>JASEVX010000122.1:155114-580917 GCA_031761405.1 Serripes groenlandicus | reverse complement strand
CTGGCTCGGCACGTAATTTATCGGTTTCGCCTTCGGCTCATCCGATAAATTACTCCGCCTTGTCAGATAAAACTTTCTCAATCCACGGCACCAACCTTATTATCTCTCATTTTATCATTAATAGGATTATAGGTGATACATATTTACGGGTAACCAAACAAATCGGAATGGTTATCATGACTCTAACAATTTATTTTTAAGTTTTACAGAGACATATAAATACATGTCTCTGTTTTTTAAGGTGTTCTGTCGTCCTTTGTAAATGCACTAAAAATCATCATCATGTTTAAGCATATTCCACTTTAAATATGGCCAAGATATTAAATTTATGAACAATTTGACAGGTACAAACAATAATCTACTTGCCCTTCATAAGTACTTCCAATGAAAAGATCTCCATAATTTACGGAACTACATCTTTGACGAATCGACATGTCCTTTCCTACCATTTACTGTTGTTTTCCTTTTGGGTATTTGGGATTCGCTGATATTCGTTTGATCTTATCAGTATTCATTTGAACTCATTTGAAAAATAGAAAACAAGTGTCAGATTCCTTGTGTCCATTCCTTTATCGAGTAGATATTATCTTATTCAGTAATTTGCTCTAGAGTAAGTTTTTGGTTTTTAAATTTATTTTTCATCCATCAGCTACGAAGGAGTATCGTGACTGCAAATAAAAAAAAATCCCTGGACATAACTTTCGGATACATGGTAACTGCAAAGCTCATACACAATACCTATTGACGGCAAAATCACCGGCTCCGCCGTCGATTTGTTTAGACGCGTATAATGCCACATTTGAAAAGAAAGCTGTTTTTTTAAACTTTTGTTTTACTTGCTTTATCCATTTATTTTTACTAATATCATCATGCAACTTAAGCATTAAATAGCACTGCTTTGGATATCTGTTTCAGGATCTGTATAAATAAGCATTTTCCCGGTAGTGAATGAAATTAATGTGAAAGTTTATAGCCTAAGTCATATAATTCCTTTATAAACTCAAGAATTTATTACTTATTTTCAGTGGAATGGTACCTGGAGCAACTGGTCCAATTACGGAACGTGCTCCGAGCCGTGTGGGGGAGGCTCACAGACTCCGTCCCGAAACGCACTAATCCCATCCCCATTAAATGGCGGCGCAGGACTGTGTCGGCAAAGGACAAGAGCACCAGAGTTGTAATACCAATCCATGTCCAGGTATGAATATTTTTGTTTTTATATTGATTGAAGTTAATTTAAACTATAGTTTAAACAGTCAGTTTACGTCAGGCATGTTACTTATATCATAGTTGTTCTCCCCTCCCCCAACACAGTGCTTCATACGACACTGGTGTAACTGATGGTATGTCTGTCCATTCGGTAATATATTGTTCGAATAAACCGGTAAAACAAGTTTAACATGGTGGGACAAAATTCTGACTCTGTTTCCAGCAACCAATGTTTACTCGTGATCTAATAAACACTTAATTATTGTCAGGTACACTATGAAAATCCGACATAAAGGAATTTGCTTGGGTCTACGGACACTCCTATCTTATTGGCCGTGCATTTTCGTCATCTGATAAGTAAACCCTTTCCCAATATAGAGGTATTTTGACAACTTTTCAGATTGGGTTTTTAACGCCGTTTTTCAACAAATTTTCATTCATATCACGACGGCCAGTTCACCTACTCGTCTGTATCCTCGGCCCGTTCACATACCAATAATCAACACCAACATACTCGACAAGCAACTGGTCTGCTTTTTCACATAGACTGTTAATGGTTTTACCTGTTTCAAAGGCAAAGTCCTAAAGTTTTGTTTGATTTGGCAAAATATAATAAATACGCTTTTAGAAACATTAAATAATTGCATTAACAATCTGAAAAAAAAGGTTAGTATAACCTTACCAGTATTTATCACAAGTGACTTTAGTCAAAACGTCGGTAAAATTATTGACCGAGACATGGTTCGAAACACAAACCCCTGGATTGATAGCTCACGTCGCTACCAACTGAGCTACCGGGGCTTGGCCCCTGAAGGTCGTTTAGTAATCTTTCAAAACCCTTTAAGTGTGAATCCCTTGAAGTTCGGTTTGGGCTTCAATTATATTCCTATTCAATGTTTAATTTTACGTTTACAGTTGATGGAAAATGGACGAACTGGTCTGAGTACGTTTCATGTAGTAAGAAATGTGGAGGCGGTGAGAAGACTCGTACTAGAACATGCACAAACCCGCCACCTTCATACAATGGTGAATATTGTCCCGGGGAATCTGAACAGCAGGTGCCCTGTAACGATATACCATGTCCAAGTAAGATATTTAATCAATCACGTGTTTTATAAGATATACCATGTCCAAGTAAGATATGTATTCAACCACGTGTTTTATAAGATATACCATGTATAAGTAAGCTATTTATTCAACCAAGTGTTTTATATGATTCACCATGTCCAAGTAAGCTATTTATTCAATCACGTGTTTTATAAGATATACCATGTCCAAGTATGCTATTTATTCAATTATGTGTTTAAAAACCGACTCAGTGATGTAGAAGTTAGGCCGTCCTCTTCCAAAACGTGGAACCAGGCTTCGATGACGGATTCGGCCGTAAGCAAGTCTTTTAAAATGATAAGGACGGTTAGTTTCCACATACTTGAGGAAATAGCATTACAACGAAACAGGATTAATTTACTGATAATACTGGTAACGCCCAGACTATACTGTTGAATGCGCGTATAAATTACTAACACAACAAAGGTTAATACGTCAGAATACGGCATTAAATAATCGGTAATACTTTGACTTGGGTGAACACACACAAAACAAGTCATAAGCCTGCAATAAATCAAAATATTCTAACATTATCCCCCCCCCCCCCCCCCCCCACCATCCTAAATCCAACAACACATTTATATTACTAAAGTAGCACTACATTAAACCCTGGAAATAAACAAACCATTCAATCACATGACAGATAACAATTCTTACATACAATTAGATCATCAGATACAGTAAGTGATTAGACGAAAAACTGCTACAATAGACCATTTGAATACAACAATGAAATTAATCGCTCTTGCAACGGCCACGTGCTGCAGTGGGTTGGAGCAGTTGGATTTCTGTTTTCAACAGTGTTCGGTGAACGCGAATATCACAACACGCTCTCAGTTATATCACTTCACCTGTTAATGTGTTTAATTGGGCGTTCTGTAATACATATGTTTAAGTCTAGACTACTTCAAATTCTTCCAGACGATGGTGGGTGGAGTGAATGGTCGGACTACAACAAATGTTCGAAGACATGTGGAGGAGGATCACAACTGCGGACCAGGACATGCACCGATCCGGCCCCATCTTACGGTGGCGCTAGTTGTGTTGGGGCTAGTCAGGAGCAAGAAAGTTGTAACACAGACCCTTGTCCAGGTATTTACACCTTTCTCACATACAGCCGTCGACTTCTGAAAACATTGTGGCAAAAGGGTAAAATGCTGATACAGAGCAGGTGTTCATTTTGACAAAATGTTATCAACTATATTCAATAATTGAAATTTCATTAGGATCTATGTTTGACTGTTTTAACTACATCTTTACAATTTCGAATTATCTAATTCCTAGAAGCTTGGGTAAATCCTCCTTAGAATCCGTTACATAGTTTGTTTCAATTATGTCTTACTTGGCTTCAGTATGAATAGATGATATAACCTTCATTAACTGCATTAGCAGATTTTATACATCCGAAAACCCATATCACACGATGTGAAACTTATCTACCATTTACTCTATAGTGGATGGCAAATGGACAAAATGGTCTGGGTACGGATCGTGCAGTAAGAAATGTGGAGGCGGTGAGAAGACTAGTACTAGAACATGTACAAACCCGCCACCTTCATACAATGGCAAAGATTGTACCGGGAAATCTGAACAACAGATGGCGTGTAACGATATACCATGTCCAAGTAAGGATTGTATTCATAAAATAACGTTATAATGCCATTGTAGTCTCGCTAGCGTTGTCTGCATTCACCACTTGACATGCTCGTGGATTGGATCTTATAGCTATGTACATGTATTTTAATGGTAACCATGTGCGTCAAAGAATGGCCTGAGGGTAAGCAAATATCTAAAATGGTTCCAAATGTTCTAATATAAGGAATGTGGATATTTAAATTTAAATTTCGTTTAATTTATTTTTTCTGATTTACCAATTATAATTGTTTTCTTAACAAATTAATGTTCCGTTTTCTCTCTTTATATGTGGGTATATATAGCTTAGTAAACATTGTTCTATAAGTAGAACTGTGTTTCAAGTTGACATGGATATAAAGAGCTGGGTAAATTACCAGTACTACCGGTATTATTTATCCCGCCATCAGCGTAATGCTATCCCAACAGCAAAGAAGGGACACATTTACTACCATTGTTAAAGTCTTTGATTATACGCGACTGGGGATCGAAGGCTGGAATCCCATTCTCAATGCAGATGCTCTTACCACTAAACGAATGAGAAGGTTAAACTTCAGCCGTGTTTTACCGTCTATTTTTTGTAAGCTATACAAATAGTTGTTGTCATTAGAATTTGCTTTACATTTTCAGAGGACGGTGGCTGGAGTAACTGGTCAGACTATTCTGACTGTACAAAGACATGCGGCGGAGGGTCACATGTTCGAACCAGGTCCTGTACGGATCCGGCCCCATCTGACGGCGGGGCTGACTGTGTCGGAAACGATGAAGATCAAATGAGTTGTAATACAGACCCGTGCCCAGGTATTACATAATTAAACATTTCCATGCGAAAAGGGACAAGTTGGCTTTTGTGAATAATAAATATCCAGATCAGTATTTGCAGCCGCATAGAATGTTCAAGTTCTTTTGACCTGTGTAAACAAATTTAAAAATAATTTTCTTCTTAAACAGTTATATTAGGTGGTAACTTTTAGTCTTGTATGCAGTAGGGAGTTATACAAGATCATGTAATATTCACATATGGATCATGGAGAGAGAATGAAATTGATAGAGAATACATACTGGTATCGTCCTTTTATTTGATCTTTCATTTACCCTTGTATAATTGTATAGTTGAAATACAATCCCTGCAGAAACAGAAATACCATCTCCGCAGACCCGACTCACACAGTATGAAACTACGTCTACATTTTTCTCTATAGTGGATGGCCAATGGACGAACTGGTCTGGGTACGGTTCATGTAGTAAGAAATGTGGAGGCGGTGAGAAGACTCGTACTAGAACATGTACAGACCCGCCACCGTCATACAATGGTGAAGATTGTCCCGGGGAATCTGAACAACAGATGCCGTGTAACGATATACCATGTCCAAGTAAGCTATTTATTCAATCACGTGTCTTTGGTTTCGCTAATTTGCTACACACTACACAATCACATCCCAGGTAATCTGAACAACATATGACTTATCATCCTAGTTCTGTGAAACCCCAACTTAACCCTCTCATGCATGCAACCCGTCTGCAGCAATCGACTCAGAAAACATATTTGTAAAAATATGGAAAATCTCTGTAAATAAAATTATGATAATTGTTTAGAGTTGTAAACTTTTGGGCTAAAGGAAAAGTTGCTCCTTATGAGGAATTTCTCCTTTTGCCACACTGTTTCGTCACCTGCATAGGCATCAAGATGTGTATGAATGATGGAAAGGGTGAACATAATAACTACACATATGGAAAAATACCTGTCTACGCCATCAGGTTAAGTAACATATAGGTACTGCATTATACATGTAGAAGTTTCTCCAAACATACTGTCATTATATGGCGAACATTGTAAAGCAAGATCAGATAGTGCTGATGCACAGGATGGTAGCAAACTTGTAGCAAACGTGTTACTGTTAGATCACGTTACTGTTAGGTCGCATTACGCTTTTCTTTTTTTTAGATATAAGTATGACCGAGTGTTTATTTATAATGCATTACAGAGCGCATCCCAATAGTGTATTGAATACTGTTCAACATACATATATGCCGCGTCTAGCGTTTTTGGATTGTTATGCCTCTGCGAACAATGATGACTCTGCGAGCCTGTACATCAGCAAGTTCGCACCAGATCCTTCAATGTCTGACAACATGTAGTTATTACGTAAATATCCATTGTGTGATCCTGTCACAAAGACACCACATCGCGGTTCATATGTTCATTGTGTGATCCTGTCACAAAGACACCACATCGCGGTTCATATGTTCATTGTGTGATCCTGTCACAAAGACACCACATCGCGGTTCATAAGTTCATTGTGTGATCCTGTCACAAAGACACCACATCGCGGTTCATATATTCATTTTGTGATCCTGTCATAAAGACACCAACTCGCGGTTCATATGTTCATTGTGTGATCCCGTCACAAAGACACCACATAGCGGTTCATATGTTCATTGTGTGATCCCGTCATAAAGACACCACATCGCGGTTCATATATTCATTGTGTGATCCCGTCACAAAGACACCACATCGCGGTTCATATGTTCATTTTGTGATCCTGTCATAAAGACACCACATCACGGTTCATATGTTCATTTTGTGATCCCGTCACAAAGACACCACATCGCGGTTCATATATTCATTTTGTGATCCCGTCACAAAGACACCACATCGCGGTTCATATGTTCATTGTGTGATCCTGTCACAAAGACACCACATCGCGGTTCATATGTTCATTGTGTGATCCTGTCACAAAGACACCACATCGCGGTTCATATGTTCATTTTGCGATCCTGTCACAAAGACACCACATCGCGGTTCATATGTTCATTTTGTGATCCTGTCACAAAGACACCACATCGCGGTGCATATGTTCATTGTGTGATCCTGTCACAAAGACACCACATCGCGGTTCATAAGTTCATTGTGTGATCCCGTCACAAAGACACCACATCGCGGTTCATATGTTCATTTTGTGATCCTGTCATAACGATACCACATCACGGTTCATATATTCATTTTGTGATCCTGTCATAAAGACACCACATCGCGGTTCATATATTCATTTTGTGATCCTGTCACAAAGACACCACATCGCGGTTCATATATTCCTTTTGTGATCCTGTCACAAAGACACCACATCGCGGTTCATATATTCCTTTTGTGATCCCGTCACAAAGACACCACATCGCGGTTCATATATTCATTTTGTGATCCCGTCACAAAGACACCACATCACGGTTCATATATTCATTTTGTGATCCCGTCACAAAGACACCACATCGCGGTTCATATATTCATTTTGTGATCCCGTCATAAAGATACCACATCGCGGTTCATATGTTCATTTTGTGATCCTGTCACAAAGACACCACATTGCGGTTCATATGTTCATTTTGTGATCCCGTCACAAAGACACCACATCGCGGTTCATATGTTCATTTGGTGATCCCGTTACAAAGACATCACATCGCGGTTCATATGTTCATTGTGTGATCCCGTCATAAAGACACCACATCGCGGTTCATATGTTCATTTTGCGATCCTGTCACAAAGACACCACATCGCGGTTCATATGTTCATTTTGTGATCCTGTCACAAAGACACCACATCGCGGTGCATATGTTCATTTTGGGATCCCGTCACAAAGACACCACATCGCGGTTCATAAGTTCATTTTGTGATCCTGTCACAAAGACACCACATCACGGTTCATATATTCATTTTGTGATCCTGTCACAAAGACACCACATCGCGGTTCATATGTTCATTGTGTGATCCTGTCACAAAGACACCACATCGCGGTTCATAAGTTCATTGTGTGATCCCGTTACAAAGACACCACATCGCGGTTCATATGTTCATCGTGTGATCCTGTCATAAAGACACCACATCGCGGTTCATATGTTCATTTTGCGATCCTGTCACAAAGACACCACATCGCGGTTCATATGTTCATTTTGTGATCCTGTCACAAAGACACCACATCGCGGTGCATATGTTCATTTTGTGATCCCGTCACAAAGACACCACATCGCGGTTCATAAGTTCATTTTGTGATCCTGTCACAAAGACACCACATCGCGGTTCATATGTTCATTTTGTGATCCTGTCACAAAGACACCACATCGCGGTTCATATGTTCATTGTGTGATCCCGTCACAAAGACACCACATCGCGGTTCATATGTTCATTGTGTGATCCTGTCATAAAGACACCACATCGCGGTGCATATGTTCATTTTGTGATCCCGTCACAAAGACACCACATCGCGGTTCATAAGTTCATTTTGTGATCCTGTCACAAAGACACCACATCGCGGTTCATATGTTCATTTTGTGATCCTGTCACAAAGACACCACATCGCGGTTCATATGTTCATTGTGTGATCCCGTCACAAAGACACCACATCGCGGTTCATAAGTTCATTTTGTGATCCTGTCACAAAGACACAACATCGCGGTTCATATGTTCATTTTGTGATCCTGTCACAAAGACACCACATCGCGGTTCATATGTTCATTTTGTGATCCCGTCACAAAGACACCACATCGCGGTTCATATGTTCATTTTGTGATCCTGTCACAAAGACACCACATAGCGGTTCATATGTTCATTTTGTGATCCTGTCACAAAGACACCACATCGCGGTTCATATGTTCATTTTGTGATCCCGTCATAAAGACATCACATCGCGGTTCATATGTTCATTTTGTGATCCTGTCACAAAGACACCACATCGCGGTTCATATGTTCATTTTCTCTTTTATCAAGCTGATGGTGCATGGTCTGACTGGTCGCCTTATGGTCCTTGCTCGAAACCCTGCGGATCTGGAAAACAATTCCGGACAAGAACCTGTACGAATCCGGCACCTTCTGACTCCAGATTGGAATGTAGCGGTAATGCCAGACAGGAGAAGGCATGTAATACATTCCCTTGTCAGGCTGGAAAAGGTTTGTACTTTATAGTATTCGTAGGACAGCGCTTTAGATAATGTGCCTATTTTAGATTCCAAGATTCTCATTTGACACTGAAACCTTATGTTGTGGTACAACATGATTAAACCTGTCCATGAGAAAACATAGGTTTAGATTGAGTCATATGAGTAATACCAATTATGTCCTGCTTACCATGTCCTCTGATAAGACATCAACCCTTTAACACATGCAACACATCTGCAGCAGACGAATTTATAAATATTTTGGCCAAACTATGAAAAATCATTACAGATTAAAGTAGTTATTGAATTGGGTGGAACACGTTGTGTCAAACGGAGAGCAATTTCTCCTTTTGTTACAAAATGTTTCAAAAGTCGTCTGTTCAGATGTGTCAAATTGCGTCTGCATGTGGGAAAGGGTTTAACTTTTAAATGAAGACTTGTTAGAACTTTCAGATTTTTGTCCTGGTTTCACATTAAGAGAGTTTCGAGCGTGATTAATATAAGCTTAAAGCTTGTTTCGCAATCGATGTAAAATAAATAAGTTTAATTAATTTTTTACCTTTCAGAGTTGAAGGTCCTAAAATATTGTATCACATTAACTTTTGTCTTATAGACACGATGAAACCACCGTACAAGAAGCCGACAGAATGTCACGAAAAACAGCCTTGTTGTGAACCCGGACAGTTAACAGTCAACCTTGGATCAAAGAAATGTAAGCTGATTTGCTGATTTGTTTATTAATTGGGCGATGAAAGGAAAACCAAACTAAGCGTAATAATTTCCCGGGTAAAAAAAGACCAGCCTGTGTGCATCCATGCTAAATGATACAAGTTGATACTGCGTTACATAAGTTCCTTGAAACTTTTTATGACAAAATGGCCAACCGTGTAGAGTCAGATCTGATTGCGTGAATGCGTTGGCTGATTTGAGCCTGCAATGATAGCAAATACCTAACGGTTTGGTTTTTTCTCGCACAGAGCCGACGGATTTGTAAATATTGAATAATGAAGTGAGATCGCATAGTTGAGATCGAATATACAAGGAATTTCATCCGGATCATTCCTGGTACATAAGGTTGTGGTTTTTTTTCCGGCGTCGTGACTTAATTAATCTTTACTTTCATCTCAAATAAATCTTCTTATGAAGGGTCCTCCAAGAAAACCATCCTGCCACGCTCTAGATAAGGTAGTTATTTTAAATTAAAAAAAAACTTGTTTGACGCTCATACCCTAAGTTGTGGGTACTCAAAATAATCATCTTGCCGAGACAATTCTTTTAAGTAACCACAACATAGGGTTTGATTGAGTCATAAGAGGATGTTACGAGGGAAAATACCCGTTTTCTCACTCTAAATAAGTCCTCTGAGTCCAGTAAACTGTATATAATAGTAATATATATAAATGTTTTTCACAAGTTTCTCGAAACCTTCAGTGACTGATTGCGAAAAGTACAGATGCAGAGTCGGATGCACAGACTGATCTGGATCTAAACTGGTCGCAAAAGCCTTATTACAAATGGTTCTCACTAAGCACTGATAATATTAACACGTATATTCCTTTGTAGTTAAAGTAAAGAGAAAGAAGGAAGGTGAACTGAAAGGCGTTAAAGTCGGTGCGTTTGGCCGCGCGACCTCAAAACCATGCAGTCAGCCAGTTCTTCTTACAGTGAGTATTGCATATAACATAGGGATTAAAGTGCTTAACTTTGACTCTGTTCCTGTCAGACTTTGAGCAGCAATACATAGGACATTCATGTACTTATAGTACGCCACTGAACGGTTTACATTTATTATGGACACAGCTAATAATTAATGTTTTACGAGATTGTTGCATTGTTGGCCTTTATTCTCACGAATGAAGAACATATTCTGTATTCTGTAAATACAACCATTAACAATATTTATTATGGACACACCTAATGAATGTTTTACGAGAGTGTTGCATTGTTGGCCTTTATTCTCACGAATGAAGAACATATTCTGTATTCTGTAAATACAACCATTAACAATATTTATTATGGACACACCTAATGAATGTTTTACGAGATAAGTTGCATTGTTGGCCTTTATTCTCACGAATGAAGAACATATTCTGTATTCTGTAAATACAACCATTAACAATATTTATTATGGACACACCTAATGAATGTTTTACGAGATAAGTTGCATTGTTGGCCTTTATTCTCACGAATGAAGAATATATTCTGTATTCTGTAAATACAACCATTAACAATATTTATTATGGACACAGCTAATAATGAATGTCTTACGAGATATGTTGCATTGTTGGCCTTTATTCTCACGAATAAAGAACATATTCTGTATTCTGTAAAGACAACCATTAGCACTATTTGCTAATAAAAACAGTCTGCAAATTATTTAATGGAGACTCATTTAATATGCAAGTACGGCTTAGTTCGTTACATGTCATTTCATTATTGAACTACCCAAATTGAAAATATCTAAAAGGAATGTACAACTCTAGACATAATCACAACATGTTTTAGATTGATTGATTTATTGATTGATTGATTGGAGGTTAACGCCATTTGTAACGGTATTTCATTTATATCAAGGTGATCAATAATTCATATATCATGTGTTTCTTCGACCTGTTCTCCACACAACATTGTTCCCAGGCGACTAGCTACCATCAAATATAAACTAGTCAGCCCATTGTGGAAGAATCATGACGCTGGTCACGATGATAGTTTAGGGTTGAAGAGGAAAATCACACTATAGGTAAGTTTTACATGGAAGTGTCTTTAAACACAGCGTATCTGGTGATAAATCAATGTATTCCGTTATTTTCAGGTTGATTTTGAACGTATTGATAATGGGTCGTGTTTCGGATGCTTAGCATCACCGTATTGTGGTCGAAGAATGCTGAAAATAGTGCTGGAACTCTCCAGTGCAGGAAGAAAAGGATGGTTGTTCAATGTTGGTGATAGCCAATCAAATAACGGATATCGTGAGTATCATTTGTTCCATTGGTCAACGGCATCACGATATCGGAAACGTGTAATCTACATTTAATGGCGTAAACTAAATCGTGTGACAAGTGGAAGTTATTCCGATCGTTCATTCTAACACTTAAGTATTGTATAGAAAGTTTGTTACAGGGTGAAAACGCTATTTAGTAACACTCGTCTGCTGCAGAGGCTACTGGTATTGTCTGCATCATGTAAATGGTTATAAATGAGATGGAAAACAATAATTCCTAAACCCTTAACGGATATGTAATCATTAGTATTTCTTTAATACATAACTGTGTGTTAAATAACGGATATGTAATCATTACTTTTTTCTTTATTACATAACTGCGTGTCAAATAACGGATATGTAATCATTATTATTTCTTTTTGAAAAAAAAATTACGTGTTAAATAACGGGTTTGTAATCATTACTATTTCTTTAATACATAACTGCGTGTAAAATAACGGATATGTAATCATTATTACTTTATTACAAAACTGCCTGTAAATTAACGGATATGTAATCATTACTATTTCTTTATAACAAAACTGCGTGTAAAATAATGGATATGTAATCATTATTACTTTATTACAAAACTGCCTGTAAATTAACGAATATGTAATCATTACTATCTCTTTATTATAAAACTGCGTGTAAAATAACGGATAAGTAATCATTATAATTTCTTTATTACAAAACTTAGCGTCGGGGATTTCGAAACTGGGTGTCCCGGGTTCGATCCCAAGTCGCGGCACTACGGTCATGGTGGAGTGCCCTTGGGCAAGGCACATTTTCTAGCCTAGTACTGGTTTGTTTACCCAGGGATCATGAATAAGTAAACTGTCGCCGTGATATAACTGAAATAATGTTGAAAGCGGCGTAAAACCCAATTAAATAAATAAATTATTGCAAAACTGCGTGTAAATAAACGGATATGTATGTAATCATTACTATCTATTATAACAAAACTGCGTGTAAATAAACGGATATGTATGTAATCATTACTATCTATTATAACAAAACTGCGTGTAAATAAACGGATATGTATGTAATCATTACTATCTATTATAACAAAACTCCATGTAAATAAACGGATATGTATGTAATCATTACTATCTATTATAACAAAACTGCGTGTAAAATAACGGATATGTATGTAATCATTACTATCTATTATAACAAAACTGCATGTAAATAAACGGATATGTATGTAATCATTACTATCTATTATAACAAAACTGCGTGTAAATAAACGGATATGTATGTAATCATTACTATCTATTATAACAAAACTGCGTGTAAAATAACGGATATGTATGTAATCATTACTATCTATTATAACAAAACTGCATTTAAATAAACGGATATGTATGTAATCATTACTATCTATTATAACAAAACCGCGTGTAAATAAACGGATATGTATGTAATCATTACTATCTATTATAACAAAACTGCGTGTAAATAAACGGATATGTATGTAACCATTACTATCTATTATAACAAAACTGCATGTAATATAACGGATATGTATGTAATCATTACTATCTATTATAACAAAACTGCATGTAAAATAACGGATATGTATGTAATCATTACTATCTATTATAACAAAACGGCATGAAAAATAACGGATATGTATGTAATCATTACTATCTATTATAACACAACTGCGTGTAAATAAACGGATATGTATGTAATCATTACTATCTATTATAACAAAACTGCATATAAAATAACGGATATGTATGTAATCATTACTATCTATTATAACAAAACTGCATGTAAAATAACGGATATGTATGTAATCATTAATATCTATTATAACAAAACTGCATGTAAAATAACGGATATGTATGTAATCATTACTATCTATTATAACAAAACTGCATGTAAAATAACGGATATGTATGTAATCATTACTATCTATTATAACAAAACTGCATGTAAAATAACGGATATGTATGTAATCATTACTATCTATTATAACAAAACTGCATGTAAAATAAAGGATATGTATGTAATCATTACTATCTATTATAACAAAACTGCATGTAAAATAACGGATATGTATGTAATCATTACTATCTATTATAACAAAACTGCATGTAAAATAACGGATATGTATGTAATCATTACTATCTATTATAACAAAACTGCATGTAAAATAACGGATATGTATGTAATCATTACTATCTATTATAACAAAACTGTATGTAAAATAACGGATATGTATGTAATCATTACTATCTATTATAACAAAACTGGATGTAAAATAACGGATATGTATGTAATCATTACTATCTATTATAACAAAACTGCATGTAAAATAACGGATATGTATGTAATCATTACTATCTATTATAACAAAACTGCATGTAAAATAACGGATATGTATGTAATCATTACTATCTATTATAACAAAACTGCATGTAAAATAACGGATATGTATGTAATCATTACTATCTGTTATAACAAACCTGCATGTAAAATAACGGATATGTATGTAATCATTACTATCTATTATAACAAAACTGCATGTAAAATAACGGATATGTATGTAATCATTACTATCTATTATAACAAAACTGCATGTAAAATAACGGATATGTATGTAATCATTACTATCTATTATAACAAAACTGCATGTAAAATAACGGATATGTATGAAATCATTACTATCTATTATAACAAAACTGCATGTAAAATAACGGATATGTATGTAATCATTACTATCTATTATAACAAAACTGCATGTAAAATAACGGATATGAAATTATTGCTATTTGTGTTTTAGGCGGTGACAGTAGCCACCAGAAAAACGATGCTGAAGTCCAAGGATTGTATCCGAATATAACAGTGTATCCGAGCGACAAGTGTATGCATATAGATCGTATAATGCACATTATAGACGGCGCCAGTCCGTTCGTGCACACCATCACTTTATACGTCAGTAACGAACACGTCAGAATTACCAATAACGAAGGTCTGGATTACAGCGTTTGTAGCGGCTGCCTCTTTGCCTTGAACGGCCAAGCTGACGACGGACCAATCGGGATAGAGAATGAGCGAGTACATATTGGTTTGAACCGTGTCGTTGATGGTCTATCGAGGGTCGGTAACGGCGTGTGTTCGGCGACCTTGACCTGGGCTTGTCCTTGGTGTGATTAAATGACAATTTCAGACGCCTCTGCTGCAGACGACTTTAGAAAACATTATGTCAAAAGGGGAGATTGCTCATAATAATGAGTAAGTTCTCATTTTGCCACATCGTTTTACAACTTTGTCCAACTATTGCTCTTTCATTTGTAAGAGAGTTTCAATATTTTACTTAATGTTTTACAAGTCGTCTGCTGCCGATTTTGTGTATGTGGGACCCGGGGTCAAATGTTACACATAAATATATGAACATGTTATCCTTGCTAGGACTAAAATAACTAGTGTTAAACCTACGTTGACCCTTTCCCTCATATAGACGCTTTCTGACGCATCTGCAGCAGACGACTTTTTGAAAACATAATGACCAAAGACGAAATTGCTCCAAACGAGCAATTTCTCCTTTTGCCACAAAGTTTTCCACTTTTAGTCATAGGTTATTCATTCAGTAGATTTTCTATTTATTGACAAAATGTGTTCAAATATGCTGCAGAATTGTTGTATGAGGGAAAGGGTACTGCTTTTGAAAATAATTTTAAGTGAAGAAGAAATCCCTTTATCAAAATAACATTACCTCGGAGGTTTTTCAAACAGACAATCTGTAATGATAAGATATCGCGAAGAGTGTTTTTTCCAAACACATGTAACTCTAGCTTGTAACGAGTTAGATATCGCGTAGAGTGTTACTTCCAAACACATGTAACTCTAGCTTGTAACAAGTTAGATATCGCGTAGAGTGTTATTTCCAAACACATGTAACTCTAGCTTGTAACAAATTAGATATCGTGTAGAGTGTTGTTTCCAAACACATGTAACTCTAGCTTGTAACAAGTTAGATATCGTGTAGAGTGTTGTTTCCAAGCACATGTAGCTCTAGCTTGTAACAAGTAAGATATCGCGTAGAGTGTTATTTCCAAACACATGTAACTCTAGCTTGTAACAAATTAGATATCGCGTAGAGTGTTACTTCCAAACACCTGTAACTCTAGCGTGTAATAAGCTATAGTTACGCCTCTAAAGGTGATGAGTCTTTAAAGATGATGTGGTTAAAATATCAGCTTAATTCAAAATAGGCTGACAAAGGATGTCATGTGCATGTATATTTATCGTCTTGGGAAGTACAGTATTCATTCACCTTATTTTGTTAAACCGTATGTCTATTTAAGTCCTATGCGTGTCCTTGGTTTTAAAGTCTGGAATAGCATTCCATCACATATAAAGCACTCAACGTCTATTGTATCATTTAAACGAAATTATAAGAAATAGCTTCTGGAAAAGGTTCCATACTAACACTATCTTGATAAAAGTAGTTGGAGTGTCTGTCTTCACATGATTGAAAATTAATCCTATTTGTATTTCATGCCATAATTTTTCATTGAAATTTGCATGTTGTTAAATGTAATGTTTGTGTGTGTTATAATATTATTGAAGGCCATATGAAAATAAGATATGTATAGACATTGTTAAATTGTCTGTATGTGTCTTAGATGTTACTTAAAAAAAAAATATTATTATTATTATCATTGTTATTATTATGCACATGTATATTATAAATATTCTGACGGTGTTCTACTTATATGAATAAACTTCTGTTCTGTAATCTGGCAGGGATTCATATGTGTTATTTTTAAATATATGTATGTTATTCGTCTTTAACGAGAAACCACTTTCTCTGTCCTACCATTCGTATGTTTCTGCATCCATCCAGTATACCTGTCTGGGTTATTTCTCAATTATCCAAAGCTGTAACTAATTTATATGATTACTGATAAACTTCAGTTCGAAGAGGTATTAGAAGTATTTCCAGTGTACAATACATACACGTTCAGCTTCTTGTGTGAAGTTGTTGCCCTGAAATATCTGAGGGTTGTTCGGGGGATAAAATCTGATTGTATGTGTGATAAGCTTATATTTAACCCTTTCCCACATACATACGCTTTCTGAGGCCTCTGCAGCAAACGACTTTTGAAGATGGCAAAAGGCTCCCTTTGCCACAGTTTTTAAGTAATTACACTTTTATTTAAGAGGCTTTCCATATTTATACCAAAATACTTTCAGATTTGTTGTATGTGGGAAAGGGCCAACGTTCGCCTGTATGTTTATATCTATGCTGTTCAATAAAACAAATCTTTGTTTTCAAAAAGCAACTTGAAGGTTTCTGTGACAAGTTACTGAACAGTGTAGAGTAAGATAAAACAGCGCATGTTAATCAGGCTCTACACAGATTGCAAATAGTTTTTAAAAACAAATTATTGAGCTTGGTTCATATGAGCGTCCCACTGCTCAATCCAATGTTATGACATTTGGAAAATATTGTAGATCCAGATTAATATATGCATTCGCGCAACTCATGAAATCTACACTATTTGCAAACACATCGACGACGGGTTCAAGAAAACATAGATATCCATTTTGATCTATAATAATGGTTGCCCATGCAGATTTATATCTACGCGTGTATTAATTACGCTAAGGTTGGTTTTCCTGTAGCGCCGCTCATATATTCTATTGCATACATCGTTATCTAAGTGTGTTGACTTTCCTGTTCTCTCCTGTGTATAACTAATGCATCATTCGTCATGTTATCCACGCAACCCTGGGCGCCAAGAAGTCGTTTCTAACATGTTAACGTCTTTGTTATGACTTGACCGGAGATCGAATCCTTTGTCGAGATGTACAATGTTAGTAAATTAACAACGTTCAGGTTCAATCCTTTATTGTTTATCTAGAATGACGTCAGTAACGTCAATCAAAGTGGCGCGACACGCGACGTTACATAACGTCGCGCCAAATCTACAACATCCTGCTCTACCGATTCATATGCGGACGCTGTAAAATGTGGACTGAACCATTGGGCCTACAATATTAAGTTCGAAAATCCCATTGGAAAATGAAAATAAATGACTTGAATACATTTTGTTTTCAAAACGTTGTCGAATTTTGTTCCGCTACAGGGAAAGTATTGTTTTTCTCGATATAAATCAAAGCGCTGAAAGCACTGATTAGTTAGAGGCATATGTAAGGTGAAAATATATATGGCATAGTTAATATGGACAAACATCGTTGAAACAATAAACCATCGACCTTTAAACAAACCAAACCAAACATGTTTGAAACAACACAGATTGCCTGCAAATAATCAATACCTAATTTATCAAAGTTTGACATTTTTCTTGTATAAACAAAATAAATCACGAAAGACAAAAGATTGACAAACAATCGAGCAGCGACCCTTAATTATAATATTTCCAGTTCAGAGAACACTCTGGGCAAATTGGCTAGCGAAACTTCGTAAAGCATGCACAACGATTTCCTACTACACTGTAATTTTCGTATCGCATGAGGTTTGTGTCATGCGGCCAATCAAGCGGCTGCATTTCACCTCATAAATTATTCATGAGTACGAGAGTTTTACGGCCAATTTGCCCAGGGTATCATATATGTTATGAATAGTGGGTACCGAGGACGATGTGCAGTGCACAAGAAACATAACTATAGCATGCTTTCGATTGCCAATTATTAACAGCATGATTCAATATACAGAATGGATCTTTAGTGTTCTCTGATATATGTTATGAATAACCTCGGTACCAAGGATGACTGCACATATGTAGCTCATATGTTTCCTATACTATAAGTCTGAAATTGATACATTGAACATTTATTGAGACAATGGCTGAAGAAAAAATATGAAAAAATGAGTTTACAACTAAAAAACAGATCAGATTTGCGTTCGAAATATTGTATCGGTCTCCTCATCTCAATGTATAAGTGTGACCACTTTGAAGTGAATCCGCCAAGCATAAACACAGTTATGACCCATTAATGCAAACCGTAACGGACATAAGGACGGATGGATGAACACAAAGACGGACAGACAGTCAGTCGCTCCGGACAAAAAACAAAGCTTGGGGAAGCACTCATTAACGCATGCTAAAGTCATGGTACTGTGCACTTCACATCTGTTGGTCATAAGTTAGCTACAAACCAAGTTTGAAATAGATACAATGGAAAATAATTGAGACAATGATGACTGAACTAAATAAGAAAAATGAAGATAACTAAAATAAGCAGACCACAGTTATGTACCTATTATTTTGCCGTTCTCCTGATCACACGGTATAAGTGTGACCACTTTGAAATGAATCTGCCAAACAGAATCAATCGTTTTGACCAATAAATGCAAACCCTGACGGACGGACGAATGCACATTCAGACAGAGAGCTGGACGGACGCCTGATAATGCCTCCAAGCTTTACAGAAAAAGACAACACATAAAGCTTTACAGACAAAGCTTACAGACAAAGCTTTACAACACATAAAGTATTGATAACAGAAGACTGGTTCGATGCGTCAAAACACGTCTGTGTTTAGGAAAGGGTTAACATGTTATGGTATTTATAATGTATTTGTTATCACATATAAGCTGCATCTAGCGATTTGCAGTTTAGTTGAATCTCCGAAACGGGAACGTACAAGGTTAATTGACAAAATCCTATTTAGACTACATTTCTTGTTTATTTGTCAACTGATACATCTAGGACTATATTTCATGTTGACGGACCTTGAGTCTTCAATTTACGCAAATCAAATACATTATAATTTAAGTCCCAAAATCGCTAGAATTGACCCTGCGGTTAAAACTCGTGTGTATGTTAAAATTAACTAATCTCTAATTTGTAGATTCAATTTATAATTCCTAAATGGGTCGACATACTGACAGACAGACAAACGGAATGATGGAAAAATATATTTTCCTGCGACATATGAGAATATTCAACACAAAACGCGCACTGTGTTACCAACAATGCCCAAGTAGCTGTGAAAGCGTTTGTACCATTCTTTCATGGCATGTATAAGCAGTAGGACGCTCTCACTTTGGACAAATTATGTAATAACAAGTTTACATGGTATAATGTGTTTACAGTCTTCCTGACCCTTGACCACATAGACTCAATCTACAGCAAACAACATTGAACTAAGTCTAAAAAATTTGAATAGTGATGGACAACATTGTGGAAAAAGACAAACTTGCTATTCTCATACATCTGTTAAGGTTAGTCATAATGTGTCTAAAAGGAAAAAGGTTAAAATAATAACTTTAGCCTAGGCAAATGTTTTTGTAATCTAGATTATAGAAAAAATAAATGATATATGTGTCAAGGCATTGTTTGAAAAGGAGGAATTACTCATTGTCCTTTTATGCAAAAATACTTTCAATATTAGCTTTAACGGAAAAAGTTCAACCCTTTCCCGCTTAAAGTCGCTTTTTGACGCATGTGCAGCAGACGGCATTGGAATACATCGTGACAAGATGAGAAATTGCTTATCGTCACCCATTTCCTCTTTTTCCACAAAGGTTTCAACTATATATTTTCCTCTAGATGTAAGGTAAAATTTCTCGTTATCAATAATGTCTTGCATGGTATTCAAAATGTGTACGGAAGGGGGAAAGAGTAAAGGAATGTCCGTAGTAAAACGTTTGAATATGAAAAGAATTAATTTCAAACTTGTTTAAAAGCATTGTGTGCATATGAGGAATTGCTCATCGTCAGCAATAGCTCCATTTCCCAAAATATGTTCAATATTCGACTGTTATAGTATCACGGAAAGGGTTCCGCTTTCATTGAAAGGATGTAACCATTGTTTGCTTACAGACGCTTACAGATGCATGTGCAGCAGACGACACTCGAAAACATTGTGACAAAAGGAGAACTTGCTTATCGCAGGCAGTTTCTACTTTTGCCACAATGGTTTCACCTCCTTTCAATAATTATAATTTGATTTACAGTGATTTGCATATTTCTCTGTATGTATTCTTAGCCGAATGTTTTAGACTAGAGGGATCACAGCACGATCGACGTTAACTAACAATACCGACATTGAGGTCAATCATAGTTTAGAGTGTGTTTCACTCGTTGGAACCTTTTTGTCTCATTACAGATGCAAGCGGATGTTTTTTCATTATTCGGTCGAACCAATGAAATCATTGTAAACTAGATGGAAAACCAATCAAAACTCGACTTTCGCGGATTTATTCATTTGAGTGGGGCTTGGTTGCAGCCGTAACAGTTATTTATTGGAGTATGTCTCAAATACCTTTGATTAAGACATGCGCCGTTTTCAGTCTCAATTTGATTGTTTGATTAACAAAGTATATTTAATTTGCACTAATTAAGACCAATCATGATAGAGCCTACTTATCCATATTTAATTTCTCTTTAATTAATTTAGAAAAAGGCAGATATCCAATCAAATTGTGGTATCGTATTTTCAAATTCTACTCTCACTTTTGGTTTTAACCTGGTTGGTTTGATTATGTAAATAAGGCAGTTATGCCTCCCTTTCTTCCGTTATATATGTGTATATATATATTTAGCAATATATAAAATAATGACATGTTAATGTCTCCCATCCCCCGACCCAATCATAGAGTAACAATAGAATATCAAAAATAATCTGCGCAACAATTGTCCGTCTGCTAATAGAAGAGTCATTTAATCATGTAGAAAACGATAGCTGCTCGGTAAATGGCATTAATGCCAAGTGCGAGGGTTAACAACGCCATCAACTCCCTTCCTTCCAATTATTCTTGTGTAACAGAAACGGTGTATATGCGTATGGATGGGTAACCCGCGATGGCTTAACTCCGGTACACGTTACAAATGGTGATAGCGGTGGGATTTTGGGTTGATATCACCATCATCACCGGACCCCGGTGTTCACAGTGATGTTACATAGACTCCGCTCTGGTGTACTGTTTGTGTTTAGTTGTGTGACTTCGGGTCGAAGTCAAGAGAAAAGAGGGAGAAATGTAACGGAACTGGGTATAGGTATAAATATTGCGTCTACAGCCTTGCTGTTGAAGCCGGCTTTTATAGCGACGTTGGTAGAGTCGTTGACTTTTTCTTAAAGTAAAGCAACCTTCAAGGGGTAAATAGTACATTTACGAAATTGTCCGTGACTATAACAGAGTGGAAGAAAAATTGCAGATAATTTCAGCATCTCTGGCAATGTTTCTATTTCAATGTATCATATTCCTAAGTAGATGAATTATTATAATGTATTTGATGGTATGTCGGGTTTTTCTTCAATGAATGGACAATTTGAGATTTCGTCTGCCTATTTACAATGATGTAGTATGCAGTCTGCAAATTACTGACCTCGCACTTCAATCTTCTTTCAAACGACTTTACCTGTGTAGTACATACAGTAACATTGGATAGAGCAGAAACTATATTTAAAAAAAAAGCAGACCGCAAATCAAAATCAAGAGTTTGTGTTTTAAAATTTCAATACTATTTTGAATTAATTCCTCCTTTTCTTAGAAATGTTATTTCATATTAATCTAGTAAATAAGTAAGTAAGTAAATATTTTATTATAATGACATACAAAACAAACGTATAACAAAATACACCCGGCCTCATGGGCCTATATGTCACTGTTAAGAAAAAAAGATATTTACACAGTGAGTACATTTCACTGTTCCACCTAATAAACACAAATATCTACATAAGTGTAACTGACCTAGTTACATAAGTACACAGAACTGAGTCGCTAATGTCGGTGGCATGTTTCCTAATACAAAGAGGTAAGAGACATACCAATAACGTGCGCGAATTCGATTGTATGACGCTAATCATTCTTATACAATATACAACAAGAGAATGTCGCCGGAAATCCATATTGCAGTTATGCATAACACTTACATTATAGTAGTTGAAAAAACAGTTATCAACTGAGGGGCATATTGGAACATCAGGGGTGGGGTCAAGTGAAAATGTATCATAACTTACATTGTTTTGTCAACGAAGTGAATGTCTTTCATTGAAATATAATTGAAGCATTTCATTGTGTATGACCAATCTCCATTCTAAGGTAGGTTGGCCATCCACACAGCCAACTAATTATTGATCATAAACAGTAATGGAAATGAGTAATCTTGCCAATCATTAGTCTTCGTATGTTATGTAACAAAGTAGCAACTCAGTAATACATTATAACTTGTTTATTACGAGATGTACACATTTCCCAAAAAGCCCCAGTTGTTGCTCTCCCAACAACATGTCTACTCAGCTCATTGGTCACGAGAGTGACTGAATTGGTATGAAATCCATCCTGTATTTATACAATCTCCCAACTGCCTTAGGGATGTTAGTCCATTAACTATTGGTCAGATGTCAAACCCTGTAGACTGATCAATTACGCCTGTCAAAAGGAATAATGCAGTTATAGAAGGATAACCGTGACACAGAGAAAGATGGTTGATTAAGCTAACCGTGTCACAGAGAAAGATGGTTGATTACATCTTTACACCTTTCCATGTTGATTATATAAGGAATTTTACATAGGAATTCTTTAGAAAGATCTACGACCTTGCAGTGACGACCAGTCCTTAACAAGAACATATACAAGTATTTGGAATTAATAAATGGTTATGTAGATAACTGAAAACAATAGTCATTCACTAATTCAAGTGAATTGAATATTTGCAATTTAAAAGAAACAATTACATGAACACTGTATTAACATAGTTATACTGAATAAGTAGGAATTGATAATGTAGAAATGAACGTGAAATAGTCAATACAACAAGGTAACAATATCAATATTTTGTCCAAACAGTACGATGATTATCATCGATCCAAGAGTCTTGTATTTCTTAGCACTCGTAGTATCCAGAGTAATTTGAACTCATGAGGAATTATTGTTATTTACGGCGAATCATCAGTAGAAGTAGTAGCATCAGTAGTTGTAGTAGGAGTAGTATCAGAAACAGTTGTAGTTGTAGTATCAGAAACAGTTGTAGTTGTAGTATCAGAAACAGTTGTAGTTGTAGTATCAGAAACAGTTGTAGTTGTAGTATCAGAAACAGTTGTAGTTGTAGTCCTTTTATGACGAAGTCCACACAATGTTTATCATATAGTTGATTGGAGTGTTGTTATTCATTCCGTGGATTAGTAGTAATAACAGTATAATAGGTAGTATCAAGGTATAAGTCCAGCATATAAGGAGTTAGAAATATTGTCATTTTCTCAAAGTTGGAAATGAGATCCTTATGGTTGAAATTATGTAATTCTTCAGTGGCATATGTTCATCTGTGTAGTAGTGCCTTTGAATACATGTGTATAATGGAAACATCATGGAATGGATCACTAGGTTAGATGAGGTCTTCCGACAAAAGAGGAATTTCTACGGATCAATCTTAATGGCTGCTTTATTGGCCTTCTGCGAGGTGGCAGTGAATCTTACACTCGAATCAATGCTCTTAGCTGACTCTTAGCAAGGTGTAATAGCATGTCTTATTCTTGAATTAACAGAATGAATTAATAGTGATGCCTCAGCAATGTGCAAAAGAATAAATATGAGTGTCAATTGATACTGGTAGTTAGCAATTTGTCATAGACATTCTAACAGATGCAATTAAATATGATATATCAATAATAACACGCTTAAACCAATAACAAACTTGAAAACGATAAAAATGACCAATGGCCATTATATTATATATATAGGTATATACCTTTCCTACATTATAATTGTAATTCGATACCCTCTCATACTAGAGACTTTTGGAATTTTCTTCCATATGCTAGATTAAGTAAAATTCTTACATTAGCATTTAATACACAACAATTTTCTTGGAACCATTATAGGCAAGAATACATTTATTTATCTAACTCTTATTTACGCATAAGTATAACTTTTAAGTCTTGTTATAAAAACCGCGTTTCTATTTTATGTGTGAATAACCATCACAATATTATATATTAGCTAGTACGCTTATAATAATTATCTTCTAATTAACTTATTTACTTTAATTAATAGGTATAAACCTAAATCTCGCTCAAATCTTCTCACACTATTATATAATTAGCTAGTACGCTTATAATATTAACTCTTAATTAGGTAACTGATTTACCTTAATTCTTGCTGAAATCTTAATTAACATCTGTCAATCTCCATGTCACTTAACGGAGCTGACAAGGACTCGTCATCAAACATAGACAATTGATCGGAAATATTTGATTGGATTGTTTGATCACTAACAACTGACATATCACTCTCATTTTGTCTGTCTGTACCTTAACTTGTCTTGATAAAAAGTCAGCTACTACATTAGTTTTTCCAGGTACGTATTCAATTGAACAGTCATAACATGAAATTTCTAATGCAAATCTTTGTAAAAGTTTATTATCGAAATTTGAAGATAACAAACAAGTTAGAGGTTTGTGGTCTGTTTTAATTACGAATTTTGATCCCTGCAAGTAACAATCAAGTCTTTTTAGGCTATAAGTTTATAAGCAAGAGTTTCCTTAAGAATTGTGGAATATTTCTTTTGAGTTCTAGATAAAGCATGACTAAGGAAGAATATCGGTAGTTCATCTCCTTTTTTCCCTGTTAAATTTTGCATCAAAACCGCGCCTATGGCGTAATCACTTGCGTCTGTATATAATATGTAAGGTTTATTTATGTCTGGGTGACGTAACAGTGGTAATTTTTCTAATTGAGTGATCAATTCATCAAAACTGTTTTGACATTCAATAGACCATTCGAATTTAACATTCTTTTTAGTTAATCTTACCAATGGGAGGCTAATTTCAGCAAAGTTTTGAATTAATTTCCTATAAAATCCGACAAAACCTAAAAATGATCGTACATCCTTAACATTCTGTGGAGTTTTAATTTGTCTAAGAGCTTTAATTTTATTCGCCTTAGGACGAATACCTTCTGCTGATATTTCATGTCCAAGGTAATTGGTTTATCTTTTACGAATTCACACTTTTCTAGTTTAAGCTTATGACAATTAGCTCTCCGTCGCCTAAATATTTCTTCTATGCGACGGAAATGTTCTTCAAAAGTCTTAGAGTATATAAGGAAATCGTCTAAATAAACAAAAGCAAATTCTTCACATCCTTTTATAACAGAGGACATGATTGATTGGAACTTTCCAGCTGAAATATTTAAACCTTGTGGTAAAACTGTCCGCTCAAAAAATCCAAATGGAGTGGAAAATGCATTTTTTTTCCTGATTTGATTCTTTAATTGGTATTTGGTGATACGAATTCGAAAGATCTAGACAAGCAAAATGTTTTGCTCCATTTAAGGACGCTAAGATGTCTTCGACACGAGGCAGTGGATAAGCTGTAGTCTTAATAATCTGGATTGTTTTTCTGAAATCAATTACTAAACGCTTGGTACCGTCTTTTTTGTTCACCAGAATACACGGATTATTGAATTCTGAGTGTGAATGACGTATGATATTTGCCTTGAGCATTTTATTAATTTTTTGTTTAAAATTTTCTCTTTCACTGAATTGAATTCGATAAGGTTTTTGCCTAATCCCTTGATATGTTTTGATCTCTATAGCAACAGGGCCAGATGGATACCTTCCTAGATCAAATTCATTTTTTGAAATAACATCATTATAACTTGAAATTAATGTATTTAACCTGTCTTTATGTATATTTGGAACATTAACATTTCATTAACGCTTCGACTTATATGCGATGAACTCGGCGGTACTTGCTGCCGATCTATCAATGAAAGGTCATGATCCTTATCTATTTGATGTAATTTACCCACAACGCATCCGCGATGAAGTGATATAGCCTTGTTTGACAGGTTTGATATTATAATTGGTACCCTACGGTAATTGGAAAGTGTCACTAAAGTATTTGAAAGCTTTAGATGTGGTTCTGTATCAAGGGAACAATTTTCTATACTTGAAATTTAATAAGTTCCTTCATTAGAAATACTGGGATTTTGTTTTAGTTGTCCAGGCAATTTGTATGTAGTCATAGGTTTTAATTGTACTGTTTTGGTTAGTCGCACAATAGAGGCTATACAACGATCATCTTGCATAGAGACATAAGTATCTTTAATTTTTATGCAATTTAAATCAAAATATATTCGACAGGAATTTGCCGATAAGAAATCTTTACCTATAATTGCATTTCTAGAAAGATTATCAACTATAATGAATGTATGGTTGATCATTAGTGAATTAATTTTGACATCTAAATTGGCTGTTCCTAACACCCTTATTGCATCGCCAGAAGCAGATTGTAGTGAAATTGATGATTTTTCTCAGTTAACTGACTTGAAGGTTTTAAAAATGCGTTTATGAATTAGAGAGAATGATGCTCCAGTATCGATTAAAAATCTCAGAGGGGTATTACCTATCTTGAAAACACATGAATTTGGTATTTCTTTATTATCTAAATGAGAATTAAACGCATTATTTCCTATTTTTCTTGTGTCAGAAGCTCCGAGACAAACACGAGGTTTCCGATATTTTGGAACAAAGGGTTGTAAAGGGTTTAACCGTAAATATTCGACACATATTGCACGTATATGACCGACACGCCCACAAAACCAACACTGAATTTGTGTGTTTTGTCTTTTATAATTTGAACTAGTATGTTGCCTATCAAATTTGTACTTTACTGAATTTATTTGTCCACGCCTTTTCCTACAATGATTAAATTCATGTCCTGAAATCTTACAAAAAGTGCAAAAACTTGCGCGGCGTAAATGGTCAATTTCTACATTTTTATGTTCATTATTAGAATAACGCGAAGACTGAAAATCCCTATTTCTAAGTTCACAGCGTTTTTGAATTGATATCTCATTTGCAGCTAATTCTACAGCTTGCTGAAATTTAATTGGATTCGCTCTGATCAAAGTTTGTCTCAAATTATCATTATATAAACCGTTAATAGAAATACCAACAGTTTGGTGGTCAATTAAAGCAGTACATTGTTCAAAACCTTTGTAAGATTCGTCACACATACTCAGAATTCTTTCTGCAAATGCTTGTATGTTTTCTGATTCGAATTGCGTAATATTGCTTAACTTTGAAAACTGAATATGACTGTCTGTTATCTCAGAAAACCGTTCACATAGTGCTGTTTTTAATTTTTGCCAATTTGGTGTAGGAGGTATAGTCAAAATTCGCAAAATGTAATCAGAAACGTAACCTGTACTATATTTAAATGCCAAAAGTGGTGTCTTAGTTTCATTTAAGTTATTTATTAATGCGCATTTTTCAATTGATTTGATCCATATCTTAAATTTTGAAGTATCTCCATCGAAAACTAGTATATCATTTGACAATTTATTTAAACTATAACTTGTTAGTTGTTCTGTTAAATTTAGAAAAGACAATGCTAATTCACCATCTGCCATATGTCAGCCTGAAACAAAGATTCAAGATATAAAAATGCACTCACCCGTTCCTTCATGATGTATAGTGTAGTACGTCTTCCAGGTTCCTAGGTCTCGGCGCCAATTAAATGTAATGTAACAAAGTAGCAACTCAATAATACATTATAACTTGTTTATTACGAGATGTACACATGTCCCAAAAAAACCCAGTTGTTGCTCTCCCAATAACATGTCTACTCAGCTCACTGGTCACGAGAGTGACTGAATTAATATGAAACCCATCCTGTTTATATACAATCTCCCAACTGCCTTAGGGAAGTTAGTCCATTAATTATTGGTCAGATGTCAAACCCCGTAGACAATTACGCCTGTCAAAGGGAACAATGCAGTTATAGAAGGATAACCGTGTCACAGAGAAAGATGGTTGATTAAGCTAACCGTGTCACAGAGAAATATGGTTGATTACATCTTTACAGTTTACAGTCCTTTCATTCTGGAATAATTATAAGATTTGTGAATTCCACATACACTTTTCAAGATGTTTGTCAGAACATTTGAATATTATAATTTGTCAATAAAACCACAACACAGACAATTTAGGACTTGCATGTAATAGAACGTCATTTTACCTTTCCCCTATAAAAGTCAACATTGGACACCTTTGCAGTAATCTACTTTTAAAACAATGAGAAAAGGGTTAAATCGCTGAAGACACGAGTTTTCTCTTTTTCTCAAAATGATATTAGCTTGTCATCCTAATTATATCATACTTTGACAAATGTTAATATGTAGTCCAATATATTTACAAAGTAGACCACCCTCGAAATATAATTTCATCTAAACAGTTAAATTTCATTGAAATTGTTGTATAATTTTAAACTTAATTTCGAACATAAACTGAACCCTACAACATGTTAATTTATTGTAATTCTTTTCTCCCTTTTTTATAAAGAAAATAACAAACTACCCATGCTTTAAAATTATATTATGATGAGCGCCCTTGTGTCAATGATGCATAACAATATGCAGCACGCAAGCAATATGCCTGTAGGGAATCTAATGATACATTTAACAAAAAGGCCATGATGGCCCTGGATCGCTCACCTGATTTGATTTTTTTTTTACTTTAACCATATTAGACCCGTCCTCTGGCGGCCAAAGTTTTCGACGAATCTACATGGCTTGAATGAACCTGATAGAAGTTCACCTAGAAATATTTCTACAACATTATTTGAAAATCGGCCAAACACTTTCGGAGGATAAGATTTTTTAATTTTTCATTCGGGCTATATAAGGCAAAATAGTCTCGCCCCATGTGACAAATAAATAAAGTTATTATCATGTTCACAAAGTCAATTATAACAAATTTGCCAATTTTGAAGTCATGCATGGACGGATCTGGAATCGAGCTCACGTGTTTATCTAGCTACTGTATCAGTTTGGTAAACATCGGATAATAAATTACTTTATTGTGTTCACAATGTCAATTATAGCAATTCTGCCAATTCATGCATAGACGGGTCTTGCTGGTTTTCGAAAGGAACCGAGCTCTCATGTATATCTAGCTACTCAATAATTTTGGTAATCATCGGATAATAAATGAAGACATTATCGTGTTCTCAAGAAATTGTGGACAGACGACGGACGACGGACGAAGGGCGATCACCTTGTCATAACGTGACAGGTGAGCTAAAAATGTCACGGACGAAAGAATTTTGTACGAAAGACCCGATTCGTGAACCATTCTTTTTTGCAGAAATCGTCGTTCTATACACTCTCTTTATATTTCTATTAAAACCAGTTTCATTTCAGTTTGTTTTTTTCTTCATTTGTTTCGAACCAAATAAACATATTAAATCACCTATAATTAACTATTTGTAAGTGAGTGTAAAGAACGGCTCTCTGCAAAGGAGATTGATATACGCGGTCGGTATTCGCTAGTCACTTGATCAACAGTTTCAGCTTAGAAACAGTTCATATTTTAGATATACATGGATAAACATTATTAAATGAATTCATCACAACTCAAGACATCATTTTGAACATGAAAATAACATTCAGTGAGTTAAAATTACTGTTTTAAAGGAGAATTCGACTTGATTGTATCTCGATATTGACACATTACAGTCTGGTGCAAGTCTAAAAGGGACTCATTTGTCTTTGTAAATAAGAAAAAAATAAAAAAAAGCGAGTGAAAATAAAGAAACTGCAAGTATTTAAAACATCGGAATATTTATTTCATTTTAGATGTGTCATAACTTAGTATTTTTAAACAAACGCAATTGTAATATGTTTAAGAAATTTAAAAATAAAATTCTAATAAAACCCCTACCTCCCATGTTATTTCCGAAAAGCTTTTAAAAATATAAATAATCATTTGTTCACTGTTCAATGGGTGCGTGTCATAAAAAGTTTCGTTTCGCAAAAGAGATTACGTCCTTTCTGGAAAAGAACAGTAAAACAAAGAACAGTAAAACAATTGCAAAATCAAGACAAAAGTAATGAAATATTAATTTGAATAATATACATTTGAACGATTTAAATCCCCATGTGAATGCCCCCTTAATTGCAGATGGGAACGACACAGTTATAATACAGTTTCTTAAATGATTTAAAACCAAAATCTTTCATATTGTAAAATTTAGAGATAATTCCACCTTAAGCTCTCCCTGCACCTTTTGATATTGCATCACAATGTGCTGAATATTTCAAATGTTCATAAACAATCACGAGGAAAAAGTTAATATATAAACATTGTCTGTGACTTCAACTGAAAAATGATATCTGAAAAAGAATGTAGGAAATGTAAAAATAACAGATAATTTCTCCAATTCTTGCAATGTTTCTATGTCAATGTTTCCTATGCTAAATCCTCTTTAAGTATAACAAAGGTTATAATGAATTATGATCGACTGTCTGTTTTTTCTTCAACGAAGGGACAACTTGAGAGTTCGTCTGAACATGCTTGATAGACGCTTCTTCCCAAATAATACAGAGAGTTACAGTCAAATGCATAAGCACATATTAGCTGGGAGGTTTGTGCTTTTAAATAATTTTATCATAATTACCTTAACAGTGCACAGTCTCATATGAGCCTTAACATAACACTTTTGATAAAGAAATGTATTTCAGTTCACAAAACAGTTTCAGGCTTTCATTCCTCAAAATGATCTCTTTTTTATTTTGATGAAGACAAATTATTAGCTTAACTATTTAACAAATAAGATAAGAAAGGCTATAACAGTCACCTTTGTGTTGCTGTTGCAGCATGGTAAAGGTTTTTACATTTAATCTACTATCAAGCATATATCTAAGTAACCCTTTAGTAAATGATTTTGAATCTTTATCAATTTCTTTAAGCGTGTCATAAAATCAAGTTTTTTAAGGATGTACTGAACTGAGAAGTGGATAATATTTAAATTGTTTTGTAACGTTGTTATTTTGAAAGGTTGATGTATGGATGATAAAAGAAATGGTATGTTGCTGTGCTTAATTTAATTCATGCTAGATTCATTTATGAAAGCCTTTTGATATGCAATGTTTTGTTGTTATTTCAGCACTTGAAAAAAATACGTGTTCATGCAAATGACCAATATTGCTATTTCTTTTGTTCTTGTAGTTTGAATCACATTCTGAGTTTATTTTATCCAGATCTTCATAAGTAAATATGACGCTATTTTGCTATAATGAGAACCCTTTTGTATTGTCAGGTGTAAGAACAGACAGGTTCAAAACATTAAAAAAAAAAAAAAAAAAAAATTATGATATTTAACTTTTCCTACATATTGCAACTACTTCAGATCATTTATCAATATTTGAAAAGAAAGGTATATGTCGCTGATCAATGTTTTTGAGTTCTTCTTGTTTGAATTACCTCCCTTGTCTTAAAATTGTTAATATATGAATATATAATTATTTAATTTTTCAAACGTATCTTCAATTGCAATATAAGTATTCCAATATTTTCTTATTATTTTCAAAAGCATATGATACTATAAAAGTTCTAGATTAGAATTTGCATGCAAGGATTTTAATATGTTCTTTTTACCCAGCTATATTAACTATTCAAACACGGCGTCTGGACAGCGCATAGAAGCTCCCGAAAAATATTCCGCTCTTTATATCAAACAAATTTAATCCAATATGTTTGATATTTTGAAACGTTATAGAAAGGCTTATTGAATATACTATTTTAATTGACATCTGGATGAGAAGAGTTAATAACAATATTACCAAAAAAATCCACTATTCAGTTCAGTACATCCTTAAATCAGGTGCCCTTCGTACTGTCAATTTCAGAAATATTTGTCCAACTGATAGCTCTTGTATTTTCCCCATTAGGATAATTTTCTTCTGTATCAGGTTCTGAAAAGATGACCAAATGAATACGCTGAAGTTCTGCGAGGACCATAGACAAAAGTACACAAAAGATCGTAAGTGATTCATATAAAACAAATGCTTACAAATTGTTTATGTGTATTAAGGTAGCACAAAGTTACTGTCCACTATTCAGTTCAGTACATCCTTAAATCAGGTGTCCTTCGTACTGTCAATTTCAGAAATATTTGTCCAACTGATAGCTCTTGTATTTGCCCCATTAGGATAATTTTCTTCTGTATCAGGTTCTGAAAAGATGACCAAATGAATACGCTGAAGTTCTGCGAGGACCATAGACAAAAGTACACAAAAGATCGTAAGTGATTCATATAAAACAAATGCTTACAAATTGTTTATGTGTATTAAGGTAGCACAAAGTTACTGTTACTATAGGAAACAAATAAGTAACAAGATATCAACAGAATATCTTTTCAAAATGAAGTTTTAATAATCATTTTCAATATACAATGAAACAGTCCAATTAAAATATTTTGTCTTACTTCATCAGCCAATGTTGATTTCAAATAGTCAACATTTGTGTGGGTAATTATGTATGGCCCAACTTGTACAATTGGCTCATTCTCTTCTGCATGACCTCCCAACATGTCTGAGAAATCTGTTAAAATGTTCCTTGTTTTATACCAGTGTTTCTTTGAGAGTTTTTAGGCGACAGAAAGCTGATATTTCGGATTGGTTTAGTCACTTAACAGAAGTCTATTATCTATATAGAATCTGATTTAAGTTAAAAGTTAAACAAGGAAATTGGCATTTAATTAAGTTATTAAGGAATGGTAAACTTGGAAATATTATATTTATCACTTTTTCTGTGGACAGGGCCCTAAAATAGGGGACAAGTGTGTAATAGAAACATCACACAGAAAAAGTGATAAATATAATATTTCCAAGTCACTCACGGTGAAATTTGAGATCAACTGTCCTGGCCTGGGTATTGCTCTCTTTCTTCCTCTGTGCTACTGGGCCAGCACTGGTTGATGAGCGCTTCTTTTTTCGCTAGACGACTTGGCCTTCACCGATAAAATTGCAGTAGGTTTTTGTCTTTTAGCAGGACTTTGTCCCAAATCTTTGAAAACTCCTGTTTTAGTTGACCAATCCCAGCACTTTTGGACTGACCAATTTGTCCAGAAACCAATCTTCCTATGTACTCATCTTTCCTCTGGAAAAACAGACACTTTATTGGTTTCAGCTTCAGTTGAAATTCCCGCAGCCTTAGGAAAACTTCCTCAAGATTTGCAAGATTATCTTTGAAACTCCTACCTATGACCTTTATGTAGTCCATGAAAGCGAGTACCACCTTCCAAAGTAGACGTCGCAGGACTTAATTATTGCAATTTCAAAAGTTGCTGGAGTATTACACATTCCAAAAGGAATTTGATAAAATGGAATAACCCATACTAGGTAATGAAGGCAGTCTTTCTTTTGTCCTTCTCTGCAATCGGTCTTTGCCAATACGCAGTGTTAGCATCCAATCGTGAAAACTTAACATTACCAGCCAAAGTGTCTAGGCACTCTTCGATGATCGCTAACGGAAACGAATCCTTTTTTGGTGACGTCATTGAGAGCTCTAAAGTCACCGTACGTTCCCATCCATTTTCCTTATCAAGACTGGAGGGAAGCCCATTCCTAAATTTAGGGAGTTACTGTTCTAGTTTCAAGCGACGGAACAAATCGTCTCTTTGTTTGTATGGATGTATAAAAACACACTTTGGATTGTTTGATTATTTAACAAAGATGTTTACGGAGTCGAGAAACAGCATTGCAAAGTTACGCACTTCATCGCATCAGTTAACAATTGAAACCGGACGCCATAGAACTATTGATAGAGACTATAGAATATGTCTCTTTTGCAATTCCGGTGATATAGAGTACAACTACCATTTCGCTCTTTTTTTTTTCTCACGGAGAAAAAAATATATCGAAAAATATTTTTACAATTATCCTATTATGTTTAAATTCATATCTCTTTAGAACAGCTCAAATATTAAACTTTGAATAATTTGGCCTTATACTGCATTAAATCATTTGAAAACAGAAAAAACTTATGGATCTTTCTTATGATATAAACACTGTTGATTGTATTCGTATATGAATATGCTGATATTTGCACTTCCGCATTTACATTTGCTGTTACAATCATGTTCCATTTTTTCTGTATATAATTATTACTGTTATGTTAGCACGCATGTCATTGTATATGTTGTAACAATTTGATGAACCTATGTGTTCAAACAAATATTGAAATAAAATACTTCTTCTTCTATCAGAAGACGCCTAGGTATATCTAGATGTCTAAGTTACATATGCAATAAGTTACTTTGTTCCAAGTTTGAATGCCCCTGTCCTTCTATTTTGTAATAAAAAAAAAAGAAAAAAAAAGAAACTTAACATTGAGCTAAAGTAGATATTTGACGCTTCCGCTGTCGCCAGAAAAGCAACAACATATTGGCTTCGTTTTTTGCTAATGTGTTGCGGATATATCAAACACGAGTTCAAAACATTATAACAAAAGAAGAAATTGCTTATTATGGGCCGATTTTACTTTTGTCGCTATGTTTAAAAACCGCCTGCTTAAGGGGCGTCGACTTTCGTCTGCGTGAGAAAAAGGGTTTAAACAGGGATTAGCGCTGTGTACAACTGTATTTAGTGTCAATGAATATCTTTCACGCAATTGAACTTAATGGTACTTATATTTTCTAACAATGTTAGTTCTGTTTAATGTTTAAAGCAGGAATTACAGTCGCTTGGAAACATCATTACAAAAACACCCAGAAACTCTCTAACTATGAACATGTGATTAGAATTGAAAGCACATTAACAAAAAAGCAATTGCAAATTATGAGCACGTTGATCTTTTGCTTAAATGTTTTCGAATGTCGTCTGCCAAAGTCCGTCTGTATGTGGAAAAGCGTTTAAACTGTGGTTGCAATCAGTATACATGTACTGTCATCGAATCTTCCTAACTTGGTGATACTCATTATTGTTTCGATTGTTTGGTTCTCGTTTCAGGTACACCTATTGTTTCATTGAGTGTTCCCTGCCTGACAGGCGGGTACCAACTGCGGTTTCTCTGGTATCAGGCACCGGTTGTTCAACAGCAGATAATATACTTCCGGTCAGAAATATTAAAAAAAAAAAAAAAGAAGTATACCAGGATCTTAACCGTGTGCCTGTGTCCTTTAAACTTTCAATACGGACGTGCCTACGAACTTGTGGAATGAATCGAGTGAAACAGGATGCTTGGTGCTGACCATTTTAGTGTGCATAATTACTCGTCTGCTAGCAATGTAGTCGCCGTGTTAAAACACTACAGTAGACTTGGTGTCGTTGGAATTGTACATTGGCCACTACCTATCGGCCTCGAACCAAGAACCCCGTTGAGATGCATTATTTCGCACAGATGGCTTCTTTAAATGATTGCTTATTACGTAGTAAGGGTTTATCCGAATACATAGTGAATTTAGATTTGGATGGATGCATTATACCACATTTAAACATCTCAAGTTTGTGGCAAGATATCATTGAAAGTGTGCCACAGGCGGGTGTGTATACATTTCTCAATTTGTTCTTCAGAAAAGAATGGACAAACGTCGAATTTGAGTTCAGTGAAAAGCAAAATGCCGAATCATATAAATTAGTAACCTTATGAAAAGTAGAAAAAGAGGCAGATATTTGTGGGCTTCGTGACCTAAATAACTATATCGTGTAAACATCGATTGTGGAATCGATTGTTACGCATGATGCCAACCGTAATGCTGATAGTCACGTGTTCCAGGTCGTATCTCCAAATACAGCTTTACTGCATCATCACAGAAATTGGCTGAAGTACAACGACACGGCACCAGGTGTGCTAGATAAAACAGTGGTGGAAAAGTATTCAATGTTTTTAGTGGACAGGGTCATTTCCACATGGACTATGTTGAACAATGTTACGATGGATATACAGATTGAGTAACTGGTAAATAAAATTGAACATCATCTGCATTTAAAAATGACAATTCAATTTAATAGTGAAATCTATGATAAGTTAGGCTCACTGTATTGGATTAACGACGGTAGACTGATATGTCTAACATGGTCATTATTGATGACCTGTCGTCTTGACAGCCGGATAAGAATTCGAAATTTTTTGAAAAAGTAAACATAACCACAATTTGTTTTTACAATCGTTTACCTCGATGACGAGACTCTACGCATATGAATTACAATCCCACTTTAAAACATACATGTTACTGGTGACGATCATGTTGGGCGGATCCAAATATAGCATCGTAGATTTAATACTGTGAATATTGTTTGATGACTGCTGGGGATAACTCCGTGTATCCAGTACTGCACTTTATTATCTGCATTCATCGTGTCAAAGGGAATATCGGTTTTAACACTTGGCCATCGAAACTGTTCTATATAGCGGAACACCACGGTTCGATCTCTACTTAGTACGCCAATCAAAACAGCATCCAAGAAAAATGAGTCGTTGCCAGATTTAATTTGAATGGTGTCTAAATAGGTTCACTAGGTTTCAGTTGTATATGAGACTCTTTCAAATAAAGAAATGAAACCGACCATTTCAATTGTTGGGCACATTTCAAAAGGGTCAAATCAATGGGTCATGGGCATTTGCATCTGTCTCCGAATTCACAACCGAAGAACCAGTTTAACTAATTACATATAAATTTCGAAGCATTTATTATGGGTTTTTTCTCTTTTACGTTAAGCGATTGTAATGCAATGTCATATCGTATTAATTGTTACTTGCACACTGACTTTGCATGTGATGAGTCAGCTTAAAAATTCCGTGTAGGACGTTGTACTTCATCATTGACATTCGTATCCTGGCTTAAAATGAAATATTTTATTTGAATTCTTGTGCAACAAACTACTGTTTAAAATTGGTTTTCGTAATACCATCCTTTTTTTAGACTAAATTTATTTGAAAGTTGCGTGATAACGTTTCCGATTTGTGATGTTCTTTCTACAACAATAACGTGACACATACCTTTTAATCCTGTAGTTAAACAAAGATAACCCTTTATGTTTCTGTGCTTTTTGAAAAAAATTGATTGTGACATTACTACATTGTAAGTTGAATGTAATCTTATATGTATGTATTTTGTGCCGGACGCATATTTCGTAAATAAGCTATTGTATTGTATTGAATTGTAAGTATTACGTTAATATGATGCATGAAGTAGGTATGAACTACCGAGCGGAAAGGCTTTCGGAACCATTATTTGACTAGCTGGCAGCTAAACAACCGGTCATATCAGAACATACCCCAATGGTGCCACTGGGATTGGAACCATCGAACTATCGCGAAACGGAGCGTTCGACTTTATCGACAAACAACAATTCTGCTACAGACGGCTTTCAAAACATATAGTAAACTTGAAAATCTCTCGAAATGAAACTATCGAAAATATTTGAAATTATTAAGGATAATGGAGAAATTGCTCACTATAAGTAATTTCTTCTTTATTTCACAATGCATGTCTTAGTTGTCTGTTGCAGTCTGTTGAATTCTGGTCAAGGGTTCTGCAATGACAGACTGATTAGAGTTGGGGATTAGCTTTAGGGTTTCTTCGTTTCGAAACCCGCATAACAGCCGTTATAGAGGAGTTTTCCCTTGGTCAAGACACAGAGCCTAGCCTTGTATTAAAAATCGCCATTGGCTTAAAAACGATTGTTCTATCGCCATGATATGACTGGAATACCGTTGAAAACATCCAGCTTATAATGAAATATGTGTTAAACTGACCTTGTTATGTATTCACCATGTATATATAATAAAGCTTTCAACGATATACCAATTTGAGATGGGCGGAGACACTGAGTCACATTTAAGTAATCATGCTTAGTATTGGCCACAGGATCCGATTTCAAGCTCTGTTATTGTCTTAAGTAGGAACGGATCAACAATCGACGTGGGGTTTCCACACTGACGGCGGAAGCTCTAACCACTTTAAAACTAAGGTGGTTTTCTATTACATGTATGCTTGCAACCCCGTAATTGTAGGGGGTGAGGGTGGCTTAAATATAGATATATTTACGGATCTTAGTGTAACCGTCTTTCTGATGACTTGTATGAAAGGGTTGTAAATGTCTATCAAATTATTAAAAAGCTTTACTTCCTTGTTTCTGCATGACTAACTTTAGATATATCAACCTGATTGTGACATTATAGTTGTTAAGGGCTGTGAAAACACCAAAGAAACTTGTAATGGAGTTAAACAATATTTTGGGAGAAAGGCATTGTTTGTTCAAACAATTTCCTTTTTCCACATAAAATGTCCAAATGCAGAGCAGATGCAACAAAAGGCTTTGTTATTAAATCCAGAATAAATAGTTACATGTAAAGTTGTTATATAATAAGAAGACGCATTGGTAGATTTAAATGTTTAACTTTCAAATGTAATACGTGTTAGCTTTAGCACCTGTACTTTTTGAAAAAAGTATAAAGAAGAAATGAAACTTAAGATTGAGTAAATGTTTGAAATCTCCGTCGTTGTTAGAACAACAATACTTTAGTCTCGCAAGACAAAGGACAAAAAGAGTTGTAACGTTGTGACAAAAGAAGAAATTGTTTGAAAGCTTTAGCACTTGTGCTTTTTTGGGAAAAAAGTATGAAGAAGTAATGAAACTTAATATTGAGCTAAAGTAAATGTTTGAAACCGCGCCGTTGCCAGAAAAACAATACCTTAGTCTCGCAAGACTAAAGGAGAAAGGAGTTGTAAACATTGTGACAAAAGAAGAAATTATGAGCAGTTTTTACTTTTGTAAAGATGTTTTCAAAAGTCGTCTGCTTGAGATGAGTCGAATATCGGAATGATGTGGAAAAGGTTAACAATGGAACACCGCTGTATATGTAGTATCAGTGAATGTCCCTCACGCAATGGTTCTTCGAGTTTGCTTAAAATTTTGCCTCTCGTATTATATTTGAATCTGATATTGAGTTATGTTTGAGGTTTACCATCGGTATTTTAAGTACAGGATATTCCATGTCCTCAAGTGTATGTGGTGTCATCCAATATATCTGACTTGATGGTTATCACATTTATACCATTTCTGTTATCTTTGGTGTTTAAAACATGGATAACAGCCTCTACTTGTAGTCCAATCTAATGTCGTTCATTTATTCTCAATGTTTTTACTTTTATTATTTTGGTTCTGTTTCATGTTTAACATAGGGACACAACCGTCATCAAATACTATTTATATGTACTAGGTAGCTTTTCAGAGCTCTAGATAAGGGGCGTTTTGCATGTTTTAAACTCTTTATTAGACCATTTAATCTATGATATGGGTACTTAAAAGAATCGTCTCATTGAGACGATTTTTTTAGTACCCACCACATCATAGAGTTTGGTTCGATAATAAGAAGGATTTTCTAGGGAAAATAGATATTTACCCCTATTTATCTGGACCTCTGGTTTTTAAATTGCTACTGTTTGGTTCCATTTGACGTTCAAACATGGATAACAGGCATTATATGTTGTATCATTGGATGCCCTTCATTTATTCTTAATTTTTTACTTTAACCATTAGTTCTGTTACATGTTACCATTAACATGTACCTGATAGTTTTATATTGCTCGAATGCTCTATTGATACTAGAGGCGACATTATATGAGAAAGGGTTAAAACTGTGATTGCAATCAGTATACATGTAGTGTCATCGAATCTTCCTAACTTGATGATACTCACAATTGTTTTTATTGTTTGGTTCTCGTTTCAGGTTCACCTCTGGCTTCATTAAATGTTCCTTGCCTGACAGGTGGGTATCAAATGCGGTTTCTCTGGTATCAGACGCCGGTTGTTCAACAGCAGATAATATACTTCCGGTCAGAAATATTCCGATAAAGAAGTATATCCGTAACTTTACCGTGTGCCTGTGTCCTTTAAACGTTCAATACGGACGTGCCTACGAAACACTATGCTTGGTGCTGACCATTGTATTGTGTATAATTGCTCGTCTACAAGCAATGTCGTTGCAAGAACCCCGTTGAAGTGCATTATTTTGCAAAGATGGCTTCTTTAAATGATTACTTATTACGGACTAAGGGTTTATCCGAATACATTGTGACAGACTGAGTTTTAGCCAATCCGGAGTCACATCCGTAATGGATCCGTGTTTGGTCCGGGTTTATCTGGGATAGTACGGGTAAGGGATACTCCTGGATGGTCCGTCATGGTCGGGGACATCACCTCGGCAATTTTAAACTGTTTAAATTGGCGTGGTTATCCGTGTTGATCCTGGGCTATCCGGCATGTCGTGTTTGGTCGGGGGCGGTCCGTGTTTGGTTTGGAACAGTCCGTAGCTGATCCGGGATGGTCCGGGTCATTCAGGAACGGTCCGTGGCGCTGCCGTAGTGGTACCGGAGTCAGATCCGTGTTGGCTCAGTGTTCATCCGGGTTCATCCGTTGTGGTGCCGTGTTGGGTCCGGGCTGCTCAGGGCTGACGATGTTTTGCGACTTATTTTCACCCAGGATCACCCCGGATCAAAATATTCCTTATCCGGGGTGTTCCGTGTTAAACCGGAGTGCTCCATCTTCGGTCTGGCTGTGGTGTGACTGTAGCTTAACCTTATGAAAAGTAGAAAGGGAAGCAGAGATTTTTGGGCCTCGTAAGCGAAGTCAATATATCGCGAGAACATCTCAAGTGGAATCGATTGTTACGCATGCTGTCAAACGTAGTGCTAATGGTCCAGTGTTCCAGGTCATATTGTTACGTGCCACCCGTCTGGCCTGTCTGTTGGTAGGGTTGATAGGTTTAAAGCCACTTGGTGGAACGAAATATAACGAGAGGCAAAGATAGACATTTCAGTTTTTCCTTAAATTCTGCTTAAGAACGTGGAAAAGGGAGAACAAAGGGGAGTAACTGTGCATGAATCGTCCCAATACCAGACCGTAGTTACTTCCCTTGAATGGAACCCTTTCTCATAAAGTCGATAATAACAACTGCGCGACCGTGGAATACCATTTATAATACGAATGTCAATGATGCTTAGTACCTCTAACAATCAGCTCAGACGTATGAAATATACGGCATGTGTAGACTACTTAATTTATAATGAATCCCTAAACTAAGAGAGAATAAAACTGGACTCTATGCTATAATTGAAATCGTAATGCAGTGGACGTGGATCTATCTAACCTGGACTTGTGTTCGAATGAGAGTGACTTGTGACCAAAGTTCACGTCCTTTTAAAGCCGCACAGCGATTGTGACCGTTAGCGGGTCACAAAGGTCGCGAGCCTGGTCACAACGGTTCGTCGGTCACATCTGTGACCAGAAAATGTCAACTGTGACCCAATCGGTCACAAGTGAGCAATATTCTGTCCACAGAGCAAAAAAGGTCCCGAAAAGGTGTCCATTCTAAATGAAAAGGGTTTCTCCTACTTTACGAAACTCAAGCATAAACCAATTAACTATGTACCTGTTTAAGATAAGATAGGACAGTTTCCCGATGATATTGCGAGGTAGTGTTCTGGGTCGATGACTCAGCAGAAACATTCCCACAATGCACCGTAACAATGGCAACTTCCTGCAGTGTAAACAATAAAGCGTGGAGGATGTTTTCGTATTTCCAGCGCTAAGGAAGAACACAATCCGACTTCACTGACTGGTAAAAGGTATTGTTCAGATTGAATTTAATCGCTAGCTTAAACTAGATAGTTTTCCCAAGAACGCGACTAGAATTAACATGAAAGTAATGGGAATTCGCGGTTGCATGTGACTCGACCTCATTTCTCCAATATCCAAGTAAACAACGTTGGAACTGGATACAGTCAACGATCAATGATAAGCTGCCTACCTTGGAGACATATAATGACAGACATGATGTTACTGTATATGTCAGATGGCCCGTGACTCAAACTTGGTCATCTGCACATTAGAAATGTGGTGTCTGTCAAATACAACAACGATTATAGGATGCACAAATGGGGTATTCCACGGTCTGTTGCAACAACGGGTGAGTACCCTTAACAATAACATGATTAATAAATACGATTACACAAATAAAACAACTCGCACAATAGCATTCCGATGACTGGCAAACAGGTAAACTGAAAACAGAGTGGAAAAAGCACTAGCTATCAAACAGACATCACCTACTTTTCCCAGACTGTTTGGTATGACACATATATGGTACTCATCGCTAATACACTTATTGTATCGTAACCTTTAAGATTCACGACTTAAGATGATCGCCGTAAATCAATGGGGTGACAGTTCCTATCCCTCGCATCGAGTGATACAACTGTTTCCGCAATGTTTTACCATGCTGATAATATTATAATGATTTGACTTGGTGCAGGCTAGCACCCTGCACAGGCGAGACGTATCAATATCTCCATTTACAGCTTTACTGCATCATTACAGAAATTGGCTGAAGTACAACGAAACGGCACCACGTGTGCTATATAAAACATTGGTAGAAATGTATTGAAAGTTGTTAGTGAACAGTGTTAATAACCACAATGTTTATGTTAAACAATGTTACAATGGATACACCGATTGAGTAAGTGGTGAAAAGAACATGATCATCATCAACATTTAAAGATGACATTTCAATTTGAAAGTTAAATCTAAGATAGTTTATGCGCACTGTATTGAATTTACGACGGTAAACTAACATGTCGCTACCAGTTACCTCTCGTCTTGACAGCCGGATAAGAATTCAAATTTTCTACGAAGTTTTTTCCAAACGAATAATACTGATTGGTAGAATTTTGAGAAAGTAAACATCACCATAATTTGTTTTTACAATCGTTATATCTCGCTTAGGCGATATTCTACGCATGTTTTCTTAACCCACTTTAAAGCAGACATGTTACTGGTAACGGTCATGTTGGGCGGATCCAAATATTAGTCTAGCGTCGTAGATTTAATACTGTGGATATTGTTGGACGACTGCTCGGGCTGACACCGTACATCCAGTGATGCACTTTATTATCTGCATTAATCGTGTCAAAGGGAATATCGGTTTGAACACGTGGCCATCAAAACTGTTCTATATAGCGGGAGACCACGGTTCGGTCTCTACTTGAATGGTGTTTAAACCGGTTCACCAGTTTTAAGTTGTATATGAGACACTTTAGAATAAAGACATAGAACCGACCATTTCAATTATTGGACACTTTTCAAAAAGGCCAAACCATTCGGTCATGGGCATTTGTATTTCTCGCGCATTCACACGAAGAACCAGTTTAACTAAAGAAATACAAATTTCGAAAAAATATTAAGAACTTTTTTCATTTTTATTGTCAGAACATAACAATTGTTACTTTCAATTCAACTTTGCATGTGTCGTTTCATCTTGAAAGTTCCCTGTAGGTAGGTCGTTGTTCTTCATCATTGACAATCATACCCGGGCTGAAATAGAAATATTTGATTTGAATGTTTATGCATTAATCTACAGTTTAAAATTGGTTTTCATAATACCATCCTTTTTCCAGACTAAATTTATTTGAAAGTTTTGTGATAACGCTTCCGATTTGTGAGGTTCTTTTTACAAAAATGACGTGGCACATACTTTTTAATCCAGTAGTTATACAATAAAAACACCTTTATTATTCAAAGCTTTTTAAAAATTTGATTGTGATATTACTACATTGTAAGTTGAATGTAATCTTATATGTATGTAGTGTGGGCCGCAGGCCTATTTACGCAAATAAACTGTTGACCTGGAATTTTGACCCAAGATAATCCAGTTTCAAACTATGGATGTCCTATTGAAATGTCAAAAAACCTGTAAACATAATTTTGTTTTCTAAAGTTTGACCGATATTTGAAGAACTTTTATGAGAACTAAATGAAAAAAAAGAGTCCCCTCTAAAGTATTCACGGGTGGCCCTGAAACTTGACTTAGTGACCTAGTTTGTGTACCCCGCATGATCCAGTTTCTACCTTGATCAAAATTCGATGGGGATGAATGTTTTGATTATTTCCTAGAAATCATAGGTTTTTTCAGAAGTTGATATAATGACCTAGCTTTGATCTAACATTACCCAGTTTAGATGAACTTTTATGTTTTAATAAAATATGTGGCCTCTAGTTTGTTCACAAGGTTTTTCTAAAATTTGGCGTGATTAAGTTTCGCACTTGAATTTGATTTGATGGAGACGAATGATTTGAGGACTCCTTTCGATGAAACAATAAAGAAATAAGGTATCTAGACCAATAAAAAGTTCTTTCTTTAATCGACCTTGTGATCTAATTTTTTTCCCCATATGACACATTTAAGAGTTTGACCAACATTTTAAGAATTATGAGATGACCATGCACGAATACAGGATGTTAAATGTGGCACTTAGAGCGTTCATATGATAATTGTGATATAAAACAGAATATAAAAGTATTGTATAGTATACGTTCAAGGGGACACAACTCTCCTTAGGCAATATTAGTGAAGGTATATGTGTCGCATTTCCATATGGTGGTTAACATTATCGTACAGTTTATATGAAATATATCCAACACTGCCTTATATGTATGTCTCTGGACGGACGGACGAGTCCAATCACAAATCAAACTCGCCTTTAAGCGGGGGTGGGTTTATCAAATATTGTATTTTGGTTGACAAATGATCACAGAAACAATTTTATTTCAATACAAGGAATATAACAACCAACCTTTATTAGCGGTTACTAAAGGAAATTATTATTACACTCACTAATGCCATCCGCAGCTTTTATCGGATAAGCACCGTATGGAGTATGCACCATATATCCATTATTCTTTTGTTCCAAGTAATTACCTGGAGGTTCAGTTGCCTGTAAAATATACAGAGAGAGTATATTACATGATTGTTATATGAAGTTGAAAGCGTAGATTGTTTGATCAGCAATCCGTTTTAGTTGATATTCTATACAAAATTCTGAAACATAATTTGCAAATCCAATCGGATGTTCCTTGAATGGAATCATATTGATGACCGCCATAAGTTATGGGATGGACAGACATCCACTGAAAAATGTATGCCGACGATTATATAAATAATTAAATACAAAACTATACAATATATGAGCGGCGTTCTTCGAGAAGCAAACTTAACGTAATTATTACATGTATATAAAAAGACCTGCCTCCGCATCTATAACATGGATACAAAAGGATACATCTTTTTAAAAAGTCTTGAAATATTGTCAGAGAGCGCAGAGCCGAATCTATGGTGGCATATTACTATAACCAGTTGATGTTTTGTACAGTATTAACTGGTGAATCTAGTTTGCAAATTGCACTTAATAAGTAACATACTAACTGGTTAACTAGATAAGACTCGTGTTACAACTTATTTAATATTCTCGAAACAAAAGACTAAAAATAGGCATGAAAGTGCCCAGAGCTGCCACCAGTTACCTTTTGAAGCTTTAAATAAGACTTATACGACTTATACGACCATTAACGTACAACTGAAATCCTATCGAGTTAACTACTTATTATTTCAGTTGACGAATCTTATCTAGTTAACCAGTTAGTATGTGACATTAGATAGGATTTCAGTTATTCGTTAATGGTCGTTTCGAGAATATGAAATAAGTTGTAACACGAATCGTATCTAGTTAACCAGTTAGTATGTTACTTATTAAGTGAAATTCGCAAACCCTAACTAGATAACCAGTTAATATTGTACAAAACATAACTGGTTATCTTACGGCAGTAATATGCCACAATAAGTATGTGACATAATAAGTAGTTAACTAGATAGAATTTCAGTTGTACGTTAATGGTCGTATAGGTCTATTTATTTAACTGGTAACACGAATCTTATCTAGTTAACCAGATAGTATGTTACTTATTAAGTGAAATTCGCGAACCCTAACTAGATAACCTGTTACTGTTTACATCATGAAAAGGTAACGGGTGGCATTTCTGGGCACTTTCATGCCTGTGTTAAATCTTACGTTTCAAAAACATCAAATAAGTGGTAACACAAATCTTATTTAGTTAACCAGTTATTATGTTACTTATTAAGTAAAATTTGCAAACCCTAACTAGATAGCCAATTTATGTTTTGTAGTAAGATGCCGCCATACTCATCAGACTTTGAGAATATGCTCACTAATCTGGTGCTACAATGGTTACAAAATATATATGCATTGTTTGCTAAAAAAATCAATATTGCCATTGGCGCTGATAAAGAAATTCATTATACAAGGTTGATATATTATAGAATTACTTTAATAATAATGGATTTATAAAGTTTTGTCTTTTTGCATCTTTCCTGATGCGGCCTTGCTGCCCTGTTCTTCAACGAAATCAATATGGCTTGAACATTTTTTGTAGAGGATCACTCACGGAATTTCTACCAAATTATCTTGGAATCGGACAAGCTAATTATTGAGGAAAAGGATTTTAAAGTTTCGGTATTTTTCTTGCTTTTTGATGCCGCACCAACTAAAGTTCTACGCATAAAGTAAGCGTTTGAAAACTATTGAAAGAGGACCAACAAAGGAACGTTCCTGTGAAGTAAAGTTGAAATTGTTTTTTAGAATCGTAGGAGTTGTTAGTATTATGGCAAGAGGCAAAATTGCTTATCGTGCGCAATTTCTTCCTTTACTACATTGTTTTCAATTGTTTTTAAATCATATCCTTCATTGATCAAGTTTACATTTGATGGTTTTTTAAAGCCGTCTTCTGCAGATGTGTGGCTTATGTGAAATGTTAATTATCTTAACATTTTAATACATGTAAGGTAATGAAATGGGCCGTGGGATAATAATTAAAGAACATTATAAACATTCTATATCATTTCTGTATTTGCTTTTAACTATTACTTTGACAGAAAAATCTCTTGTGAACTTCAAAACTGTTTCGCTACTAAATAATTAATATTCATTTTTTTCTTTCTTCATTGTGTAGTGGTTAGTGTCTGCATTGTGAGTGTGAGACCCGAGTTTGATCCCATGTGTCAGGATAAGTAATACCGGTAGAATCGGTGCTTTAACCAATTAACGCAGAGATATAACCTTGAATAAAGTTGAACGCAGCGTAAAATACAATTCAAACTGTAATGGAAACATATTTAAACATAATATTAACTTGAGCGAGTGATTAAGCAAAATCTACAATGTATCATACATTTATGAAGAATAACATTTGATTAACTTAAATGGTTAGATCTAGATCTCTATAACTTACCCTAAAATAAAGTTACACCGGAACTGCATGACCACCATTTCGGTCAATTCCTGATAGAGATGACGTTTGATGCAACGCCTTTTGAAAATGTTGTGCAAAAAGGAGATATTAATAAACCAGAATTTCTTGATTTTGGACTAGTGTCCTATTATTCGACCCTTATTTGAAATTATTCTAGATTTCACCTAGGAGAACATTCTTACATACACAATTAAAAAAGAGGGCCAAGATGGCTTAAATCGATCACCTGATTGATGGTATAGTAGCGAATGTGTATTTGCCAATATTATGGATAATTTGATAAAGCATGGGAATTATATTACCATTTTTGTGATGCCACCTAGTTGCCATGGTTTTCAGTCAATCAACATGGCTTGAACAATTTCTGTCACCCACGGAACATTTCTACTTAATAATCTACGATAAGCAATTTCAGAGGAGAAGAATTTTGCCCCCTTTCTGATGTCGCAGCAACCAAATTTGTCCATGTAATTTAAATCTTTAACAATTTTAAAAGAGGACCACCAACAGGAACGGTCATATGTAGTTTTGATGAAATTGGTCTGGTGAATTAGGAAAATAAGTAATTTGAAGCAATATGTAATTTTACCACTTTTCTGATGCCTCTTGGTTGCTATGCCTTTCAAATAATGAATATAACTCCTAAAGTATGTAGAGGATCAAAATGAAGGAACTTATCCACAAAATTATCTTGAAATCAGAAAAGCACTTGCATAAGGATAGATTATTAAAGTTTTGTCATTTTGCCCCTTACCTGATGCGACTTGGTTGCCATATTTTTCAACCAATCAATATGGCTTGAACTGTTTTTGTAGAAGGTCACCCAACGAACATTTTTACCAAAATTATATTGGAATCTGACAAGCAGATTCAGAGGTGAAGAATTTTAAGGTTCGGACATTCTGCTTCCTTTCTGATGCCGCAGCAACCAAAGTTATCGATTTAATTTAAATCTTTGAACAAGTTTGAAAGAAGACCATCACAGTAACATTCCTGTGCCGTTTGGTTGAAATTGGTTGTGTGGTTTAATTTAAAGCTTAAAGATAACGAAAGACGGAGAGTGATCAGAGTATATCACATTGAGCTTTCAGCTCAGGTGATCTAAATAAACTAATTATTTGTTATTGATCTTCATGTATAAAACCGCTTTAACATTCCGATGTTAAAAGCATAAAACGAACAATTACCATCGGTATTCTGCTTTCAATGAAATGTGGAGCTGCAACATATCCAATTTTTGGTATGTCATAGAAAGACGTAACCCAGGAACCAAACAGCTGTGGTCCTTTAGAAGTCATCTTCCTATAAAACAGATGAAAACTACTTAGAAATAACAAAGCCAAATAATAAGAAGAGAAATGGGTAAATAAGACAAATGTTTTCAATGCTACTCCTCATCAGCAGTTGATTCGACTTTGGAATCAATTCCCTCGATAGGTAGCCGCATAGTTATAAGTGAGATATATATGGTGTTCTACACGAGAAAAGTCAATTTTGGGTCATCTGCAAATATTGAAGCATTCGAGGCCGCTTTGCAAGGTGGGATACAGTCAAATTGCTTAAACAATGATGAAACTGGGTGCATGGAGTGGAATTTAGGCTCATGGGGGTATTCACCAATTAGGTAATAGAACAAATATGATGTTTTTCAAGCCATTTAACCTTTCTTTGGTTGTTTATTAGACCAAAACATGCATACACATGCAGTTTGGTCATTTTTTTAAACATAGGACACAGTGAAACCTTAACATATTACTTTCTCGGAGACCTGTATGATGCAGGATCGGACATAATTTGCCGGACTAAAGCCGAAAAACCTAGAGTTGGGTGGCATAGGAAAAATGACATTTCTTTCAAAATAATTGTCTAATTGTCCTAATATTTGATATTTTGCTTTCATTGACCTCCGCAGTTTTTATAATATTTTCCTTCAATTGTATCTAATTACCTAGTGTTTAATCCAATATGACCCATATTCGAAATTGGACTAGATATCATTAAGACAATCATTCTGATACAATTTCATAATGCTTAAGCAAAAACTGCGGGCTCTTGAGTGTTAACAAGATTTTTCTTTAATTTGACCTAGTGACCTACTTTTTAACCTGGCATGACCCATATTGAAACTTGGCTTACATATCCTCAAGACAAACATTCTAATAAAGTTTCAACATGCGCAAGTAAAAAATGCGTCATCCAAAGTGTTAACGAGATTTTCCTTCAATTTGACCTAGTGACCTTGTTGTTGACCTCATATGGCACAGCTTCGAACTTGTCCAAGATTTGATGGAGATGAATGTTCTGAAAATTTTGTCAAAAGGTGTGTTTTATTCATCTCTAGACAAAGTTCGAATATGGGTCATGTTGGGTTAAAAACTATGTCAGTAGGTCGAATTGAAGGGAAATATTGTTAACACTCTAGATGTCGAAATATTTGCTTCACCTTGAATGTTTGTTTTAATGATATCTAAGCCATGTTCGAATAAGGGTCAAAAAGTAGGTCACTAGGTCAAATTGAAGGAACATCTTGTTAACAATGTAGAGGCTGCAATCTTTGCTTCAGCAGCTTGAAATGTTGTCAGAATGTTTTTCTTTATAATATCTAGGTAATGTTCGAATATGGGTCATGTCGGATCAAGAACTAGTTCCTTTCGCCAAATTAAAGGAAAATATTGTGAACACTCTGGAAGCCGTCTTTTTGGCTTGAGCATATTGAAACATTGCTGGAATATTTGCATTGATGAAATCTGAACTAAATTGAAATATGGGTCAGGTCCGATCAAAATCTAGGTCACTAGGCCAAATTGTAGAAAAATATTGTTAACATAGAGACGCAATTGTATTTACTTGAGCAGCTTGAAACTTATTTTGGATCAAAAACTAGGGCACTAGGCCAAATTGAAGGAAAATCTTGTTAACACTGAGAAAGCCGCATTTTTGGCTTGAGCATGTTGTAACTCTGTCAGAATGCTAGTCTTGATGATATCTAGGCTAAGTTCGAATATGGTCCGGTCGAATACTAGGTCACTAGGAAAATGTAGAAAGTCTTGTTAACACTTTAGAGACCGCATTTTTTATTTGGGCAGATTGAAACTTTGTCAGAAAGTTTGTCTTGATGATATATTGGCCAAGTTCGAGCATTGGTTATGTCGAGTCAAAAAGAAGGTCGCTAGGCCAAATTGAAGGAAAATCTTGTTAACACTCTGGAAGCCATGTTTATTAACTTAAGCATGTTAAAACTTTACCAGAATGTTCGTCTTGATGATATCTAGGCTAATTTCGAGTGTGGTCTGGTTTTTTGACTGGAACATGTTGAAATTTTGACAGAATATTTTTCTTGATGATAACAAGCCTCAGATTGAATATCGTTATGTCCGGTCAGAAAGCTAGGTCACTAGGCCAATATTGAGAAAAATCTTGTTAACACTCTAGAGACCACATTTTTTCTCAAATGTTACCTGGGTGACCCTCTACTAAGATTGTTGAAATTATTTCGATGATATGATCCGTTTTAAACATGGCTTCTATTCTTAAGTCGTAACTAGCACCTTATCAGGTGAGCGATTCAGGGCGTTATGACCTTCTTGTCTTTGGATTGTTTTAAAGCTTAGAGATAACTCTTTTCAGTGATATATGAAGTTCTACATGAGAAACGCTTAAAAAAGTGAAAACATTGGAACAAAGAAGGAATTTATTTGGTGTATTGTGACCTATAGTCCATGTAAATTGAACTGTTGCGTGATGGATACAACACAAACAACACCAACAACACAAAAATATCTTATTGAGTATATACATATTATACACAAATGATAGCACTGCAATATATTATATATCGTGGTCAGAGAGCAACAAAAAGCGTAATAATAATAATGATCAGAAAGAATAAGAGTTAAAGCAGGAAATACATATAACAAAAAGAAATGAGGTATATAATGGAATATGGAATAAGGTTTATAATTTAAATATTATTTTTGGTGTAAACACGGTCATATAAACCGGGTTTTATACATAACACAGCCAGTTTACATTGAAATATATAGTAAACTGACCTTGTTATGTATTCACCATGTGGAGGTGCAATACACACGGACAAAACTGTGTATTTGCCTTTTATTAGTACTTCTTTACGTCGCTTTCGACGAACTATTAGTTACGGCGTTCGATTGGTACAATTCCAGGTTTAATGTTAAGTTTGTCCTGAAACTAGAGAATCAGTTATAATTTAACTAACTTTCCTTCCGAATGTACTTCCATTTTTATAGTCTTTAGTAGGACCGGGAATGCAATCGACTTGGGGTATCCGGCACTAGAGACGGATGCTATAACCACTACACCACCCAGGTGGTTTTCTATTTCTATTGAAACCACATTAGTTACGGAGCAAAAGTGGCTTAAATATAAATGATGAATAATCTGAGAAAGATGCTGGCGCCATAGTTTTACGGATCTTAGAATAATTGTCTTTTTGATACATTACCCGATGTGCCGGCTTCTAAGCCCAAGCTCCCCTTTCAACAACATCAAATGAATAGATTGACACTCAGTTTGAATATATTCGATAATGGTTACATTATAAAAATAAACTTTTTTTAAGCGTTGGATTGAGTACTCATGTCCCCTTCTTCCCACTTAGCTAGTATTAAGTTGACAGTTCACGCCTGATTGGCTCCCACTGTTTATTTGTATTGTTTGATAATGACAGTAAAAGCGAATTTCATTATCTTCAGTATAGAACGTATGTAGTTTGTATAAATAGTTTTGAAATGGTGGTATTGAGAAGAACCTCTTTCTATTAGGTTTTGTTAAAGTTGATAGTTCACGCCTGATTAAACCTCAATATTTATTGTTTTATGTTTTAATAATGCAAACAAATCTATAAATCTCAGAGGCATAATTTAACAATCCTGGTAAAGAACGAATAGACACTGATACAGATTGTTTTTTTTTGTTTTTTTTCCTTTCGGTTACTTTGGCAACGAGAGTTATTCATTGAATTAATTTTGTTAACAAATTAGAAAGGTCACCATCCAAGGATCATACATGTTCTGTTTTATCAAAATTGTCCTAACGGTTTAGGATATGTAGTTTGAATTATTTGTTTACATACGACGGACATAGAATGAGCACAATAGCTCATCTGTGAGCTTAAAACTACGTTGTTGTTCGCATTTATTATGTACTGCACGCTTCAAATCTTTTCAATTGCTAAAAAGACAAATGGAATCAATTAGAGACGGGTCTGAGAATACGTCACAAAAATGTATGTCACGTGACAAATAATATATATAAGTTTTTTAACCTAATCAGGCTCAACTCTGAACTATTGTTAGAGCAAATATTTGAGATTTTTTCTATTACTTGTAAATGACATCTTTTTAATTATAATTTTGAAATATGACCTATTTGATGAAGTTCAGATAGCTGCATTTGACCTTTAAGGTTCGTATATATAAAGATTATATTAAAAAGAGAGTAACCATGTTTAAATTCATTTATATAAAAACAATACTAATAAACAAAGCATGATTGTTGTCACTTTGAAATTACCAAAACATGAACACTATAGGTTATTGCATCTATATGGGAAATTATTGTATAACCAATTGCTTAAACGGATCTCATTTCGGGACTGCTGTGTATGCTATTATCTGTATAGGATTTTTCATCACTTGGTGTTTGCAATATCTGAGCTCCTGTAACTCAGGGTTTGTAAGTTCGAACCCTAGTTGGGCCTACATACTTTCCCATGTTTCGGAAAAGTCAACGCGACAAGCATCACTCGTAATAAATGAATATGAGTAAGGAAATAGATGGGTAGATAAACTGACTATCTTCATATGGCTTAAACATTGTTGAAAATGGCGTTAAACTCCAATCAATACATCAAGCTTTTCATAATGAACACGTAATTATCACTGATACACGAAGGCTGAAAATACCACCAGTTTATTTAGTATAATATAGTGATCACTAGAACATTTTGGTTACTCGAAGTTAATTCTCGGTCCCTTTCGATTTCGCTTTATCGCGTTTTCACTCGTTCTCGGTACCCAGGCTATTCATAACATATAAGATACGCTGGGCAAATTGGCTGTACAAATCTTGTAATCATAAACAATTTATGAGGTGAAATAGAGCCGCTTGATATTTGTTATGAATAGCCTGGGTACCGAGGATGGTTTTCACTATAATAAGATAAATGTTTGTTCATCAGATTCAATTAGAATTTAAGGTTGCACTAACACTTAATAGGGAAAATGATTGAGCGGTTATGTTATATTATAGTATCAAATTTTATACGCTACGATAAAACATTACCAAACAAAGGCCATGAATACAAAGGAAATCCTGTTATGTATTCAATGACAGTAAACAAAAAATCGACACACGACATTTTAATATCTTATTTCAGATGAGGCGATGATTGTCGCTGTGTATCAACGGATACTGTATCCTTTTTCCAAATGGATAAATATCAAAGTATACAGTAAGAAATAGTTATTATATAACTGGTAATAGTAAAGTAAGGATGTTTTGTCCTTGTCGGGTAAGGGTTATTGTTGTTTGATTTGCTTCAGCCGACCTTGAATATCTTAAAATACATTTCAGATTATGTTAATAATGTCCGATACACGCTTGACTATTTTGTTAACCAGTTACCTGTTCTACTTGTCCATTCATCCTGACATAAGCGAGTCAGTCGTAATACTAACCCCATAACCGCGGTGGTTACCCCAACGAACCTCTGAAAACACAAGAGACAATACATAGCTGCACGTGTTTGTTTAATGTTAAACTTCCGTTTCCTATTTAATTTATTAAGTGAACATTAACTTTAATACATAGAGGATATTTGTTTGTTTTAAATGACTATGAAATATATCTCATCGAGAAGTAATACAATTGAAAATGTTATAATTGTATCCCTTCGAGTTGAAATAAATTTCATATCCACTCGAAACAAACACATTTTCTTTTTATTTCATGATAATTGATGATGAAATAATGGAACTATTTGGTGTATTCGTACCTTTTCACACGCGGACGAATATGTGTGAATGTATTTGTTTACTACACAATGTCAGACATTGACAATAAGTCCGATTTGTTAAATTTACGGAATATAGATAAGATAAGGTTTTTATCACATGACAATGCTTGTATCCGATTTAATAATATACCCTTGTATCCGATTTAATAATATACCCATTACGTATTTCTTTATATATAACGTGTGTAGTATAACATGACCGGAAACTAGGAAAATGACGTCATACCTATATCACTCACAGTGTGGGTGATATGGATTATATCTCACTGATAAAACTCAGTATCTCATCATTTAGCATTAAATAAATTTACTTCTATAATAATCCTTCTACAATAGAAAGTCCAAAACAGGCTTCAATGATTATGGAAAAGGACGAATGACTGACAAATAAAGTTGAAACTACAATATTTTATCCTTCAATGTTAAGCTCACATGAACACATACAAAAATAAATTAATGTGACCACTCAGTGTTCGTTGTCCGTCTTGCATTGTCAATACTTTCTGTAAATTATATATTCTCCTATACTAGTTCGTCTACTAAATAAATGAAAGGAATTTTGTCTATAAACAAACTTGAAAACCCTTTATTTGCATGTGTAAAGAGGATTATTGTTTGTTTCCGCGTATTATCGAAAATACTTCAATCGAGTGAAAGGCAAAGGGTTGATACTTTCAAGAATGACGAAAGTCACGAGTGAAATTGTATCCTGAGATAAAAAAAATATTTTATACTTTAAATGAGTGTTTTTTTAAATAAATACACAATGGACTATCAACATATTTGAAATTAAACATATATGCATTTGTTCTTGATATTCTAAGAAGTGTCCTTACTTGAAACAATTGCATTCATATATCCGTTGTGACTATAAAAGGCATTTTTAATACTTGTTTCCGTTCGACGTATGCTTCTTTATAATTCATCTTGTGATAACTGTTATTTTTCCAATAAGTATTAAAAACTTCTATTCCACTGTTTAAGTGTTTGTTTCATTTATTTATTTTTTGCTTTGTAATTCAAACATATCATTTTATCTTAAGCTACATGTAACGTAATTACTAGCATTGTGAAGTGGTTTTGATTCCATGTTAGTTTCCATCTAGTCTTAATATTATCTGAACTTTTCAATCAATACGGCATTTTTTTTTTATCAAATTTGACTTTCAATCATGATACAGTTGAAAATTCAGAAAGAATGGAAAGAGTTTCATTTAAAGAATTACTAGATCAATAAAGAATGACACTTGTTTCGTCTGCATATTATCAATTTTATATTCTGTTCCGTTTATATTAATTCCCTTAATTTTGGATTTGACCTGATGTTGAATGATAACATTTCAGCTCTTAAAATGAAGATATAACTTGATAAAAGGTTCCTTGTCTGCAAGGGTGGTTGATCCGAATTTGAACCATATATTGATACAAGTGTAAAACAATTATCGTTGATTGTTAAATCTAACAAAACTTGAGTCATACATTTCTTTGTGGTTTGTAATCACATTTTTAAATAGAATAGCTAAATCCCCTACTTTGAGGTTTTTCGCAACTTTAGGAAACATCGGAACCCCACTCAGAATATATACTTACTAAATATCTGGAGTAAAACGAGTATCTTGTAAGCAATACATCTTATATTTCATTTTTTTTTCAAATGACGAAAAGACTCTCAATATCTTATATGTAGTGTGTAGTCACCTGCAACTCACAGTCATATGTATAACATTCTTTGAATAAGAAAATCAAGTCAATGATCAACTAAATTAACACCGCATTTAAAAAACAAAACATTTTCTCCGCTTTCACACTGACTAGTGAAATCAGGGGTCTTTACAGTCATTGGTCACTGCCCGACCATTTACTGCATACAGCTCCAAATAAACCCTGTTACACCAAAGATGCAGACGACCATTGAAGAATAATATGAGTATAGGTGCTTCCTATTTCGGGTAATTATTTAGTAACTATTGTGATCGGTAAATCATTCTCCGTGATCTTCAGTTAGCCCCTTGCTTGCAGCATTATCATTGCTTTGATTATAAGTTATTTACGAGTCCTACCATCCTAAGCAAATACACTTAAAATCATCTGGTTAAGCATATATTCTACTTTAAAATATGGCTAAGATTTCAAATCGATGAAATAATAATGACATGTACAGAAAACAAGATATGTCAGTAAGACAGCGCGCTCGACTATTCCACTTTTTTTTAGTTACTGAGATGTAGACTATATAATGTAGTTGCTTACAGAACTTAAACCAGAACTTCTTAAAGGGTGATAATTTGCATTATATGCAGGATAGATTTATTTTACTTGATTGTTTACATATGTGTGATGGTTGGAAGGGTTTTATAAAATGTCAATGCAATGCATCACGTAGTTACTAAGATATTGAATCTTAATGTAGTTGCCTTCAAAACTTTAACCAGAAATTCAAAGTAAAGAAAGGGCCAAAACTTGCATTATATGCTGGATAGATTTATCGAACTTGATTGTGTAAATATATGTGATGGTTGGGAAGGGTTGTATAACGTTTCAATACAATGCTTCAAGTAGTTACTGAGATATGGTCTCTTAATGTAGATGAACGCAAAACTTTAAACAGAATTTCAAAGTAAAAAAAGGGCCAAAACTTGCATTTTATGCTAAAATGAGTTATCGTACTAGATTGATTACTTATGTGTAATTGTTAGGAAGGGTTGTATAAAGTTGCAATGCACTGCATCGAGTAGTTACTAAAATATGGACTCTTAATGTAGTTGCACGCAACACTTTAACCAGAATATCTATCTCAAAATAAGGCCATAACTTGCATTTAATGCATGATAGTTATCTAACCTAATAATTTACAAAGGTGTGAATGGGAAAAATGGGCAAATTGGGAATGGTTGTTTAACAGTCTAATACGATGCTTCAAGTAGTAACTGAGATATGGACTCTAATGTAGTTACACGCAAAACTTTAACCAGAATGTCTAAGTAAAAAAAGGGCCATGACTTACATTAAATGCAGGATATAGTTATCAAACTTAATTGTTTACATAGGTATGATAGTTAGGAAGCATTGCAATACAGAACATCTAGTAGTGACTGAGTTTTGGTGAAAAGTAAATACTTGCATGCAAAACCTTAACCGGTGTGTGACGCGGACGCCGACGCCAGGGTGAGAAGAATAGCTCACATATTCTCTGAATAGTCGAGCTAATAATCGACCTGCCCTTCATCAGGTTCTTTCAATGAAATAATTCACTAATTTACGGAACTACATTTTTCGCTTTCCTTTTGGGTCTCTATTCATCAATTGCGTTACGATAATACAATGACGTCTTCATTATAAAGATTTTGATTTGTAATATCAGGTAAGTCAGTAAAACCGTATTTTGAAAATAGACAACAAGTGTATTTACAAGCAAATTTAAGTGTTTTCCGTCCTTTATCGAGTTTGTATTATCACATTTAATTGTCGAGTCCAGGTAGCTCAGACGGTAACGACGCAGGCTGTCAATCCAGGGGTTATGAGTTCGAATCCCGGCTCGGCCAACTTTCTTTCCGACGATTGATAAAAGTCATTGCGACGTGCGCCATTCGTCTTCCGCCAATGGGCTAAGTCTTTGTGGAAAAGCAGCCAGTTGCTTGGGAAGATTGTTGTGTGGAGTTCTGGTGTGCGAAAACCAGGAAACATATGAGTAGGTGAACTGGCTGCCGTGATATGACTGAGAAATTGTTAAAAACGGCGTTTAACCCCAATCAATCACATTTAATTTTGTCCTCTATAAGTAAATCTTGTTTTGATATGTATTTTTCCAACCAATCGAAACGTAGGAATATCGTGATTGCAACAAGAGATCCTCTCTGGACACAATCTTTGGATACATGGTATAGCAACGTTTATACACATTACCTATGCCGTCGATTTGTTTACACTTATTAACTTTAAATCAATTTACACAAGATGACTTTTTTTGTGGTTGGCTCAAAATTTGTAGATTGCAGCTAACAATATGTGATAACGCACTTGTGAGAGCAGGACAATTGCTTTAAAAGAAAAATCTACCCAATGCTCTTTGAACTAGAGAAAACGTCCACAATCAGAAGCAGAAGGAATAACCATGAAGTGCTAACAGCTTCATACACAAAACTATATTGCATAATATGAACACACTTACAAAAACCTTCCAAAAAACTCGAAAAAGAAAAAAACTGAATAAAAATGCGATAAAAAAAGGAAGACATTTTTACTCACACTCTCCCTCAGTAAATACAGAATGCACTGCTTTCCTATTTGAAGTAAAGACGATATCAAGGTAAGCGTGTATATAAACGGAAACAATAAACCGTTAAACTTGTTTATCACATAAATCCCTATCTGGTGGTGTCAAAATCCCATTACACAAATATTATATGACACTTCATTTGTAGATTTATATGCAAATGATACTACTTTTTATGATTTCAAGCATGACATTAAACAGCTGCAATTAAATTTACAGCTGGCATTGAATTCTCTTCACCTTTGGTGTAGACAAAACGGTATGATTTTAAATATTGAACAAACAAAAGTTATGTTGATTACAAGCCGACAGAAGAGCTGCATATAAGAAAATCTTATTTTATCTTTAAGATTCAATGAAATGAATATCACAACGACTACAAACGAGAAGATATTATGGGTATATGTAGACGAGAATTTGATGTGAAATACTCATTTCCAAAAGTTATCTAAAAAGATGGCTTCATATATATAGTTATTAAGTAAACTAAGATCGTATTTAACAAAAGAGCACAGACTGATTTTTTTATAATGCTTATATTAAAACCACATTTCAATTATTGCTGTATTGTATGGAGTAATTCTGCGAGCTACAATGTAAATGTAATCAATAAATTACAGAAATTACCGATATTGTGAAAATTAATATTGGGATTCGCTAGGCTAGGTAACCCTTATTGTCAGGCTTTTCTGTCCGTCTGTTGGGATTCGCTAGTCTAGGTTTCCCTTATTGTCAGGCTTTTCCGTCTGTCTGTCTGTGTGTGTGTGTGTGTGTGTGTGTGTGTGTGTGTGTGTGTGTGTGTGTGTGTGTGTGTGTGTGTGTGTGTGTGTGTGTGATTACATTTTTTTTTCATGTGTACAGCTATACGTATATGTAAAGTTTATATGAAGATTTGCAATGCGATTTGATTTACACTTAGTTAGTTAGTACTAGTGTGAGACCGGTATGTGAAAATATTCGAATGGGCCTTGAGCTATTTTTTTAATATAGTGATCTAAGCCGAACCGATGGTATGGCTGGATAGAGAAGAGTTTCTTCCACCACCAAATGCCAAAACAACCTAGGATCGGGCTACTTTTAAACGTTTGCGAGACGGAACAAAAGTGAAATACGTACATTTGCGATCCGTTTGGGTATCACACTGGTGTACTTTCTCCTAATTGAGTGTTTGTATATATATATATATATATATGCTACTTTCCAAAATACTACAGGTTGGCGTGTTTCTTCTGCTCAAGGGTGTTTCGTGTCTGCATTTATTCATGTGTCTTTGAATTTATGCCTATCTGAATGTCTTTATGTTTATGTATGTCCGTCTATCTGTCTATGTATCTGTATGTCTATCATCGTGTGTCTATCATTGTGTATGTCTATCAGCATTTATGCATGTGTCCCTGAATGTATGTCTATCTGAGTATATGTCTCTCTGTATTTATGTCTTTGAGTTTATGTATGTATGTCCGTCTATCTGTTGGTGTAGCTGTCAATCTGTCTGTATGAATGTATATACGTAGTTATGTCAATATGTATGTTTATCTATCTATCTATCTGTCTATGTATGTGTATGTCTATTTGTGTATGTATGTCTGTCATCGTGTGTCTATCACTATGTATGTATGTATGTATGTATGTATGTATGTATGTATGTATGTATGTATGTATGTATGTATGTATATATATCTGCATTTATTTATGTGTCTTTTAATGTATGCCTATCTGAATGTCTTTATGTTTATGTATGTCCGTCTATCTGTTGGTGTAAATGTGTTTGTATGTCTATCTGTCTATGTATCTGTATGTCTATTTGTCTATGTATGTCTATCATCGTATACGTCTATCATCGTGTGTCTATCATTGTGTATGTCTATCAGCATGTATGTAGGTGTCCCTGAATGTATGTCTATCTGAGTATATGTCTATCTGTATTTATGTCTTTGAGTTTATGTATATATGTATGTCCGTCTATCTGTTGGTGTAGCTGTCAATCTGTCTGTATGAATGTATATACGTATGTATGTCAATATGTATGTTTATCTATCTATCTATCTATCTATCTATCTATCTATCTATCTATCTATATATCTATCTATCTATATATCTATCTATCTATCTATCTATCTATATATCTATCTATCTATTTATCTATCTATCTATCTATCTATCTTTCTATCTATCTATCTATCTATCTATCTATCTATATATCTATCTATCTATCTATCTATCTAGCTATCTGTCTATGTATGTGTATGTCTATTTGTGTATGTATGTCTATCACCGTGTATGTCTGTCATCGTGTGTCTATCACTATGTATGCATGTATGTATATCTGCATTTATTGATGTGTCTTTGAATGTATGCCTATCTGAATGTATGTCTATCTGTATTTATGTCTTTATGTTTAGGTATATATGTATGCCCGTCTTTCTCTCCGTCTATCCGTTGGTGTAACTGTTCATCTACCTGTATGCCTGTATGCATGTCTATACGTGTGTATGTTAATATGTCTATGCGTTTGTATGTCTATCTGTCTATGTATGTGTATGTATATATGTCCATCATCGTGTGTCTATCATTATGTATGTCTATCACTATGTATTTATATGCATTTAGCATGTGTCTTTGAATGTATGCCTCTCTGAATTTACGTCCATCTGAGTGTATGTCTATCTGTATTTTTGTCTTTATGTGTATGTATATACGTATGTCCGTATATCTCTCTATCTATTATATGCGTCTGTATGCCTATATGTCTGTGTACGTGTATGTGTCCGTCTATCTCTTTGTATATATGTATGCCCGTCTTTCTCTCCGTCTATCCGTTGGTGTAACTGTTCATCTGCCTGTATGTCTATATGCATGTCAATAAGTATGTTTATGTGTCTATGCGTTTGTATGTATATCTGTCTCTCTATATATATGTATCATCATGCATGTCTATCATTATGTATGTATATCACTATGTATGTATGTGTGTATATCTGCATGTAATCATGTGTCTTTGAATGTATGCCTATCTGCATGTATGTCTATCTGTATTTATGTTTATGTTTATGTATATATGTCTGTCTGTCTGTCTGTCTGTCTGTCTGTCTGTCTGTCTGTCTGTCTGTCTGTCTGTCTGTATGTCTGTCTGTCTGTCTGTATATCTGTCTGTCTGTCTGTCTGTCTGTCTGTCTGTCTGTATGTCTCTCTGTCTGTATGTCTGTCTGCCTGTCTGTCCGTCTGTCCGTCTGTCTGTCTGTCTGTATGTCTGTCTGTCTGTCTATATGTGTGTGTGTGTGTGTGTGTGTGTGCGTGTGTACAGAACGTCAACTGAGAACATTTCTTAGAAATAACAGCAGCGACTGAGAACATTTCGGACAAGTGAGGACGTCCTCATTTGACAAAAATATAAATTACTCTTAAAATGCTCGTTTTGGGCTAAAACGTAAAAAAAAAATATATAAAAAAAATCGGCCTTAGTCGGAGGTGTCAATGGTCGGGTGTGTCGGTCGTGTGTGTTGATTATGAAAATCGCCATATTTTTAGTTTCGCACTCGTTGCCTCATTTGGCGGTAAACACCAGACAGCATCGTAAGCAATCTTGATTTTCAAATAGGCTACGTTATAAGTTGCATCTATTTGTACAAATTATGTGTGATTATGTTGCAATAAATCCGATAAATGTACAATCATGATTATGTAAGAAATGGATTTTTAATAATTCGTGATAAATAAAATATGTCATGTATTTTTGCGACCATACTTGTACAATTTTTCTAAGAAAATTTAAGGACTGCGATTTCTGTACAGTAATGATTATTCAACATGGAAAATATCTCCACTTAATAAAAGAAGTATACCTTTTGCTTTTAAGATTCACATGTAAATAATGTATAGTATGAGTAAAAGAACAGTAATGTATGACTGACCAGTTGGATAAAATAATTGTTTGTTAGAAAGTCATTGATTATTTTATGAAACTATATGGTTCGCCAAATTCAGTATTTTGAGCAGGTAAACAAAAAAGAAAAGAAAACACATGGGGTTTTCTCTAGAAAGTATCAGTAATGTGTCCTTGGACTCAGGGTATAAGTCATGATAAGAGTCACTCTTTATCATGACTAATAGATAGTCAAATAGACATTCTAAAATTCTGTCCATGCTTTTTAATTTAATGATGTTTAGCCAAACAGGCGCGTAGGAAGGTATTGAACATTGGGGCTGCGAAAGGGGTGTTTACCGGAGGAGTTTCCCCTTCCTTCGATTTCTTTTTTTTTGAAAATCGCCTCTTACAGTCTACAGACTCAATTTCCAGCACTTTGTTTGTGTTAATTATCAGAAAATTTGTTTGATGTTACTACGTTATTGAACTTAATTCTAGTAAACGACACGAAGGTTTGAAGGGATATATATATTGAGGGTTCTCAATTTCATTTAGTGTATTTATTAAGTACAGAAAAAGACCAATATAAACAATGATTTAGCATCATAATAAGCACCCGAAAACAAATTGGCTGTTTCCTACCCGAAAATAAATTGGTTGTTTGGTACCCAAACATATATTGGCTGTTTCGTACCCGAAAATAAATTGGTTGTTTCATACCCGAAAATATATCGGCTGTTTCGTACCCGAAAGAGTTTTGGGCGTTTTGTAACCTATATCTTATTGAGCTCCTAATATTGCTCAATATAATTTGCAACAGTACAATATCTTTGAAAGTCTAATAGGTGCTATCTTGAACAAGTTTTTTTGTTTAGAAAAAGAACACCTTTGATTATCAGTCGAAAACGTAACATTTTAAGATATGGGACGCACTCATTCCTCAAATCTGCTTAAAATATTTTAATCTTTTCATTTCGTAACCTATATATTATTGAGCTCCTAATACGTGTTAAAGCGTTATATTTTACTGTCGAACACATCATAAGAGATAAAAAAGCGAGAATTCAGTACAATCTTACTATTTTTCGCATATCAAATCTCACTTTTTTTTCGGCCATTTTGCTTCTGATTTTACTGGACTTTTTTTCATTACCGATTTTTCCTTCTTAAGGGTTTTTATTTGCTTTGTGATTTCTATTGTTTCAAAAGTGCTGTCCATTACTAGGTTGTGAGTTTTGGGATGTAGATTGACGTTGATCTAAATCAAGGCTTTCTAGTACATGTATATGCTTTTCAGAATGTCCTTCAATAATATTATGATTTGGTTTGTATATCTGTTTGATATGCTTGGCAAAAGCGTTAGCCATAGATCATTTTCACTGATCGCACAGTAATGTAAAACTTCGAAATGCATTTTCCCTTGGTTACACAATTCAACTAAAACTTTCCTACTCAACCTTTAACATGATAAAACGACAGGATAAATACAGATTTATCCATAAATGTACGTTTTAACTTATTCAGCGGGGTCTTTCCAAAGAACTGATGGACTAGTCCATGTTCAAGATCGGGCGACTCAATTGTTCATGTTTTAAGAGATTTGGAATATTTTGATAACTCAATGCTGTTTTCATGTGAGACAAAACTTCCTTATTGCCATTTGCGCTGAAAGAGTTAAATCATCTAAAACCTTTTGAATTTATAAACATTTTATAAATCAAAATGACAAAATGTATGCATCTTTAGAAAATTTGATTTATTCATAGCATGGTGAATTCATCACTAAAGAATAATTTAAAACCATCTTTTATCATTTAAATCACCCAATATCTAGATTATTTTGCAAACTCATTTCACTGAAAAGAAACTCTTTACCCTAAAACACAAGTTAAATATGTATACACATATCTAAGAAATGAATGGTCAATAGAAAATTAAGTCCCCAAGAAAAAAGATGGATGGATTTACTGATATGTCGAGTTTAAAACCGTTTGATAACATCTTGCATAACTGCATAACTGCAGTTAGCATTCTCTACTTGAACACAATTAGAAAAAGAGACATGATAAGATGAGATAAGAAAATTGTATATATTATGGTTCCCTTTGTGAACCTTTATACACGAATGAAAAGAGTTATTTATGATTATGCAATGATACTCCGAATAACCATTTCCCACAATTTGGTGTACACGTAACCGCATCAGACGACATTTGAAAGGTAAAATTGCTCATAATGAGCACTTTCACCATTTGCTACAATATTTTCAAATCTTATTTCCCATTTAATGATTATGCTATTATTTAAAATATTTTTTAATGTTTTTGCCAAGACGATTTTGAAGTCGTCTGCTGCAGAATAAATGTAAGTGAGAAACAGACCAAAAGAACTTTGAAAGTGAGGTGAAATTAGATATCGTATATAATTATGAATTTTTTTTTTTGAAAATGTTTTATGATAGTGAAACCCACATAGCGACCATAACGGGCCGTGCTGTACGAACATCAGTGTACATAATGACTAAATATGCACTGCCACGCTATGTCATATTAATGTGCACCATATGCCCGAGACCTCTCTCTGCCTCTCCGCATCGGTACAGGATTGATACCCGCCGGGTCATACAGAAAACCAATCGACTAGATTTCAATTATTTCTACATATGACAAATCAGCAGCAGACAATTTCGAAAACTTTTATTCAAAACTATGGAAACTCTCTTTAAATGAAAGTTTTTATGAGCATTGTTTTCTATTGCCACCATTATCAAACTTTGTCTGCTGCAGAGGCGTCAAAAAACGTTTGTATGTGGGAAGGGTTAAATCATGAAATCATAAATCTACAGAAGCTATTCGACAAGCAATATGTACCGCGGATCAAGTCAAATCGCGATTAGTTTAGCGTCATATGTTTTAGGACGATGGTGATATTTTATCAAATGATCAGAGAATAACGGGGAAAAATAATTAATTGATTAATTGGGCTTAAACACCGTTTTCAACAATTTTGAAAGTAGTCCAAAGATAGTGATAGCAAAGTTGGCAAAACGTGTTCTTAACATAGCGTGGACTCTTTCCGACTTGTATATGCATGTTCACGCATTTGTAGCAGACGACTTGAGAGAAACATATTGGCAAAAGAAGAAATTTCCTATAACGAGCAATTCTCCGTTTGTCACAATGTTTACTATTCTGTTAAATTTTTATACTTATATTTTTAGAGATTTTCTATATCTTTTTCCAAGATGTATGTAAAGTTCTCTACGGCTTATTTTTTCTTTATGAAAGGGGTATTACAAGATGTATTTGATAAAATAACACGTGTCCCCAATTGCAGGTATACATTGTGCGCGTTCTCAATAGCCGGTGTGTGTTTGGTGTCTTCAGTTGGATCGACATCCTCAGTGGAATGTTCGCACCATTGGGAACTATGTCCTCAGTTCACTGTGTTTTGTCAATTCCGTAGATATTGAAATATTTTTATTCTAAAGTGATTTATTTTATGAAGAAAAAATATACAGGGTTATAGTGCATTAACAATGCCGAAATATATGCGGTGAAAAAGGTCCTCATTTGGTTGTGAAAAATCAGGTGTTCTCAATTAATGGTCCATACACGTATGTGTGTGTGTGTGTGTGTGTGTGTGTGTGTGTGTGTGTGTGTGTGTGTGTGTGTGTGTGTGTGTGTGTGTGTGTGTGTGTGTGTGTGTCTGTGTGTGTGTGTTTGTGTGCGTATGTGTTTGGTGTCAATTGGGGACATTTATATGTATACACACCTTCTAATTGGGGACACACCAATAAACGGGGACGTCCCCGTTTGTCAAATGATTAAATCTAAGTAAAACAAGTAAAACAGGATAAAACAAGTATCTCATGGTAAAATCTCTGTGAAATAACCCATGGCCCCATCATACTAGTACGGTGCAAAGATTACACTCGGAATCGGTGCTGATACACTTTTGTCCCCAATTAGCCTTAGTTTAGACAAATGACACACTCGGTCACCATTTATCCGTAGTGTAGACAAATGGCACACTCGGTCCCCATTTATCCGTAGTTTAGACAAATGACACACTCATACGCATTAACCCGTAGTTTAACGTATGTTTGTTCATTTGTATCATACAAATATATATCTGTGTTAAAGAACATCATTTGAACATAACATTTCATAATGGTATTTGATCAAATGTTTTGAGATATTATCACTTATACGTACATATTTCAAAGACGTTAATATGCATGAACCGTCGTAGGATATTGAAAAATAGAAATAATAAAGTTGAAGTTCTTAAAAAATACGTGAAAAGGATGCATTCGTTTATGGTCTGGTAATGATTAAGTTTGACAATTTACGTTTTTAACTAATAATAGTGCAAAGATTTGTTCTGTGTAGCTTATTACAGTCTCGTAAATATGTCATTTTACCTGATTGCATGACATGTATTTTCCTATGATATCAATTGTCCCCCATTTCCTTCTGAAAAACAAGTGTTAAGTGTGTCCCCGGTTATGTGTTAAGAGTGTGTCCCCGGTTAGTTTGCATATATTCACATCCCTTTATATTGCTTGTACAGTCAAAGTATTATATTTCAGTCGATGTAGATATTACTCTGACCTTGTCAACGTAATTTGAGCGTCTTAGAACCAACATTAAAGAAGTCCCCATTTCTAGTGGTTATAACACATGTCCCCATTTGACACCAAATACATGTATACGTGTGTGTGTGTGTGTGTGTGTGTGTGTGTGTGTGTGTGTGTGTGTGTGTGTGTGTGTGTGTGTGTGTGTGTGTCTCTGTCTGTCTGTCTGTCTGTCTGTCTGTCTGTCTGTCTGTCTGTCTGTCTGTCTGTCCGTCCAAATATTTGTAAACAACAGATCTATAGCAAAGACTGACGGATCGATTCCAATGAAACTTGGTTAACAGGAGCCAAATAAGCTCAGGGTGTGCGCGTTTGAGAAAAAAGGTATCAGTTACGATATTTGATTTAGGTCTTTGTTTTCAAATGGTAGCCTTTCAAACATAGCCCTTGCTATGCAGCTAGCAAAGAAACGCGTTTTAAGGACCCTACTCATTTTTCTATTTTCTCCTACAGTTTTAATTGTCCAGAGCTGAAACTTCAGTTATAGATACTTCCAGATATTTAGAAAAAATCTATCCGTTACTATGTTTGATTTAGGCTTTTGTTTCTAAATGGTAGCCTTTCAAAGATACGGTATTTTTACAGTATTTTTTTACTTCAATCGCCCCTAGCGCTGCAGTGGTAGTATTCGATTGCGATATTATTACACTATCTCATAGAGATATTGAAGAGCTACAAAAAGTTTGTTTACTTCACTGACCTCCGCCCTCGGGTTTCAGACCTACAGCCGGAAGTTTGAAAAATATACCAAGGCGAAACGGTTCGGTGTATATGGATTCGTCTTGGCATGGTATTAACACATGGTTGGTTGACCAGAAAGTGTTTTTAGAAGCTGCACACTTTTCACCAGTGTTCAACAAGTTACCACAATAGTTCTACATATATATATATGCAAAGGCGAATCCCACGTCGCCTACCGGCTTGTTTTTCTATCTTCTCCTACAGTTTTAATTGTAGAGAACTGAAACTTCAGTTATAGATACTTCCAGATATTTAGAAAAAATATATCCGTTACGATTATTGATTTAGGCCTTTGTTTCCAAATGGTAGCCTTTCTAAGACAGGGTATTTTTATAGTCATTTTTTACTTCAATCGCCCCTAGCGCTGCAGTGGTAGTATTCGATAGCGATTTTATTACACTATTTCATAGAGCTATTGAAGAGCTACAAAAAGTTTGTTTACGTCATTGACCTCCGACCTCGGGTTTTCAAGCTACAGCCGGAAGTTTACAAAATATTCCAAGGCGAAACGGTTCGGTGTATACGGGTGCGTCTTTGCATGGTAATAAAAGATGGTTGGTTGACCAGAGATTGTTTTTACAAGCTGCACATTTTTCACCAGTGTTCACCAAGTCACCACAATAGTGACCCTATCAGACTTGTTCTTCATATATATATATATATATATCTCCAAAGGCGAATCCCACGTCGCCTACCGGCTTGTTACTTACTTACTTACTTCTGTTTTGGTTTCAAGTCTTGCGCTTAAGTTTTTGTTACAATGCAGAAACCAAACTATTACAATGAGATCACGTAAACCGTTTGACATTATAACATAAGCCACTTTGGCGCCAAAACCGGAAAATTTCATGTAGAAATATGGTAAACGTTATGTACATTTTTTCGAAGTACGCCTCATATATCTCTTTATGTGATAAATAGAATATCTCATTCGTGTTTATTCATTATCACTTTAAATAAACTCGTTAACTAAGCTAAATATGATGCTCGGGGCAAACCATATTAGTAAACTCGTTTATTAAAAGTGATAATAAATAAACACTCTCTCTCCAAATAATGTAGTCAGGCAGTCATGGTCTATTAATTTTCACAATATCGGTAATTTCTGTCAGTACTTTGATTAGCGTTTACAGCTGGTAACAGCACATATAAGACTGCACTTACCTTTGCATGTATGTATCTGTGAATTGTAAATGGTATTTACGACCCATACGACCCAAAACCCACAAACATATTTTAATAATAGCATGTCGCATGTTATTTAAAGCGTACTTTAAAAAGCTAATACTTGTACGGTATTTATGTCATTGATATGTATACGACTGACTATACGTCGCAGACCACGGTCATATTTGAGTCATAGATCCAAAGTAATTGTACGTAGGCTGGCAGAGGGGGATTTCGATGAAGTGAAGCAAAGAAATGCCTTTTATTCAAATAAGGTGTCGGTTGTCAATCATCACATTGAAGAATCTGATAAGATTGCACAATACAATGGGTGGAGCACTATGCACTGATGGCCTCGTCCTAAATTCCCTTGAAATTATTCAGATAAATCTACTCCAGGGAAGGATTTTGTGGCAGGGAACGCTCACACAGCCGTTACTGCCAGCTAGAATGCAGCTTGGTTTAAGCGGCCGAACAGCCTTACCGGTAAAAAAATGATGACTACTATTTATTCGTTTATTTAATATTTGTTTTGCAATGAACTGAACATAATGTCAGGAAATCCTAACCGTTATGTTCATTCTTTATATAATGATGCATTTTACCTTAGTATTGTTTTTACCAACTATATTATCTCAATACACAGATATGTTCATTTTACGAATCTATGTCATTATATTTCAGGTTGGGGTCATGTTACAAGGACGCAAATGCGACTTTTCTACAGGAATCAAACGGTGTTCAATTTAAACAACACTTTACTGAACACATCACGATAACGGATTAATCATAAAAAACTTCTTCAATTTGCACGATATTTAGTTCATTGCCTGAAGATGTGCTAAATAAGTATGTTTTTTAAAAGTGTCAATACATTGAGAAATTGTCATCAGAAAAAATACTTTCAAAGGATACCATTTTGTACACATAATGTACACATACCTAAAATACACCTTTTTAACGCCATAACTGAATAGGTAAAGGGTGAGATAAACTGATATTGTGCAAAAACGAACTCGGTAAGGTATACTTTTCTTGATATCAAACCATTTGTAATAATATTCTAAATAAAAAGATTTAAAAAAATCAAAAATTAAATGTACAGATTTTTTTTAAATGAAAGAAAGGCGCCTTTTCTTACGCGTAACGTGACGGCATTTCGCTCCTGAAAAGTGACGTTATAGACGCGTTATTCTTTTTAAATGTACGACACAAAGAAGAAAATTATATGTACGTGAAGGTATTCTTAAGATGCAAATCGTGATATAATTTGGCAGCTATCAACCTAAAATTGAACAAACTATCAGCTGTTGTTTTTTTAACGAGGGACATTTAAGAGACGTCTAAAAAATGACGTCAGTGGTATACTTTGAGGTCTCGTAGTTTAAAAACTGTTTTAGATACGAAAAAGGTAAGAACAGAATCTTATTGGGCATATGCTGTATTATGGTGATGTAAAAATTTGGTGAGGAAATTCGAATATTTTTTTAGGGGCGCGTTCTACCTTAAAGGCGATAATTTGCAACTTAAATAGTTTGAATGATTGAATGTATCATGAACAATACAACGATGTTTGCTTCCGCCACCAGTTTTGTTATGATATCAGAAATAATCCACAGCATTTAAAACACCCAAAGAACAGACGGTTTTGTTAATTGGATTAATCCAAGTATTTACCTAAAGATTATGTTGCTTGTCTAGGTGATCACGTTCTCTCTACAAGTATTTCAACTCCTAAAACGACCAAAGATATCTCGATTGTGCCAAACAAAGAATAAGCATGGGTCGATTATTACAGAGATGAATGTTTTAGAGGCCGAAATAATACGGATCACTCGAGTCCATCTAGATAAAGATAATAATGAGCTTCTATACCCTTTACCGCATACAGCAGGTTTGCAGCAGACGTCAAGGCAAAATACTTAAAATCTTTATTAAGGAAATTATGAATTTTGATAAGAGTTGAAATCATTGCGACACAAGACAAATTTCTACTCATGAGCAATTTCTCATTTTGCCACAACTTCAAGATTCTCCTGCTTCAAATGCGTCAAAGGCATCTGCAATTGCAAAAGACGTTAGGATCAATTATAAAAGCATGCGATATTTTAAAAAACAAAACATTAAATGTTTTATTTAAATTCCGTCAAAATATTCCAAAAGGCATCCCTGCAACGGGTTTATGTCATAAATACATGACCCCAAAGTTTGATCGTCATTTTCTAGGTCCCTCATAATGGGCCACCAACGCTTTTTCTACTTGATAAGATTAGTATGGATTACGCTGTACCGTCCCTACTTCGGAACCGGGACCGTATGACGTCATTGACATCCTTAATACGCACACATGGTCAACTAGGTGACCTCATTTACCTAGAACATGATATCAATAATCATCCCTATATCTGATGGAAAGGTCAAATTTAATGACTCTGACTAAAAAGATTCGTCAGCGCGTCAACTCGTACTTGCACGTTTCTAATGAAATTTCGTTATGAAGGTAAGGAAAAGGTGAAAAAACCGCAATAGTTTATAAAAGTTCCCCCAGCGTAGCAAGTTTAAAATTATATCTCCTTTTACTACGATGATTCAGTTGTCAGTGTGGAAAGAAGAGCTTCGGGGAATCAAATCATCGTAGTAAAATGATAATTGAGAAGTGAATCATCGTATTACAAGGATATTTAAGGAGTACGTGGTAAAAGTGGCATTGAGGAGTAAATCGTCGTGTTGAAAAGATTGAGTAGGGAATATATAGTGGGAAAAAGACCGATGCTGCATAACAAGACGTAAACCATACTTCTGATAAGTTCGAAAAGCAATGGAATACTTCTCACGCACATCAACGAATCAAAATGTCTTTTTGCATCCTCTATACACCGCATCTCGTTCCAACTGACCTCAAAACCTTGTCTAGATAGCATGTTCTATTCAGACCTATGAGAAATCGCAACTCATGTGACCTCATATCACTTAACAGATCTTGCTTCAAGTCCACCAACCCTATTTAGCGCAGAGTAATACTTAAACTCTTGATTTAGGTTAGAACACATTAAATAGTTACTTGATGACTAACATACTTGTTAAAAACAATAATTCATGCCTTTTTATTAGGGAAACACAATTTATGTACAATGCTTTTAATTATTTAAGTTTTACAAAACATTACGTAGGGCTGGTGCAATTGGGGCCAGAACTTATTAAATTAATAGAACAATAAGGTTCACTGCATGGCATGCAAAAGCATAACGCAAAGTAACATCTTTACTAGTCCTGAGATTTCACTGCTTTGAAATGACATTGTTTAACAAATGTAACATGCAAATGCTGAAATAAAACATTGATACATAGTTGAAAAATATGTATACTAATACTTGGCATTGCTCCTTAATAATTGTGTCACCTTGCTTGAAATTCCATTAATTTATTATACTTTCATCTATAAATCTTCACCCTAAAGCGAGGACCTGCTTGAATAAAATAAAGTGCACCGTACTCTTTATACCATATGTTAAGAATGGAGTGTACCGCACTCTCTTTATATGTCCTAATCTGGGCGCACCACACTCCAGTTGCACTGAAATCTGAAGGCAAGGACCTGCCTGAATAAATAGAGTACACCGTACTCTTTATACCATATCTTAATGGAGTGCACCGCACGTCACCAACTGCCGAATGGACCGCACTCTAGCATATTTTAACCATCATAGTTCTAAATTGGGCAAACGTATACAATATGAACTTGTGCTTTGATCCCAAATACAACCATGAACCGCTCTGAGCAGCCAGAATAACCATATGTAAATGCATGAAAGAATGCTTTTCCATAAATGAAACATGCAACATCCAAATCATAATTAAGATTGTTTAACCACCGGTAAGTAAGGAAGTTAATGGAGCAATTCATTTGGCCAATCGGAGCCGTACTCAAAGATAATTTAAAATATATCGATGGATGAAAAGTGAACCGTATCGCTGCAACTGTGGCTGCTCTTAGGTTTGACAACAATTTGTGAACTGCTCATCCCTGGAGAGGTGACAACCATTGGCACTGAAGTTGTTTTCGTTGGATTCTTTGGACCAAAACCCTTTCATTCTCTACATAAATGGTTTGTTTCGGAAACGACTAGACAATCTTCTTGATGAGAGGAGTAAATTCACAGTGTCCACTCTCTCATTAAACCACTCTATGTCAACCGGATAGCGAGATTTCACTGAAGGAGTACATTGGTGTAGAATTTGACCAACGATCACTTTGGAAACTTGCATAAATGCCAAAGAGTAATATCAGACAACTGTAAGATTAATGTTGTAAATATCGTTGGTTCCGACTACAATTATTAAAATGTCCGGCGAAAAATCTGACACAACTGCCAGTTTTTCTTTCAACTTGTCTATTGTGGCTCCAGGATATCCCGAGAACTGAACGGGAGGATTCCCCTGAAGGCCTAAATTGTATTTAAGCGACGGCTTCTCTCTGATGAATTGTTTCAAACGAGAAACAAAAGAGTGTCCAAATAGTTGAACCTTCGTGGGCGCAGACATCTTGGATTACGTAAAGGAAATATCTGGGTTACTCACGTGAACAAAGGAATTCGCAAACATATCCGAAAATCAACATTTCTCCGATGTTGTCACCTCACTAAACACCACAGTCTTAAACCAAACACTTTCTACATATGATTACGAAAGTTAAATACCTTTAAAACGTATGATTAAGGCGTAATAGTGTAGAAATTAAAATATTTACCAGAGATTGATAATCAGTGTTGTAGATCCTAGATCTAACAGAAAAATGAACAAGACTGCCACCGATTGGCCCATGAAGGTCACGTGATAGCAGCTCTTCTTTTGATTGGTTTACGCATGAAGCCAAGGATTCTTGTAAACGGGAGGTAGAATTGTTCACTTAACTCCTTCAATCCATAAATCATTTTATGTTGGCATAAAATATCATTTATTTTCTCTAAATTTGCAGTCGAAACTTATTTGTCATTATGTTCCATTGTTTCTGACAAGGGGCAGGTAACCGTACTAGTATGGGAAAATGAAAAAAGTTTAGTTTAAATTTAATTTAATTCATAATAAAATGTATGAATATGAAAACATCTTTTCATATTTTGGCGATACAACCGCCAAGATATGAAACATCAAAAGCATAGATAGTAACTGATTGATTATTTGGGGTTTAACGCCATTTTCAACAATTTTTCAGTCATATCACGGCTACCAGTTCAACTACTCATGCCTTTCCTGGTCTGCCCACACCAGTACACCACATAACTTTCTGTCCAAGCAACAGGCTTCTTTTCCACATAGACTGTTAAACAGCCCATTGGTGAAAGACGAATGACGCAGGTCACAGTGACTTTTGTCAAACGTCGGAAAGAATGTTGGCCGAGCTGGGATTCGAACTCACAACCAATAGATAGTAGCATACAATGGAATATATACATAAACGAAATAACAATTGGAGGTCGAAAGGAACGTGGATGTTAACAAACATAATTCCTTCTCCATAACGTGAATAATTTTACACAAAGAAAGTTTGCTCTCCAAGGAAGGAGGCAGATTATTGGCTGATTTTGGCAACCTGGCCCAGCCTCTATTTTTAGACAAGTACAAAGGTCTGTGATTGAATGACACTCGTCACATTACACAATCCGTCGGAGTGGTGGAAGCGTGTTCCATCACGTAACTTACAGATGGCCATAACAACCATCTACCCCCACTTAGTGGGGAGTAACCACTGCAGATAATCAAAGTACTGAAGGATAGAACTATTTATTTTAAAAAAATCCCCATTATGACTTACAAGAAATGATGCATCAGGCCGAATGAAATATTTCCAAGATCGTCAATTGACCCCTACTCCATAAATATCATTCGGTTCACATGGTACTTTTTAAATGATCATACTACCCAATAGCTCTATGGAAATCCCACCATGATCATTAATTCCAGTACAGTGTCTTCATATTTATTGACTATACTGGATCAACTGATGCATATAGAGTATGCAATCTATTTATGCAATATATTAATGTTTACAATGATAACAGTAAACTAAGAAGCATAATCTACCAAAACAGTTGTGTTTTACAGTTGAGGCATTTTACTCTCTTCCTGCTGTAACAGCAACAAAAGTTGTGTTTAGAATTAATATCTTTGAACAAATTTGAAAGATGACCACCAAATGAATAATCTTGTGAAGATTTGTTGAAATGTTTCCAGTGAATGAGAATGAGGTGTCATTTGAAAGCCAAACGTTTAATTTACCCTTTTTCTGAATCCGTCTGGTAACTATGTCTTTCAACCAATCAATGCTGGTGATTATGTCTGTCAACCAATCAATATGGCTTAAATAATTATGAAGAGGGTTACTGAATTTTGTCATTTTGCCCTCTTTGATGCTGTTTCGCTGCCCCTTTTTCAACCAATTAATATGGCCTGAATGGTTTTCGTAGAGAGTTGCTGAAAGAACATTTCTACTTAATAACCTTGGATCCGGACAAGTGGTCCTAGAGGAGAGGAATTTTTAATATTGGGCATTTTACTCCCTACCGTACAAACAATAGTATGTTTATCTTTGAACATAATTAAGAAAAGACCGCCAAAGAACATTCTTGTGATGTTTGTTTAAAATGTGTCCAGTGGATTAGGATGAGATGTCATTTGAAACTTAAATTGCAATGTGTCCTGTTCAGATGCAACCTGGTTTTTATGACTTTCAACCAATCAATAAGACATGTAAAGTGTCACTGAATGTTTTCATAAATCAATCAGGTTGAATTATAAGTAGCCCTTATGGTTCTTATTTAGGTATGCCCTGATCGTCTTACCAATAGATGTCACCAGCCGTCTTATATAATTTTTTATCTTCTATTTACAAAAAGCCAACATTGGAAATTCAAGAAATGACATTTTAACTGTAAATTAGCCACATAACTAGTTATTTCAATACAAGAAAATCTGATTCTAAATTATATTTTGCTTTAACCAGGGACGTAGATAAGAGGGTTGGGAGTAACCGCTGCAGATAAAAACGGGTCACTGGTACCATAAATACTTTTATGTAGGCATAACATCTATATATGGTGTATATGTATCGTATAGCATAATCTTAACCCTTTCAGCGCTGAAAGATCCCAAACCAGGATCGTCCTTGTTAAAAATCAACTTTATTCTTTTATAATGTTTTGGAATATTTGATCATTAAAAGGCAAACAATACCTTCTTTAAGTGATACAGCTCGTTACGAGCTGATTCACCTGATTATGCATTGTTTGCAACAATCTCTATAGTACTGAGAGAATTAATTTATATTTGCGTAACTCAAGGATGATATACACTTATCTATGTTGTGATCAGAATTACGTCTATTAACCCTTTCCCACGTATAGATGTATTTCGACGCATCTTCTCCAATTGCCACATCGTTTTCAACTCTATTCAATAACTATATCATCATTTGTAGAGATTTTCCATACTTTTGCCTAGCTCTTTTCAAAGTCGTCTGCTGCATTTTTTCTGTATGTGTTGGAAAGGGGTTAAATATATAGACGGGTATGGTAGTATAAATTGGCTAGACTGTGTATATGCACCAACTCACATGGTTGTAAAAATAGTTTTCATTTTTTACACGGCAACATGTATAAAGTTACTCATTATTGTATGTTAATGAAATGCGGTTTTGTCGAAATATGGCGTTGACCCTTTCACACAAACAACAATTATGCAGCAGACTGACTTTAAAACATCTAGTTATCCTGAAAATATGTCGAAATGAAACTGCAAATATTGAAAAACATTGTGGATAAAGGATAAATCGCTAACTATGAGCAATTTCTTCTTGTTTCACAATCTGTTTTTAGTTGTCTGTTGCAGATCTGTGAAAATGCATCTGAAAATGATAAAGAGGATTAGGTGTTGTAATGTAGAAACAAATACTGTGAATTTAAGACAAATAAATGGATTTAAACGTAAATTGACTGTAATGTTGTGTGTTTTCTGTGCAATATATAGATACAAGTCTTAAAGTCACTGAAACTGGGCAGACAATAATAGCAAGTGTCTATTGTGAGTGTTGTAATGTAGAAACAAATACTGTGAATTTAAGACAAATAAATTGATTTAAACGTAAATTGGCTGTAATGTTTTGTGCATGCTGTGCAATATATAGATACAAGTCTTAAAGTCACTGAAACTGTGCAGGCAATAATAGCAAGTGTCTATTGTGAGTGTTGTAATATTAGAAACAAATACTGTGAATTTAAGGCAAATAAGTTGATCTAAAGGTAAATTGGCTGTAATGTAGTGTGTTTGCTGTGCAATATATAGATAAAAGTCCTAAAGTCACTGGAACTGGGCAGGCGATACTAGCAAGGAACTGTTGTGAGTGTTGAAATATAGACATTGACAATAATAAATAAACACAGCATTTCAAAAACTCGTAACATGTGATTAGTTTATTACTCTTCCCCTAACTGTATTAAGAAAACTTCTGCAACCATTTTGTTTGACTCTTACCATACACTATGAATGTAATATATATTTAAATCAAACTCTGTGATATTTCAGAACCTGCAAGCTTTCAACACAGTATGCAATCTGCATGCTTAGTTTCTAAATGTCCCGGAAAGCATAAAATGCAATGTATATAATATAATAAATATATTTATTCTTCTATAGGTGGCCTTTATAAGCACAGTATACCCCCAACAAGCTCCAGTGCCTTACAGCAAGGCTGAGTTTGAAGATTGTTGGTTGAGAGGAGAAGCGGCAGCTGCGGTATAGTTATGAAGATGGAAGCTGCAAGTCGTCTTATGTTTTTGGGAGTGATGGAGACAAAATTGTCCTAGTGATATGCAGCTAAATATCCGAAGTTCAAGGTAAGCTGTGATAACAAGTATATAAATGTTCAATGTACAGATGACCCTCGGTAAGAACATGGGAAACACTCTACATGGTTTGTTTAAGTTGATTCTTTAGAACAACATAGCCAACAAGCAGCATAGGAAAAGGGGTGAAATGAATTTTGACTAGCAAATATGCAGCATAGTTAAAGAGGTGAAATGAACTTTGGCTTAGCAAATAAGTAACATATTAAAAGGGGTGAAATGAACTTTGGCTAGCCAATAAGCAGCGTAGTTAAAGAGGTGAAATGAACTTTGGCTTAGCAATTAAGTAACATATTAAAAGGCGTGAAATGAACTTTGGCTAGCCAATAAACAGCATATTAAAAGGGGTGAAATAAACTTTGGCTAGCCAATAAACAGCATATTAAAAGCGTGAAAAGAACTTTGGCTAGCCAATAAGCAATATATTAAAAGGGGTGAAATGAACTTCGGCTAGCCAATAAGCAGAATATTAAAAGGGGTGAAATGAACTTTGGCTTAGCAATTAAGCAGCATAGGAAAAGGAGTGAAATGGACTTTGGCTTAGCCAATAAGTAACATAGTAAAAGGGGTGAAATGAAAATTGGCTTAGCAATTAAGCAGCATAGTAAAAGGGATGAAATGAACTTTGTCTAGCCAATAAACAGCATAGGAAAAAGGTGTGAAATGAACTTTTCCTTGCCAATAAATATCATAGGAAATGGGATGAAATTAACTTTGGCTGGCCAATAAGTAGTATAGAAAAAGGGGTGAAATGAATTTTGCCTGGCTAATAAGTAACATAGGAAAAGGGGGGAATGAACTTTGGCTTAGCAAATAAGTAACATAGGAAAAGGGGTGAAATGAACTTTGGCTAGCCAATAAGTAACATAGGAAAAGGGGTGAAATAAACTTTGGCTTAGCAAATAAGTAACATAGGAAAAGGGGTGAAATAAACTTTGGCTTAGCAAATAAGTAACATAGGAAAAGGCGTGAAATGAACTTTGGCTAGCCAACAAACAGCATATTAAAAGGGGTGAAATAAACTTTAGCTAGCCAATAAACAGCATATTAAAAGCGTGAAAAGAACTTTGGCTAGCCAATAAGCAACATATTAAAAGGGGTGAAATAAACTTTGGCTAGCCAATAAGCAGCATATTAAAAGGGGTGAAATAAACTATGGCTAGCCAATAAGCAGAATATTAAAAGGGGTGAAATGAACTTTGGCTTAGCAATTAAGCAGCATAGAAAAAGGAGTGAAATGGACTTTGGCTTAGCCAATAAGTAGTATAGAAAAAGGGGTGAAATGAATTTTGCCTGGCCAATAAGTAACATAGGAAAAGGGGGGGAAATGAACTTTGGCTTAGCAAATAAGTAACATAGGAAAAGGGGTGAAATAAACTTTGGCTTAGCAAATAAGTAACATAGGAAAAGGCGCGAAATGAACTTTGGCTAGCCAACAAACAGCATATTAAAAGGGGTGAAATAAACTTTAGCTAGCCAATAAACAGCATATTAAAAGCGTGAAAAGAACTTTGGCTAGCCAATAAGCAACATATTAAAAGGGGTGAAATAAACTTTGGCTAGCCAATAAGCAGCATATTAAAAGGGGTGAAATAAACTATGGCTAGCCAATAAGCAGAATATTAAAAGGGGTGAAATGAACTTTGGCTTAGCAATTAAGCAGCATAGAAAAAGGAGTGAAATGGACTTTGGCTTAGCCAATAAGTAGTATAGAAAAAGGGGTGAAATGAATTTTGCCTGGCCAATAAGTAACATAGGAAAAGGGGGGGAAATGAACTTTGGCTTAGCAAATAAGTAACATAGGAAAAGGGGTGAAATGAACTTTGGCTAGCCAATAAGTAACATAGGAAAAGGGGTGAAATAAACTTTGGCTTAGCAAATAAGTAACATAGGAAAAGGGGTGAAATAAACTTTGGCTTAGCAAATAAGTAACATAGGAAAAGGGGTGAAATGAACTTTGGCTTTAGCAAATAAACAGCATAGGAACAGAGGTGAAATGAACTTTGGCTTAGCAATTTAGCAGCATAGGAAAATGAGTGAAATGGACTTTGGCTTAGCAATTAAGCAGCATAGTAAAGGGAGCGAAATGAACTTCGGCTTAGCAATTAGGCAGCATAGGAAAAGAGTCGAAATGAACTTTGGCTAGCCAATAAGTAACATAGGAAAAATCGGTGAAATGAACTTTGGCTTAACAATTAAGCAGCATAGGAAAAGGGGTGAAATGAACTTTGGCTTAGCAAATAAGCAACAAAGGAAAAAGGGGTGAAATGAACTTTGGCTTAATAATTAAGTAACGTAGGAAAAGAGGTGAAATGAATTTTAGCTTAGCAATGAAGCAGCATAGTAAAAAAAGTCTGGTTATGACTAGCGCATTACAAATGATGATGAGGGCAACAGCTAGTGTACCAAAAAGCCCTAACACAGAAGCCGTGCACCATCTCAATCCCAAACCATCAGAGACAGAAGCTTTCAACACAGTATGCAATCTGCATGCTTAGTTTCTAAATGTCCCGGAAAGCATAAAATGCAAAGTATATAATATAATAAATATATTTATTCTTCTATAGGTGGCCTTTATAAGCACAGTATACCCTCAACAAGCTCCAGTGCCTTACAGCAAGGCTGAGTTTGAAGATTGTTGGTTGAGAGGAGAAGCGGCAGCTGCAGTATAGTTGTGAAGATGGAAGCTGCAAGTCGTCTTATCTTTTTGGGAGTGATGGAGACAAAATTGTCCTAGTGATATGCAGCTAAATATCCGAAGTTTAAGGTAAGCTGTGATAACAAGTATATAAATGTTCAATGTACAGATGATCCTCTGTAGGAACATGGGAAACACTCTACATGGTTTGTTTAAGTTGATTCTTTAGAAAAACATAGCCAACAAGCAGCATAGGAAAAGGGGTGAAATGAATTTTGACTAGCAAATATGCAGCATAGTTAAAGAGGTGAAATGAACTTTGGCTTAGCAAATAAGTAACATATTCAAAGGGGTGAAATAAACTGTGGCTAGCCAATAAGCAGCGTAGTTAAAGAGGTGAAATGAACTTTGGCTTAGCAATTAAGTAACATATTAAAAGGCGTGAAATAAACTTTGGCTTAGCAAATAAGTAACATATTAAAAGCGTGAAATGAACTTTGTCTGGCCAATAAGCAATATATTAAAAGGGGTGAAATGAACTTTGGCTAGCCAATAAGCAGAATATTAAAAGGGGTGAAATGAACTTTGGCTTAGCAATTAAGCAGCATAGGAAAAGGAGTGAAATGGACTTTGGCTTAGCCAATAAGTAACATAGTAAAAGGGGTGAAATGAAAATTGGCTTAGCAAGTAAGCAGCATAGTACAAGGGATGAAATGAACTTTGTCTAGCCAATAAACAGCATAGGAAAAAGGTGTGAAATGAACTTTTGCTAGCCAATAAATATCATAGGAAATGGGATGAAATTAACTTTGGCTGGCCAATAAGTAGTATAGAAAAAGGGGTGAAATGAATTTTGCCTGGCCAATAAGTAACATAGGAAAAGGGGGGGAAATGAACTTTGGCTTAGCAAATAAGTAACATAGGAAAAGGGGTGAAATGAACTTTGGCTAGCCAATAAGTAACATAGGAAAAGGGGTGAAATAAACTTTGGCTTAGCAAATAAGTAACATAGGAAAAGGCGTGAAATGAACTTTGGCTTTAGCAAATAAACAGCATAGGAACAGAGGTGAAATGAACTTTGGCTTAGCAATTAAGCAGCATAGGTAAATGAGTGAAATGGGCTTTGGCTTAGCAATTAAGCAGCATAGTAAAAGGAGCGAAATGAACTTTGGCTTAGCAATTAGGCAGCATAGGAAAAGAGTCGAAATGAACTTTGGCTAGCCAATAAGTAACATAGGAAAAATCGGTGAAATGAACTTTGGCTTAGCAATTAAGCAGCATAGGAAAATGGGTGAAATGAACTTTGGCTTAGCAAATAAGCAACAAAGGAAAAAGGGGTGAAATGAACTTTGGCTTAATAATTAAGTAACGTAGGAAAAGAGGTGAAATGAATTTTGGCTTAGCAATTAAGCAGCATAGTAAAATTGGTGAAATAAACTTTGGCTTAGCAATTAGGCAGCATAGTAAAAAGGGTGAAATGCACTTTGGCTTAGCCAATAAACAGCATAGTAAAAAGGGGTGAAATAAACTTTGACTTAGCCAATAAACAGCATAGGAAATGGGATGAAATGAACTTTGGCTAGCCAATAAATAACATAGGAAAAGAGGTGAAATGAACTTTGGCTTAGCAAATAAACAGCATTGGAAATGGGATGAAATGAACTTTGGCTTAGCAAATGAACAGCATAGGAAATAGGATGAAATTAACTTTGGCTAGCAAATAAACAGCATAGGAAATCGGATGAAATAAACTTTGGCTTAGCAAATAAGCAGCATAGGAACAGGGGTGAAACGGAATCTCCTGAACCATTATCAACCAAACATGAACGACTTTTTGGTAATTCTCTTTCAAAATTGTTCATCAATTTAATGTCTTATTACTAATTTCATTTACTTACTCTAAGTAGCTGTTTAACTCTTTCCTACAAAGAACCAAATGTTCACAGATTCCATTTGAAAACAGTGTTAGAAAGCCTTCAAATTGCTTGTTATGTTATCTTATTTGTGTATGGGTACATTGTTTCAGGTTGAGACCACTCTGGTGATGTGAAATATTTAAAGAACATGAAAAGAAGTCTGGTTATGACTAGCGCATTACAAATGATGATGAGGGCAACAGCCAGTGTACTAAAAAGCCCTAACACAGAAGCCGTGCACCATCTCAATCCCACGCCATCAGAGACAGTAGCTATCTCACTCAGTAGTCTTATAGTCACCTATGAAGAAGAAAGTTCATATCTGAAATAGTCATGCAGGTATAACAAATCTGATGGTGTATACTTTCCTCACACTGTCACTAAGTGTTTGCCATTCGTTGCTTGTCTATCAATGTAGTTTATTGAAGCTAAAATACTCATGAAATGCATGGTAAGAGAGGACATAAGATTTATTGAAGTAGTTCCAACACAGAGAAACAAAAGGTTATAATAGATTTTTGTCTTTCATATGTGAAACACAAAAAGTATTTCTTATCAAGTCTCTTTCAGTGCATAAAGTTGGACATTTAAACCCATTCCCAAAAAAGGGGTTTTATGAAAGAAAATATTCTTCTGAATTTCTTCTGATTCAAAGATGATTTGACAGAAATGTTCCATATGTGACCCACTACAAAATGTATTAAGGCCATATTGATTGGTTGAAAAACATGGGGCATGTCTGGGCTATCAGAAAGGGGATCAAAGACAAAACTATCAAATTAGTTTCGTTGGAATCTGCTTATCGGATTTTAAGATAATTTTGCATAAATGTTCTTCAGGTAACCTTTTGAAAATAAAACTCAAACCATGTTGATTAGTTGGAAATACTGCTGCCATGGTATTTGCCTAGGTAACCTTTTTTTTGTACCATAATGCTTTGTTATCACTTCACCCCTTACTTACATTTCAAATTGGTTGCCATACATAACGCAAACAATATACTCTCAAGACAGGACATTATGTTTTGATTCATGGCAAATACAGGTAACTTAGTCTGATCAATCTACAGCAAGGGAATATTTCCTGATCAGAGAAACATCTGACGATTTAAATTCCCCCCTTGTTGGATTTTTATCTCTTTGCCAACAACTTTTAAAATCATGTAACAACATCAACCCAGGTTATTGTAATTCAGACATAGTAGAGCATTTGTTTTGCCAGCAGAGCAGCATCCGAAATGGATCAAACACAAATCCTACACTATGTCAATATGGACCTGCAAACACGGCCATTATTCTTGGCCAAGCTACTGTATATAGTAAGTCAAATTCAGGCAATTCAGTAACCTATTTTACAGCCACAACACAGAGGGGGAGGGGTGGGGGGCAATACTGCCCCCTGTTTTGTGGCTGTAAAATAGGTTGCTGAATTGCCTGAATTTGACTTACTATATACAGAAAAAGAAAACTGATATAAACAAATGAAAAGTAGCATAAGAACTTAATTCTACAGATTTTAATTGATTTGTTGGATTGGAACTTCCATAATAACTAAGTTTACCCTGTTGACACACTGTTTTCAACTCTGTTTTGATAATAGTACTTTGAATTTCATTTATAGAGATAATCAGAGTTTGCAAGGTTTTGACCAGAAATTGTTATAAGAAAAAACGACAATGAGTATATAGGTCTTTTCAATAATAGTACATGACACACGGCGCTGAGGCGAAAGTGGGACCAATATTAACGGAAGAGGAACCGGTCAACCTTTGCAACGCTTTTTCAACATACAGATGTTGTTTGACGCCTTTGTAGCAGACGACTTCTGTAAACACTGTGGCAAAATGAGAAATTGCTTATTACGAGCAAGTTCTACATTTAGCACAGTGTTTTCAACTTTATTCAATAATTGCTATTTCATAAATAGAGATTTTCTAAATTGTTGACTAGATGTTTTCAATGGCATATAAGAGCAGGCCTAGTCTTAGTTTGTTCACAAATATTTTATTATTTAAAATCTTGCTAATGCCTTTAAGCTAGACATTTTAAAGTGGGATAGACAATAGACAACTCCTTATTCAGCAGAAGACTTCTAAAAACATTATAGAGAAATTGTTCAGAACAAATTATTTCTTCGGTTGATTATAAAAATATGATATCAGGTATTATGCTATGAATTCATTTTTGGCATATTGAAACATTATTGAAACATCAAAGAGAATGTACTCATGATTGAAATATATGACTTAGTTATGGGTATTGTATGAGACATAAAAACTGAAAGACAAGAAACCAAATAAAATATTCCATTTGACGAAACTCTTTTCTTTCCATTTGTGTTTTAGGCATTGAAAAAGAACTGACCTGGCTTGGTCATTCATTCAATCTTATAATTGCCAGAAATTAATGAGTATAGATGTTAAACGATTATTTATTCTTGACTTATAGATTGAATATTGATTGGTACCTTTTTGTTTAGAAAATGTTTGGCATGTATTTCAGTATTGTTATCATATTAAGCTCATAAATGATTACTTGTAAATAAGTATCTATTATAATCACTATAATCATCTTTTCATTCTAATGTGTATATATAATGTATTTATCATTAATTCTTCTTATGTGTATATATAATGTATTTATCATTAATTCTTCTTATGTATTTATTCATTTGTTTAGTATTGAGTAGACTTATTTCTATGCACAGCACTCACATTTATTCTTCAATTCCCAATTATCTCATTATTGATAAAACCAACTGTTTCAAAATTAACGAAATTTATGTATTTCTTTGGTTACCTATAACAACCGCTATATATATTCATTATTGAATGTTTTACTTACTTGAAGTTTTTTGATGTCACCTTTTAAGCATATGACTTATGAGCAATTTCTACTTTAATTACAATGTTTTCAACTTTATTTAAAATCAGTACATTGTCCTTCTTTAGCCACAATAAAGTTCAAGGTACCTGCTTCAAAATGTGTTTTCCTGTGGAAAGGGTTAACAATATTTTATAACATTGCACTTGAAAAGTATAACAAATGAAAGTTTTATGTTGGACTTTCATGACACGTATCCATTTTCTTTCTCATACATTGACATGCAATTAACTGCTTGTAACTTGCTTTTAATAAAATATTTTTCTCCCTTTCAGAATGTTTTCTACTCTGTGTAAAACAAATAATCATCTGGTTTTTTTTGCCGTAACATAACATGTTTACAGTCAAGCCTGTTTTAGTATAATTTATCTTACTGAAACAGTGTCACATGTATTAATTAGATAGCTAGGTATTTTTCTGTAAAATATAAGTAATTAACACAAAACAATTTGAGATCGTTAACAGGTTATCTTACAGCAGTATTATGTTGCCATAGAATATATCAAATACACCAATAACCATAAACCAAAGCAGAGACATTTTGAAATGTGAGTTTTGTTTGTATTATAAGAACATGGACATTTGCAATAATGATTTAGGTTGTAGGAGAATGTACGAAGAAGATGCGATTGACCATTGCCACGAGCAGTTTTAAATGCAAATACTACACAACAGTACACAATATTCACACAAGTCAATAGTCAGCACACCAGTCATCGTCAAGGAGAAGTAAGTTGTAATTACTGTATTTTTTATTTATTTTTTTGGCTGGCATGTACTGATAGAGTTATGTTTTATTAGCTGACATGAATATGATCTTAGTTATTTAAATTATCACAGTGTTAGCTACATGTTTTACAAAACACTTTGCACAACTAATAAGCTATGGAATAGTCTATCGCGCTGCCTTACGGACAATTGTTTTTGACATGCAATCAACAAAAACCATCATGTATCATGTATCAATATTCCATGAAAATGATGTATATACAAACTTTCTCAAACATCTGTCGATAGTTTTCTCTTATGAACAGCAACATGGCGGAATACACCTATAACAACTTATATTTTTTCTTGACAAGACTTTATATTCACTTTAGAGATATACGCAGATTGATTAACAACATATAGCAGCGGTTATTTCGAATCAAATTATTAACAGGAATTACGGTTTTTCATTACATGTGTTATCATTTCAGACACAAAACGAAGCTAGAACGACGATTTCAACCTGTGTAGCATACACTGCTTAAAGGTAAGGTCAACATTAAAGGAAATATGACTGTTCATATTGTGAAAATCCATGCATTGAGCAGGGCCTGCTCTGGGTTGAATTTTTCTTTCGCCACCACTTTGGCTACATTGAAATAAAGTTAGCCACTTTTCAATTTTAGGAGCCATTTTTAATTTTTAGGATCCATTCGTTTTGGTTTCAATTGTCCATGGCTGGTCTTATTCAACAAGAATACTAGTAATGCAACAATTTTGCTAAATGCACAAATGTTTTGAAGAAAGTGTTACAATTCATTATTCGACGCAAACGACATTTAAACGCCGTTGCAGCAAATGACTTTTGAAAATATTGCGTCAAAATGAGATATTACAAATAATGATAATGTTTTAAACATTACATGAATAAAACAATACTTGAATCGGTAGTGTTACAATTGTTTGAGAACATGTAATAGGAGCAGATGACATATTAATTTTATCTGAGGGAAGCGGTAAAACACAGTTGTCGCTCAACCATCAAGGCACTATCCGTGATGCACGTTTTAACACATTTCCGTCCACTATTCTAACGGTGGCTAAAAAGGCCTACCTAAATGTGTATTTAGATCTTTACCTTCTCACAATTAACTTTAACAATAAGATCTACTCAACCGCAGACCACCGAGCGGAGACCTATATAACATAACCAAGGACACCTTGTCCGGGAGTGATTTTAATGTCACCTCATATTCCACCTCCGCCACAAAATGAAGCGTGTTCACTGTCATCTATCTAGGCACTAACATCGATGCAAGTTGCCTAGCTTCACTACATTTCAAACTTCTATGCCAAGAGGGCTTTCACATCATTGTAAAAGAAATGGCATATATTATATAATATCAATCTTGTATAGAATTGCTGCTTACACATTTGGGTAGAATTATACACATTTTAGCATGAGTTTGACTAAACCCAAGTAATATGCATTTAAATAAATGTTAAACGTATTACGTTGAAGTTATACATCAACTATATCTATATAAAAGACAAAACGCTTGTAAAGAAAAGGTATTTTTTCGAAAATGTATCCACGACTGTAAAGTTGAACATAGCACAAGAACTCTCTCTCTCTCTCTCTCTCTCTCTCTCTCTCTCTCTCTCTCTCTCTCTCTCTCTCTCTCTCTCTCTTTCTCTGTATCTATCTCTCTCTCTCTCCCCTCTCTCTCTCTCTCTCTCTCTCTCTCTCTCTCTCTCTCTCTCTCTCTCTCTCTCTCTCTCTCTCTCTCTCGCTCTCCCCTCTTCATCACGCAAACACACACATTATCTCCCTCTTTCGATATATATATTTATATATATCTCCCTCTCTGTCTATCTGTCTTTCTCTCTCCCTTTCTCTCTCCACCCTTCCCTCTCATGCACACACACACACACACACACACACACACACACACACACACACACGCACGCACTCACACACACACGAACATACATACATACACATACATACATGTATATAAATGCATACCCATATACATACAATAACATATTCTCATACATACATATATAACTATATACAGACTCGCATACATAACATTTAACTTGTTATCAACTTCGCGACAGACACTCAACAGCTTATAGACTTAATAATATGACACAATTTCATTATAACTAATAATCATATATATTTCAAATAGCTAAAACTCAATACTGCAGTAAATACCTAAACACATAAATGCATATTAAATTGCACAAATATGCAGACTGATTTGTTTCTTTACTACTCGTACAGCACTTTGGATGGTTTGAGAAAATTTCAGCTAAATTATACATCTATAAGTTGAATAACAACTGACACAAAACACATTTAGCAATTATATCCGCAATTTTGACCGATTCACACGGATTTATTTCATATTCATGTATTATTCTTTGACTAGATATTCATAACACTTTGCTAGGTTTCGCAGATGCAGATACATGTTATGCATACAGCATCGTATTACACCAGTACAACGTAAAACACTTTGCATTGAAATATGATATAGGGGTGAACAGGTACATGAATCCTGCAGAATGCGAATATCGTTTGTGTTAAAATTAATTTCAGAGAGACACGGATTCAAACTACAATATATTACATCGAGAAAAAATGGAAAGAAATAAAAATGCACGGAAATGCGTATCTATCAACAGTTTAAAACAATCTCAGAGACGTAGTTATTACTTTTTTGAAGTCGCTGTTATATCCGGTTCGAAATATGAACAATTTCGTCATAAGTTTCGACATAAGCTTTAGATTACAGATAAATGTTACCGAAACGCATATTCATTTCATATATATACAAACACGAAAACACCGACAAACAATTGTAAGTTACACAATTTAAATCATACATGTGGGAACATGAGCACTTTTGACTTTGATTTTGCTTTTTTAACAATTCTTTTTCAGTCATGTCTTTTTTCTTGTGTCTTTATTTTCGTTTAATGATGGCTCAGGTTTTCTCGGAATATAATTTGTTTCATTTTGCTTTGTTGAAATATAAATAATAAATCTCTCTTCGTCTGCCGATTTTTTTTCTCTATTGTGTATGTTTGTCTCAAATGAGAGTTTATATTACTTTTTTCCCTATATGATCAGCCTGAAATTATGTTGAAACACATATTTTCAATTTTGTGTTTGTGTAAAGTCCACCAAATTAACCAGTGTTTACTTTATTATGCAGAAATACAAATATTTTGTATGACGTTATGACGCTGATTTTAACGTAAGGGGACATTTTTAAGAGTAATGAAAATAAACTTATATATTTCATGTTTTTAAATACAAAATCACCATTTTTGCTAGATTTGGTCTTTACGGGAAAAACGCATTTTTATGTATGTTTTTCATTTTTTATTGGATAAATATAAGAGTATCAATTTAAGTGCTTAAAACGTCGCGTGATTGATAATACGATGTTGGTGCGTTGAGGGGTACACTTTTAAGACGCAACAACTATTTTAATAAAACCGGTCGACTTATTTCAAACCTACCAGATAATCTATGAAAAAAAAAGTATCCAATCGTATTATTTTACATTTGAGTCGTCTCAAGATAAACCAACATTGTGGACATCGCGTATTTACCCGGAATAGCCGCGCAGGCTTAACCGGATATATTTTCTGTTTAAGGAATCATTACTCTATACCTTTATCCCCCTGATCTTGGTCGATACATTACGCAGAGGCTATAATGTTGGTTTCTCGCGGGACGGCTCATTTATCCGAATTATAAGGTCTTAAATCTTAGAAAACAAAAAACAACGCGTAAAAATGTAAGTGTCACTAAGTTTATCTTTCTCTTTATCGGACTTCATGTTGTTTGATTTCGACTGTAAACGGTTTAGTTGGAAATGTCGCCAAATCCTTCCAGTAGTCAGATGAGGGAACAGACGTTATTTTACACTAAATCAAAGATAATTTAAGTTTTCAAGGCTTTTTTGTAGCTTTTGTCGCACATTTGTGTTACACGTCATCTTCATTTTTGTTATGGAAAGTGACCAGTGAAAGTGAGTAATTAGGCAAATAATTCAAAATATGCAAACAAGTATTGAACATTTGTTTTATATAACGTTATAGGGAGAGATTAACCTGTTCGTAACACTATGTCGCTCTTCATTTTAATCCGCTATGGTCGAGTGGTTAGCGTCGGGGATTTCGAAGCCGGGTGTCCCGGGTTCGATCCCCAGTCACGGCATTACGGTCATGGTGCCCTTGGGCAATGCACATTTTCTAGCCTAGTACTGGTTTGTTTACCCAGGGATCATGCATAAGTGAACTGTCTCCGTGATATAACTGAAATAATGTTGAAAGCGGCGTAAAACCCAAATAAATGAATTCATTTTATCGATGAACAAGTACGTTTATAAACATGATCAAACTCCGTGTAAACATGCGAGTTTACTTCCGCGTACACACGGAATGACGTCGAACTTAGAGCAATTTTCACGTCATTTCATATGCGATCTTACTATCACTGATTTCTGAATGTACAATTTTTGGTGTATGATTTAAATGGCACGTCATTTCTGTATGTATACATACATGGTTGTATTTGACTATGAGCTTGTATGCTTAATGACATTAGAAGGGTTTGTCTAATTGCACAAGGTCCAAATAGTGTCCAGAAGGCTGGCCATTAATAATATCTATTAAGAAGAGCTACACTTTGACAAACCCTGGCCCCTGGATAATTCACACATGTTGAGCAGTGTCCAATTTCCCAAAACTTGCTTAGCGTTCATAAATTCTTAAATACTTAACAGCATATTTCATAATTTTTGTTTCCCATGTAAAAATGCCAACAAAAAAAATTCCTTAAAAAGGATTGTCAGTTAGCAAGGCAACTATTTATATCTTACATATAGCGCTAAGTACGTTTGGTGGAATTGGAGCTTAGTCTCACATTGCCTACTCTTTTTACCCATAAAATCTTATCTTAAAACTAACAAGTGTCAAAGAGAGAAGGCACCGTTATAAATAACGCTCCAGATTGAACTCTTTTTATATTTACTCATTATTTGCTTGAAGGAAATCCTATATTTCTTGAATGGCCGTATGGTGAAAAGGGAAGACAAAGATTAGAGTACATATATATATGTCTATCGGAGCCTTGGTTTTTTAAAATGTCCCGAAAGTCGATGTTCATGTGGTGTTTGCTATCTGCTTCCCACATAAACAAGTATAGATCTGAAACAGAAATAGTGTTGGAAAACTGCTATGGGCCCATTTCGATTGTGTTTAATTAATGAATATAGGTTCAACGTCCTAATGTACAGTAGGTTATTTATATTTCGGTAGTCAGTCCATCTATCATGTAAATAATCGTACCAGTACACCGATTTACATGTTTAACCTTTTCCCACATACAAGAAATATGTGGCAGAAGACTTTGAAAACCGTGATGAAAACCTGAACAATCTCCATAAAAGATAGCTTAATTGTTCAATAAAGTTGAAAACATTGTGGTCAAAGGAAAAATTGCTCATCACGAGCAATTTCACCTTTAGCCACAATGTTTTCAAAAGTCGTCTGGTGCTTTTTACGGTGTTCCGTTAGGGCCATCGTGCTATCGCGCATATGCGATGCCACGATAGCACGATGACACGATGGTGATGACACGATGACACGATGACACGATGGTGATGGTACGATGACACGATAGTGATGGCACGATGGCACGATGACGATGACGCGATGTAATATCGCGTCATCGTCATCGTGCCATCGTAGCATCGCTCCATCACCATCGTGTCATCGTGTCATCGCGTCATCGTCATCGTGCTATCGTGTCTTCATCATCGTGTCATCGTACCATCACCATCGTGTCATCGTGTCATCGTGTCATCACCATCGTGTCATCGTGCTATCGTGGCATCGCGTGTGCTTGTTGACAGCGCGATAACACGATAGCCATAACGGTACACCGTAGCTTTTGGATCAAAATGCGTCTGCGGGTAGGAAAGGGTTTAAAGGCATGACCACATTCACACATTGCTTATTTAGCCTATCAGAGGCAGAAGGCCGGCGTTGATCTCAATATCGAAAAAAAAAGGAATCGTACCGGAAATCGAACACCTGACCCCATAATCGATAACTAGTAAAGAACCGACTGCACTATCTCTACTAGTCGGCTCTTAATTAAACGTTTGAAGAACGACATAATTGCACATTTTTATATAAAACAATACAGGTATTTGACGGTATTTGACCGATTACAAAACAATGCATTTATAATTTAGAAAACAAGAGAAAAAAAAGAAAAGGTGTATCCCAATACCACAATAGTTCTATATTAATTATCTCCGTGTGCTTGTTAGCATTTGTTTTGGAGAAATTGTTTTTATCGTAAATCTATCATACACGTTTCTTTATGAGAACCTGAGCCTCCAGTCAAATTCAATCAAATATGTGTTAAACAAATGGCACGGTGGTAGCCCATCATAAAATCACCTTAAACAATTCACCAGATTCAATGTATTTTCTTAATCGAAAAAGTGCCATCATTCTGACAAAAACCTGCAAAGATTTATGTACTCTTGTCTGTTGATGAAGATAATGATGGTTAATAAGTACTGTATGTTTAAAGGCAATATCTCTAAAGATTTGAACAAATGGGTAGTACGGAAAACTTAACTAAAATTCCAAATTGGAAAAGGGCTATAGTTATGTGCTCTTGTCTGTTGATTGAGGTACTGTTGGTGTTCAAGAATGGTTAGTTTCAGAGCAATATCTGTAATGGTTTTGGTACAAAATACTTAACCAGAAAGTGGCGCCGAGGCGAGTAGAATAGCTTGCCTTTTCTTCGAAAAGTCGAGCTAAAAACCAAAACAAACCACAATACCTCGACAAACTACTTCAAATAGTCTATATATGGTCCATAAGCTATTATAAAAATAATGAAAGTAATGTTATGGTATGAGTTAGTTCGGGGAATTCCACACACAGAACCGTGTTACTATATATAGACTCTTTTTATGGTTCTATACCATAATAATAAATATAATATATTTGTATTTAATACCATATAGAGCTATAAAATAGTTTCAATTTTTATTAACACAAGACTATATAATTGGGTAGAGGATAACAATACAAATTGTGAAGCACACTCTGGATTCAGACGAAATTATTACACTGTTGATTATCTGTTTCCATTACAAGCTATAATACTTATCGAAACATGGAGGTCATTTTAATTGTTTAGATATAAGTTTTCGTAAAACTTTTGACAAAATAAACCATAACGAGTTATTTTCATGTCTAAAACATTTAGGTATATACGGTTACAGTTTGAAAGTGTTAAATGCTATGCATTCTGATATTTCATCCTGCATTAAAGCAGATACTGGTCTTGCAAAATTCTTAAAATGTAACATAGGTACCAGACAGGGTGATTCAAGTATCACAACAATTTGTTCTTGTTTTTAATCAACTGTGTATACATGTGAGACTCTTGAAGGATGTAAACACGGTATTTACATTACTGAGAATATACCTGACACTATTTGCTTATTGCTCGCAGATTACATTGCAAATTGTACGGACACTGTCATACAATTGCAAAATCAACTTTATATAGTAACATATTTGTTCCGACACATGTATGGAAATTAATTAGATAAAACAGAAATAATAGTTTTTAAAAATGGAGGTCAATTACGAGCAAATGAAAACAATTCTTTTAGATATGAACGTGTTAAAATAACATCATGTTATAAATACATGGGCCTGCATTTTACACAAAACTTGTCTTTATTCTCATCTCAACAAAAATAGGCATCCTTGCAAAGCAACTACTTTTTAATATACAGATATCAGATATATTTTGGTTATTTTCCTTGCAAAGATATCTTTAAATTGTTAGTTTCAATGATAAAACCAATTTGGTACGGTGATTACATTTGGGGGTCATACTTATAATATGTACAATTTACTTTCTGTAGAAAAGTATTTGAAGTTAAAAGTTTCAACAAATACTATGGTACCTTTAGGCAAAGATATTCCCTCTTTATAGATTATTATATGTCTAGTATTAAGTATTGGTGTAGACTATTGGAAATGCCAAATAGCAGATAATTTAATATTGAACTCTTTAGATGACGTAGGACGTAGAACATGGGCAACTTATGGGAAGAACTTACATTTCTTATTTGGTTTTGGAAACAGGAGGTTGGAAACGTGAATCAATGTATAAGGTGTTTTAAAGAACGTCTACTAGATTAATTCGAGCAAAATTGGCATGGACGTATCAACGAATCTGGTCGATGTATTCACTATAAACATTATAAGTTTCTATTGAATTCAGAAAAATATCTAAAAGACAGCTCGTTTAATCATAAGATTACTTTATCAAATAATGTTGGTCTAATCATAAGTTTAGAATTGAGACTGGTGGCCATAGTAAAATTATTCGGGAAAATAGGATATGTCTGTACTGTTTTCAAAATTTAATTATAAAAGTTCAATTTTCAAAACGGTATCTGGCGGCCATCTTGGATTTATGCAAATTACCGGATTTGCCCAAACTTGCCATTTTGGCAACCCAACTGCATTTGTTTGAGAACCCCATTAGAGTACAAATCACCAAAAAAAGTTCATAGGAAACAACATTTCTAGGTTGGTGTATAGAACACATGGGGACGCCAAATGGACTACATAACATTACTGAGTGTGCATATCATATGTTTTCCAGTGTCAAAAGTTCCTCGAAATCAGACAGGATTTCCTTTTAACCTGGTATAAATTTGGTACTAGCATTACTAGTTTCTACGCGTTAGTTATTACAATATAATAACCCATTGCTAATAAGAAAACAAGAGATGTTTGTCAAACAGTATGCCCCCTCTGAGCGCCATGTTGTCAGGAATATTTGGACAATTTTTAATTCGATGACCTCAAATTCAATCTACCTCCAGCTTCCATGTCAAGTTTGAGGGCCACGGGTGCAGGCAATGTATACATAGTTATCACTCGGACAAGCTTTTTTTATGTTCAAGGTCACTGTGACCTTGACCTTTGACCCGATGAACTCAAAATCAATATTGGTCATCTACTGGTCAGGCCCAACCTCCAAGACAACTTTGAGGACCATAGGTCAAGGCATTGTTTAGTCATCACTCGGACAAGCTTGATCACTGTGAACTTGACTTTTCACCTGATGACCTCACAAAAGGGGTCATCTACTTGTCACCCCAAGCCTCTATGTTAGGTTTGAGGGTCATGGGTGCATGCAATGTCGAGTTATCACTCGGACAATAGTTCGCGTTTAGTTCAGTGACCTTGACCTTTGACATAATCAACTCAAAATCAATAGGGGTCATCTACTGGTCACCCCAGACTCAATGTCAAGTTTGAGGGCCATACGTGCAGGCTGTGTCGAGTTATCACTCGGACAGGGTTTTCGCGTTCAATGTCACTGTGACCTTGACCTTTAACCTGATGACCTCAAAATACTTAAAGGTCAACTACAGGTCATCCTCAGCATCCGTGTCAAGTTTGAGGGTCATGGGTGCAGGCAATGTCGAGTTATCACTCGGACAAGCTTTTTGCGTTCAACTTCACAATGACCTTGACCTTTGACATGTTGACCTCAAAATCAATATGGGTCATCTACTGTTCACCACAAGCCTCCATTTCAAGTTTGAGGGCCATTATGCCCATCTGAGCGCCATGTTGTAAGGAATATTTTGACAATTTTTAACCAGATGACCTCAAAATCAATAGGGGTCATCTACTGGTCACCCCCAGCCTCCATGTCAAGTTTGAAGGCCATGAATGCTAGCAATGTTGAGTTATTACTCGGACCAGCTTTTTGCGTTCAAGGTCACCTTGAACTTTGACCCGATGACTTCAACATCAATAGGGGTCATCTTCTGGTCAGGCCCAACTTTGAGGACCAGAGGTCAATGCATTGTTTTGTTATCACTTGGACAAGCTTGGTCACTGTGACCTTACCTTTCACTTGATGACCTCACAATATTGGTCATCTACTGGTCACTCCAAGCCTCCATGTTAAGAGGGTCATAGGTGCGTGAAATGTCGAGTTATCACAATATTTCGCGTTGACCTAATGACCTCAAAATTAATAGGGGTCATCTACTGGTTACCCCCAGACTCCATGTCAAGTTTAAGGGCCATACATGCAGGCAATGTCGAGTTATCACTCGGACAAGCTTTTTGTGTTCAATGTCACTTTGACCTTGACCTTTGACCTTGATGACCTCAAAATAATTAGAAGTCATCTTATGGTCACCCCAGCCTCCATGTCAAGTTTGAGGGTCATGGGTTCAGGCAATGTCGAGTTATCACTCGGACAAGCTTTTCGCGTTCAAGGTCAGTGTGACCTTGACCTTTGATCCGATTACCTCAAAATCAATAAGGGTCGTCATCTACTGGTCACCCCCAGCCTCCTAGTTAAGGTTGAGGGCAATGGGTGCAGGCAATGTCGATTTATCACGTGGACGAGCTTTTTTCGTTCAATGTCACTGTAAATTTGACCTTTCACCCAATGACCTCAAAATCACTGGTCACCCCTAGTCTCCATGTCACGTTTGAGGGCCACGGGTGCAGGCAATGTAGAGTTATCACTCGGACAAGCTTTTCGCGTTCAAGGTCACTGTCACCTTGACCTTTGATCCGATGACCCTAATATCAATAGAGTTCATCTACTGGCCAGACCCAACATCCATGTCAAGTTTCAGACCATAGGTCCAGGCATTGCTGAGTTATCACTCGAACAAGCTTTGGTCTACCGACAGACCGACATACCGACGACCGACCGACCGACATGTGCAAAGGAATATACCCCTCTTCTTCGAAAGGGGCATAATAAGCACAATACTTCTATATGCGGTTGAAAGACTTTTAGTTTTAGAGACATTTTTCCTAATGTAAAAAATGTATTTATATTATATTATGTATTTCCCTATCATTTTGTGTATAGAAATTACTTTTTGGTAACAGTTGATATAATGGAGGAAAAGGTGGCGTTGCGATGTTGTGGAAGAAATCACTCAACGAATCTTTTTCTCCTCTTTCTATAGACAGTGATCAGGTTATAGGAATACAAGTTGAAAAGGCATGTGATAAGTATACATATGTATTATTACAAGTATATTTTGCCAGCTCAAATCAGAGTATAGCATACTTCCGTCAACAACTGTTACATGATTTCGCAAGTTGGAAGAGTAATTATAATAGGCGATTTTAATGCTCATTTGAATGGATCTATGTTTATTAAGCAGGTAGATAGTAGAGGCAATGCTCTTCCGGAGCTGACGTCTATGTTCGATTTGATTAATATCTCAACTTCATCCCTTTGTACTGGGGCAGATATCAGCTATGTTTCTTATGATCATCGTAACAAGTCTTTAATTGATCATATTATCACTTCGGATGAATTAGTCCATTCTATTGTTTATTGTATCATACTTGACGATGTCTGTTAAATGTGTTTTCTCACCGTCCGATTGTATTTAAATTACAAAATTATTAATATTCTTATAGTGTCAAAGACAATTTTAATGAGTCAGTAAGGTGGAAAAGGGTGTCCGAAATCAAACTCTTATAATATCAAATAAGTTTAAGTCAATGCCTGAAAAACAGTGTAGATCAATTACCAGTGCATTGTTAATAACATCAGTATAGCCTCAACTGCACATCTTCCGCGCACGTCATACAGATCGCATCTTTAGCTCTATTGGTCAGTCAGCCTGAAGCAAACCCATGCGTTTATGAGATCTAAGCGCATAGTTTGGGTTCGGGATGGCAGACCAAGAGGTGATGATTTTGATTCATACAGAGAATACAAAGATGCAAAAATCTGTTTCCGAAAGTTACATAGAAATGTCTTTCTAAAGTACCTACAACAAGTCAATAATGACATTGACAATGCGGCAGGTATAGATAGGCATTAGTTATTTTAGAAATAAGTCAAATAGAAGATGAAAACATATCTTATAATCCATATAAATGCACTTCGTTTGTGAGTAATAGCCTCATACAAGAAACAGAGGATGTTATTCATTTAGGCATTTTATGTAATAAGTATTCCTCATCATCTGCAATTGTTTAACATGTAGTTAGGAAATTAAGGGGGACTTTCTATGGGTTAATTAAGGAAGGTTTGCACATAAATGATCTTAGTCCAATTACTAGTTTCAAAATATACAAATCTATTGTTTTGCCAAGAGCTCTCTTTGGCTGTGAAATGTTACAGTCGCTTTCTGACCGAGACAACTTGAATGTGGACACGTCACGCGGATTATGCTTAAAACAGATTCAGGGATTGAAAAGTAGATCAAGGACAGATATTGTCCTCGGCCTATTAGGCGTTCTTCCAATGCAGGCTGAAATTGATAAGAGGAAATTGACCTTCCTTGGTCAATTGTGTCAATTAGAGAGGGACTGTCAACAAAAAAGGATTTTTTCTTCTGCATTTATGTTCATGCAATGATGGTCTTTGTAGTACTGGTTATATATCTGATATTGTCTCTAATTAGCGTAAACATGATGTGTGCATGTCGTGCAAGACTTTTCGACATTTGGCGGGTTTCCAATTAAAACAGTGTGGTAAAGGATGGCTAACATCACATTAACTTTGTATAGATATTAATCATATAAATTTTAGATTTTTTAATTTGTTCTGTATAGATATTAATCATATAAATTTTAGATTGTTTAATTTGTTCATTTATTATTTTATCATATCCTGCTGCTTTGTTCTTATTATTTGCAGGTTCGTCGTTATTTACATTTTCATTTAATTGCCATTTATATTATTCCAATATTGTTTCTGATCAGCAGTTTTCAGCTTTCTTAATAGTTTATTTAGTATTTGTATTTCGTTATTTCAGTATTTGTAAAAAATTGGCGTTTTATATTCTTCATGGTATGTGGTTTTGTTTTATGATATATATCACTCATGCCGAGCTCCGTTAGCTCAGTCGGTAGCGACTAGAGCTGTCAATCCAGGGGTTGGGAGTTAGAACCCCAGCTCGGCCAACATTTGTTCCGACGTTTGACAAAAGTCACTGTGACAAGCGTTATTCGTCTTCAACTAAGGGGCTAACAGTCTATGTGGAAAAGCAGCCAATTGCTTGGAAAGAGGAATGTTGTGTGGAGTACTGGTGGGAGAAAAACCAGGAAACACATGAGTATGTGAACTAGTCACCGTGATATGACTGAACACATTTTGAAAGTTGAAAACGACGTTAAACCCCAATCAATCAATATATCTCTCATATTATGGCATGTTGAATTAAACCAGAATAAGCAAGCGTGCAGTTTTAAACTACTTTACCACTAGTCATGGTGCAGAATGATGTTTTAGATCATTTACTAAATCAAATCGAAATGCCTGGTGTTTGTCCTGTACTGTATTATATTATATGGTCAAGATTTGTTTCAGTTATGATGTCAATATGTTCATTATGTGCATAAGCCAGCTGTTTTGCGTTTCCTCAAACTTTTTTTTTTAACTTTAGCTTTTATTTTCAGACACGTGTTTTTTTTTTTAGAATAGCATATATATATAACTGTGAGTGAACATCTGAATATAAGTAACATAATTCGTCGACTTTAAAATGTACAACATTTTCAAAAACAATACTAGAAGATAAAAAATAATATGCCGTGCTACAATGTTTACATTTTATCATTGTGGTACAAACATCTCCCTTCATTCTACCGTTCCACGGGACATGTAATTGTTACGACATGACTGTAATAGTGTGTGTTATTCGAAAAGTATCTGAATATTTCATTTTGAATTTCAAATATGGATCGTCATGAGCAAATCTAAAACTAACTAGCGGAACATAAACAATTCTACATTTTAAATATTCATTTTTGTTACTATTATTATTATCGTACACAAATTTAGACAGGTTAAAACAAATTGATGAGATTACATTCAGTGTTGGTGATCACATGCTTCAGTTTCTCTAACAAATAAGGCTATTCCGCCTGATATATCATTTGACTATTTTTCTATGCTATAAATGTACTATATAGCTTGGAACACATATCTCATCGGTTTCCATTTATTGTAAACCGATATCATCAAACTTACCTAAATATGACAAAAAGTCGGGACACTTAAGGTAAGAAACAATACCACAAACATTCAAGGACAATATTTTTGAATCCCTGTTTGCAGACGAATTTTTATAATTTTTAGTTTTCAATTAGCTTCTGTTCTATTAACTTTTTATTTCATATTCTAAAAACGGGAGCAGTTTAAATTGAGCTTATCCTAAATCGTTATTAATTAGAGGCAACTGTTATCAATTACTCTCTACACATTCATACCCAAGAATTTCGATAATCAGTTAAATATCGATAATCCTATTTGCCCAAGGAAGCAATATATTCGTTAATCTCCGTAAGGTTCAGTGATTTACCGATAATTGATCACACGCTGTGAAGATAATCGTAAAACAATAGTCGTGTTGGACAACGAACCAGTACACTAGGGTTTAATCTTTATTTGGTTAGAATAATGAAGTTCGTAATTAAGTGTTTTGTTTGTTTTTTGTATTGGGGTTTTACTCCGCTTTCAACATTATTTCAGTTATATCACGGCGACAGTTCACTTATTCATGATCGATCCCTGTGCAAACAAACCAGTAATAAGCGCCACCATGACGTAATTTAGTGACACACGCTCCACATAAACTTGAATTTCACATATAAAACACACAAATATATTATACAAACATTTGTAGATAAAAATGTATCATCTGAACTAATACATTATATAATATCACTATATATATATTCATATTCAATAGAGAAAAACAGCAAATAAACTAATAATATGCATATCCATTATAACAAAAAGCGATCTTACGAACACTGATGTATAGAGATGAATTCAACAATGGCTATTCACATAATGATTTATTTCTAAGTTTGAAGCATTGTCTTAAAATGAGATCAGTATATGAAAACTACACTTTAAATCAGTTTTGTACAACAAAATAACTACATAAGCTTCAAACGTTAACCCTTAACCTGCTGTGAGCGAGTTGGATCGTGTTGCGAACGAGTGTATATCAAAATCCCCATGGTTCAAAATTGGCATAGTACTCAAATTCCCCATGGCTAAAATGATAGGGTATTCAAAATCCCTATGATGGGTAGTCAAAATCTCCATGGCAAATATGACAGGTTATTTAAAGGTGTTCAGTAGGGGAATTAGTTGAATTAGAAAACCGGACGTGCCAAGATGTTTTCTTAGTTGTCTGCTGAACTTCATTTATGTAGGAACGGGAATATTCTTATATAAGCGAAATAAAAGACAAATGAAACAATGAGCAACTTTAATATGTTTAATTGATAAATGTGCATTATTTAATTTAATTGTGCAGATCTCAAAATTATAGATAATATAGAAACAGTTTAAAAACTGTTATATCATTTTATTCTAATCACGTGTCCGCTGCCAGACAGAAATTCATGAAGAAGTTCATGATTTTTTAAAGTAATTATCATAAAAGATCTTAAGCCATTATGCAATGAAAATAATTAAGTAATCTTATTTTTACTAAAGTAAAACATCTTAAGCAATTATACAATCAAAATAACAAGCTAATCATCTACATGATTATTTAAAGTAATTATCATACAAGATAGATAGATATTTAATTATTTAAAGTGCAACCTATACATACAACACAATACAATACAATTCAATAATATATAATAGCCAGCCTTCAAAGGCTTACGAAGCACTATCATTTCTTTTTACAAATGAATTCATGAAAAGTCGATTATAGTCTGTTTCATCAAGATATTAAGCGATTATGCAATCAAAATAATTAAAAAACTAATTTAGGGGTATGATGATTTAAGTGACTGGCTGTGACAAGCAAAATAAACACAGAAATTCACCATGGGGATTTTGAATATCCCATCATTTTGGCCGTGTGGATTTTAAATACCTTGTCAATTTAGCCATTGGGATTTTGAGTACTAAGCCTATTTTGAACCATAGCGATTTTGAGCATGGAGATTTTGCGTGTCTCCCGTTGCGAACAGGTTAGACCAGACCTGACTATAACCTTTCTGCACGTGACTAAAATGATACTTTAAAATTTAATGAATAAGACAAATATGAAATGAGACAAACTAATTCTTAAAATAGTAGTATACCTGCTTAGTTTATCTGTGGAGTAAAAATAAACCCTTCAAAATGATTATATCATGTTCTCAATTAAAAGGTAATTAGGATCCAAAGCAACATTGTTTTGCCCTGATAGCCGTGCAAAAAGCAACATTTCTATTTCAAGTTTACCTTTTTTTTCTAGGATTTTACACGTGGACAACATGAAATAGACCAAATTCAATAAACTTAGCCATATGTTGTATTATTATATGTGCATATACTTTGCATGATACTCAAATTGAATGAAACTTGAACTATTGAGCCGTCCTGCGAGAAAACCAACATTGTGGTCTCTGCGTAGAGTATCGACACGGATCAGCCTAAGCATTTTAACACGGACAGACACCTCTCGCTTTCTCTTGATTTTCTGTTTCATGAATCATTACTCTATACCTCTATCTCCTTGAGACGGAATGTGTCGACCCGAATCAGTCTGTGCGGCCTGCGAATGCTGATCTGGGTCGATAAATTACGCAGCCAGAATGCTCAATTAAAGTTTAAGAGTTATTATATGTGCATATATTTTGCATGATACTCAAATTAAATTAAATTTTCAATTAGTTTATTATTTGACTTGAAATTGATTAATGCTCCTCGGCATTTCAAATGTACATGAGTTACAAAATACTATAAGCCCGATCAGAAAAAATACATTTAACAAAGGGAAAAATAAAAAAATAAATATATAATTATGCTGAAGAAGCTTTACAGAAATGTTAAATAGAAGTCGAGTAACAAATTATTTTCTGTCACTAAATTTACTGTATTATTATTATTATTTATTTTATAAAATGATAATTATGATAAAAAAAACCTACACAAAAGACAGAAACAGCAAAAAAGGAAAACAGAAAAAACAAACACATATACTATTCGTAAGAATCTTTTCAGGGATGTTTAATCACCAAATTACTTTCTGTCACGAAACCTTTTGAACGTTATTTTTAAAGTTACAAAGACTTCATACAAAATCTAACTAAGTTGTCCAACATTGAGAGTTGTGTATAAGATAATTCGGATTAAGAACCCTGGGATACAAATTCATTTTATGAGCGTCATAAAACTTCGGATCAAATCAGGAGCATTTCCGAACTACCACGAATACATTTAAAACCATGAAGTTACAAATAGAAATTACATTGTAGATGAGAAAGGGCCTAATCTGAGACCGTTTACACCTAAGAAATATCTATAATAATAGTTCATATACATCGATTATAAGTGAAGGGGTAATTTTATTTTGTTCTTTGTCTTTATGATATTGACAACGTTTATTCAACCTAAAAAAAAGACTATTTAAATTATCTTTTTCTCGATAAATAAAATATACATATTACATATAGATCATTATATTTTGTGGAGACGTTTGCACCTAAGCGATAACTGAATTAATAAAAGTATTATAGATCGTTAAAGTTACAACTACTCTTTATTTCTATATGGTAAATTATCCCCGATAGCAAGTGCCGGTGAAATAATTATTCCACATTATAAAATGTTACATCACATTTCTATACTTCACGGTTTGCATATCTGTTTTCCTCAAAAATTATAGTAAGTATGTTAGGTTCTGTCTCATTGGATAAACGAGGAAAAAAATATAATGTTTAAACCAAAAGTCAAAAGTTATTTAACTTACCGAATTCTCGAAGTTCACAAATACAATCTTCTATCCTTTTTGCGCACCGCTCTTTTTCCACAATGTAATATGTTAGATACGTCAGAACTGTATTGAAGTCAAACTCGTATTGAAGGGCCCAGACGACTATGCATTCTTTACAAACAACAATCACGTGATATTGGGCCTAGATACCGTATAATACTTAGTAACGATAGGCGGTCATTACCGTATAAGGTAAGTTATTACCTTATAAGGTAAGGAAACAATGTACAAATATCCAGTGCGATAATTATAAGTAACCCGATATGGTTTGTTAGGATCGTCTGCTCTGAAAACGTCTAAAAAATATTTTGGTTCAAGTTTGAATACATCCTTTACCACAAACTTTTTCATTAGATTGTACTGATGTTTTCAACAATAGTTCAGTCACAGACTGTTAAGACCAGCATGAAAGTGACACTCTGATTGGATCGTGATTGGAGCATTGAATGGTTGCAACACATTTATCCATATTTGATTGACGAAATTTATCTATCGATTGTTGAGCCTACTTTATTTACAAAGTCATTTGTTAACATCAAACATTGATTCATATGGCAGTTAAAGAAACATATGGAATATAAATGTATTTTATGATAAATAAAATGATTTATGTCATCTCGGTGAATCAAAAAGTAATGGATTCAATACAAACTATTTAGTAAATCTGCGTTGTCAAAAGTCGTATTGAAAAATCGACGCCTTCACTCAGGTCACTTCAATCATCAAAACTACTTGTACCAATAACCAATCAGCGAGCAGCTATCACGCGTCTCTTCAGTGTGTGGAAAATTCCTATCGACGCAGTAAGATAGCCACCTCCACCACAGGGACTTGCTCCTCTAAAAATAGATATGACCTACTCTATGCATAGATTTTAATATCTATGCAAAGAGAAGGTCATATCTATATTTAGAGGAGCAAGTCCCTGTGCATCTACCCCTTTCCTTCACTACTTATCTAAATATATTTCCGTTCATCACACACTTAACCCGACATACAGGTAGCGCTCTCTGATTGGTACTTGGTTCGATTGTTGTTACTATTGTTTTACTATATCATTGTTAATCACGCTTGAATTAGGTCCCGGGCAAAGGGGCCAGCACGAATTTTTAGCCATATATAGTGTAAATATAGACACTATATTATTTTAATATATTTACACTATATATGGCTAAAAATTCGTGCTGGCCCCCTTTGGTCCCGGGCAGGCACTCTTTTGTCCTGCCTAGATATGTTAAAAATGCTTACCGGCATTAAAAAATAAAATGCCCTATTTCAATTCAACTCTGTATTACGTAATCATTTTCCCCATACTGAGTGAAATGTGGTGTTTAGATCCGAGAACACCGCAATGCCACATACAATGTCAACATCAATATATGTTCATTTTGAAGAAAAGAGTATATAACAAGTGTATTCGATAGAGAAATCGAGTGAGAAGTAAGGCGCTCGTTTGAAACAACTGAAAACGTTGAATAAAACGACAATTTAAGAAAAGCGAGCAAGATACGGGATACGATACCAAGAATTTCAACAAGCAAAAGATTTGATGAATGAATTAAAATAATTTTTTCAAAATTCATCTTCTGCAGAGTTGTCAGAAATCACCTGTTTGTGGGAAAGGGTAAAGAGATGTGTTTATTACATACTTGTATTATTGAGAAACTCAATGTTTCAAAACAGTGAAATTATCTAGTGATACTTCTCACTATATATATTTTTCTTTACATAGTCTCCCACACTGCATTGAAAATGTGAAATATCTCCATATATAACAGTTTAATTATTAAATAAAAAAGCGTTATGGCATAGTTTTCAAAGGTTATCTATTGCAAATGTGTCAATATGTACCTGCAAGGGGAAAAGGGTTAACGCATTCCCATTAATAGACGCAACTGTAAAAGTCTACTTAAGAAAACATTGTGTTAAAATAGTAAAACGCTCATTATAAGCAATTTCTCCTTTTGCCAAAATGTTTTCAACCATATTAAAAAAATACCTTTCATTTAAAGAGATTTCTCATGTTCCGTATCAACATATCGAATGCTTTGCGTGAAACGGATGTAACTAAAAATATATTTTGAAAATCCTGGTTTAGGGGCAATTTTAACCCCTTTGTAAACAATGCAAATTTAGGTGCCGTCAGAACGAGCAATGGCACTTAAATTTCCATTGTTTACCAAGAAATATGATTTTACACATTTAAAGACTTTATGGAGAGGTGATTAACTTGGTAAAAAAATACCACTTTTAGTTACAACTGTTTCACGCTAAGCCCTCGATATCTATAAGAGCTAATTCGGCTTTTTAAAGCATATCTTTAAGTCATCGGCTACAACTTTGTCGTGTTGTAACGAATTTACCTTGTATGACTGAAAAGGATTGTAAAGGTCATATTTGATATATCAAGGATATAATTATGTGTCAAGAGCCATAGACACTATCTGAAAAGAAGAAATTGAAGAATTTCAGCAAAACTATCTTTTTCCCCACATTGTTACAATATCTTTCTTTACGGCCTACTTCTTTTAACCAAACGGATGCACTAAACTCTGCATTTTTTGTTGAAAAGGGAAAGGCTAAATACTGTCTAGTTAACCAGGGAACGCGATCCTTATCACAAAGTTCACGATGATTTGTACTTTGATAAGGTATATTACCGATCCAAATACCGGCTAGAATACCAGGAAACATGCTCAGCATCGCAAAGTTAACGATGGAGTGTACTTTGACAGGATACATTACCAAGCCAAATACTGTCTAGTAAATCGGAAACGCGATCCTTCTCACAGTGTGTACGATGGATTGTACTTTGACAAGGAACATTGCCGAGCCAAATACTGTCTTGCAAACATACGAACGTGATATTTATTGCAGAATTCATGATGGAGTGTACTTCAGAGACAGAGACAGAGACAGAGACAGAGACAGAGACAGAGACAGAGACAGAGACAGAGACAGAGACTGAGAGAGAGACAGATAGAGACAGAGAGAGACATAGAGACAGAGAGACATATAGCGACAGAGACAGAGACATAGAGACAGAAACAGAGACAGAGACACATAGACAGAGATAAAGAGACAGACAGAAAGAGACATACAGAGATAAATAGACAGAGAGACAGAGACAGACTCACAGACAGACAGACAGACACAACAGACACACACAGACAGACAGATGCCAATATGTTTTTATATCTGATACAAAATATTCGCAACTCTACTTAATTTATAAATGCATCAGCTAGATCTTACCTTTGTTCAAGGGCTTGGGAGATTTTATAGAATGCAATATCTTATATTAGAACTACACAATGTTGCAAAAAGAGAAATTGTCCATACAAAATGGATCAAACACGACATTGCAAAAAAATTGTTATGATTTGAATCAACGTATTCAGACGGCTAGGTCACGCATTCATCTCCAGATCTCATATAACCTATAGGAATGTAAAGTATTCATCATGTATGATGAGGGACTTCCCCATGTTCATATATCGCTTTACATATATACATCTGTAAAGAAATGGTAATTACCCTACTCTGTCCTTATAAAATAAATCGGGACTTTCCCCACTAGAGTTACTGTGGTGTGATTGATTGTAGTGTAACGCTCTCATTTGAAACTGTTTTCAGCTGTATCCCGGCGGCAAGTTCACATAAATACATGAGTGATTTCCAATGAGCTGGCTACAATCCCACGTTGACCATATGTCAGACAATTGGTGGTAGGCAATTACCGCTATTGAGAATGAATTTCGTTGATCATCAATGTGCGAGCCGGGGATTGAACTAACGACCATTGCATTGTATTTTGACGATGCATATTCCAAAGGTAAATATCAATCAGTCACACAGGAGTCATTATAACGTTTACTGCTGTGATATGACATACATCTGAAATAAAAAAGAACACTATAAAATGCTTTAGCATAAAAAGCGTATGTCTCCCCAATTGCACAGTCATAAGGTCTTCTGCTCGTGTTGGCAAATTTTCCTGTGACAGAAGGATTTTTGAGATACTAAGCGGAAATCAAATTAACTTTCACGGCCCATAAGACCTTTTCCTTTTCCGGAAAATGAGCCCAATAACAGTAGTGGTCAGGTCCGCTTGGAATCCAATCATCTTGTGAAGTTTATAGTCTCTGGATCAAACTGATCTATGTATTAAACGGAAACGGATTTGACCCCAATGTCCCTTGTTAACTTGAACTTTGTTGATTCCACGCGGAGCTGACCACTACTGTTATTGGGCTCATGTTTAAACCTCGTAAAACATAAACTTATTTCTGTTCGTAATAAGAGACGACATCAATACGAATTTCAATAAAAAAAACAACATGATATGAACATTATCATAGTCTGGTTAATTGATTTGAAAAAGTACTTAAAATATGGCTAAAGTATTCTTTTTATTTTTTGTTTATAATCATTTAACGTTTTATTAAGGATTGATTTACTGGGTATGTTTTCCATTGTATCTCGCCATATTACTGCCGTGAGTTCACCTAACCTGGGTTTCCTGGCTCTTGTGCCGGAACTGTTTTTAACATACTATTGTTTACGTACAAATGGCTTCCTTCCCACTTATAATATTTCACCAATTTGAGGAAGACAAATGACGCATCTCGTCAGGTAAATGGAGCTCAAAATGAGCCTGTCCATGCAAATAGGTTAGTCAGCTTGTGAGCCCACTTGCTGATCAAGATCTGATCTGTGCTGTTCACATATTACTGACATAAGCTTGTTAGAGGTTACTTTTAAATTCTGTAGAATCTTCAATTATTCCCAATAATCTTGAATAATGATTACTCTACAAACAGTTAGTGTTTTCTTTTATATACGTCTCTTTATCTCGATTGCTTAATTTAAATGATATCACGGATGAGTCTTTTTAATAGGGACTGGGATGTACTTAGGTCCTATTTCATAAAATGCTGACACAGAACAGCCATTACATGTTACCCGACTCTGGTATATAATTAAAGCCCGCAATGACAACGTAAAAAGTGAAACTATAAACATCTTTGTATATTTCAAATGGAAGAAAGTTATAAAACGTTTTATATAATTAATAATCTATAATTATCGAATTAAATCGGGCTTTATGTGCATTCCATTCTGGCATAAAAGAGATCCCATTGTGACAGTTATTCTCATCATACTTGTCATAAAAGGTTGTACACAATACGGACGTCATGCGACAGTTATTCCAATTATTTTTGTTGTAAATGTTGTACACACTATGCACGGTATATGAACGTTTTTCCCATCATGCATGATGTAAAGAATTGTACACAATACTAACGTATTATGTTAGTTATTCCCACCATGCATGATATAAAGAATTGTAGACAATACGGACGTATTGTGTAAGTTACTCCCACCATGCATGATGTAACGAATTGTACACAATACGGACGTACTGTGTAAGTTTTTCCAAGCATGCATGTTGTAAAGAATTGTACACAATACTAACACATTGTGTTAGTTATTCCAAGCATGCATGTTGTAAAATAGTGTACACAATACGGACGTATTGTGTTAATTATTCCAAGCATGCATGTTGTAAAGAATTGTACACAATTTTAACGATTTGTGTAAGTTATTCCAGGCATGCATGTTGTAAAATATTGTACACAATACGGACGTATTCTGTTAGTTATTCCCACCATGCATGATGTAAAGAATTGTACACAATACGGACGTACTGTGTTAGTGTTTCCAAGCATGCATGTTGTAAAGAATTGTTCACAATACTAACGCATTGTGTTAGTCATTTCAAGTATGCATGTTGTAAAATACTGTATACAATACGGACGTATTGTGTTAGTTATTCCAAGCATGCATGTTGTAAAATATTGTACACAATACTAACGCATTGTGTTAGTTATTCCAAGCATGCATGTTGTAAAATATTGTACATAATACTAACGCATTGTGTTAGTTATTACAAGCATGCATGTTGTAAAATAGTGTACACAATATTTAACGCATTGTGTTAGTTATTCCAAGCATGCATGTTGTAAAATATTGTACATAATACTAACGCATTGTGTAAGTTATTCCCAGCATGCATGTTGTAAAATATTGTACACAATACTAACGCATTGTGTTAGTTATTCCAAGCATGCATGTTGTAAAATATTGTACACAATACGGACGTATTGTGTTCGTATATAATTATTCCAAGCATGCATGTTGTAAAATATTGTGTTAGTCATTTCAAGTATGCATGTTGTAAAATACTGTACACAATACTAACGTATTATGTTAGTTATTCCCACCATGCATGATATAAAGAAGTGTACACAATACGAACGTATTGTGTTAGTTACTCACACCATGCATGATGTAAAGAATTGTAGACAATACTAACGCATTGTGTACGTTATTCCCACCATGCATGATGTAAAGAACTGTACACAATACGGACGTATTATGTTAGTTATTCCCAACATGCATGATGTAACGAATTGTACACAATACTAAAGTATTGTGTTAGCTTTTCCTACCATGCATGTTCTAATGAATTGTACACAATACTAACGCATTGTGTTAGTTATTTCAAGCATGCATGTTGTAAAATATTGTACACAATACGGACGTATTGTGTTCGTATATAATTATTCCAAGCATGCATGTTGTAAAGACTTGTACACAATTCTAACGATTTGTGTTAGTTATTCCAAGCATGCATGCTTTAAAATATTGTACACAATACGGACGTATTGTGTTAATTATTCCAAGCATGCATGTTGTAAAATATTGTACATAATACTAACGCATTGTGTAACTGATTCCAAGCATGCATGTTGTAAAATATTGTACACAATACGGACGTATTGTGTTAGTTATTCCAAGCATGCATGCTGTAAAATGTTTTACACAATACTAACGAGTTAGTTATTCCAATCATGCATATTGTAAAATATTGTACACACTACGGACGTATTGTGTTAGTATGTACGTATCCCCACCGTGCATGTTGTAAAGAAATGTACACAATACGGACGTATCGTGTTAGTATGTACTTATCCCCACCGTTCATGTTGTAAAGAAATGTACACAATACGGACGTATTGTGTAAGATATTCCCACCATGCAAGATGTAACGAATTGTACACAATACGGACGTATTGTGTTAGTATGTACTTATCCCCACCGTGCATGTTGTAAAGAAATGTACACCATACGGACGTATTGTGTTAGTATATAGTTATTCCAAGCATGCATGTTGTAAAGAATTGTACACAATACTAACGCATTGTAATAGTCATTTCAAGTATGCATGTTGTAAAATACTGTACACAATACGGAAGAGAAGGATCATTTCTGCACACTTATATGAAAATCTGCCAACCAGTTTGGAATGAGAAGGAGGTATTGTTTATATCTCAGTCTAGATGTTTAACCTCAATTACCCATGCGTATCAATCATACTTTAAACAGACGTCAGTTAAGCATGTGGAATGTCTAGAATGGGAAGTATGAGTATTTGTGTTATCAAAGGGGATAAACAAATCAGACTCCAAATAAATACGTGATTCCGTTATCCTTAAAATAAATCAGATAAAGTATCTGCTACTTCTGGTTACAAAACGTTATTGCATGGGCGGCATAAATTTCAATTAAAGTTAAGGGTACTTGATATATCTAGTGACTCTTTGTCGCCGTATAAACACAGATCGGGGAGCGATAAATATATCTAGATCTATCAGCTTAGTTCTTGATGCGATTTAATGAAGCTAAGTCACAGTATCAACAAAGTTTGGTATGATATTTATTGGAGCTAGGTCAAGGATCATTACAGATTTGAGGTGTGATTTGGGGCCAGATGACGGTTTCAATACAGTTTGGTATGTAATGTAATATATTTAGGTAACGGTATCAGTACACTGTGTGTGTGATTTAATGAAACTAGGTCACGGACTCGATGTATCAGTACAGTTAGGGGAGTGACTTACTATAGCTATGGTACGGTATCATTACATTTTGGGGTGTGAAGTAATTGGGCCAGATCACGGTATCAGTACAGTTAGGGGTGTAACTTAATAAAGTTATGGTACGGTCTAAGTACATTTTGGGGTGTGAAGTAATGAGGCCAGATCACGGTATCAGTACAGTCAGGGGTGTAACTTAATAGAGCTATGTCACGGTATCAGTATAGTTTAGGGTGTGGAGTTATGGGACCAGGTCACGGTATCAGTACAGTTTTGGGTGTGATTTAATGGAGCTAGGTCACGGTATCAGTACAGTTAGGGGTGTGATTTAATGGTAGGGCAAGGTCACGGTATCAGTACAGTTAGGGGTGGGATTTAATAGTAGGGCTAGGTCACGGTATCAGTACAGTTAGGGGTGGGATTTAATGGTAGGGCCAGGTAAACGGTATCAGTACAGTTAGGGGTGGGATTAAATGGTAGGGCCAGGTAAACGGTATCAGTACAGTTAGGGTGGGATTTAATAGTAGGGCCAGGTAAACGGTATCAGTACAGTTAGGGGTGGGATTTAATGGTAGGGCCAGGTAAACGGTATCAGTACAGTTAGGGTGGGATTTAATGGTAGGGCCAGGTAAACGGTATCAGTACAGTTAGGGGTGGGATTTAATAGTAGGGCCAGGTCACGGTATCAGTACAGTTAGGGGTGGGATTTAATAGTAGGGCCAGGTAAACGGTATCAGTACAGTTAGGGGTGGGATTTAATGGTAGGGCTAGGTCACGGTATCAGTACAGTTAGGGGTGGGATTAAATGGTAGGGCCAGGTAAACGGTATCAGTACAGTTAGGGGTGGGATTTAATAGTAGGGCCAGGTAAACGGTATCAGTACAGTTAGGGGTGGGATTAAATGGTAGGGCCAGGTAAACGGTATCAGTACAGTTAGGGGTGGGATTTAATAGTAGGGCTAGGTCACGGTATCAGTACAGTTAGGGGTGGGATTTAATAGTAGGGCCAGGTAAACGGTATCAGTACAGTTAGGGGTGGGATTTAATGGTAGGGCCAGGTAAACGGTATCAGTACAGTTAGGGGTGGGATTTAATAGTAGGGCTAGGTCACGGCATCAGTACAGTTAGGGGTGGGATTTAATAGTAGGGCTAGGTCACGGTATCAGTACAGTTAGGGGTGTGATTTAATAGTAGGGCCAGGTAAACGGTATCAGTACAGTTAGGGGTGGGATTAAATGGTATGGCCAGGTAAACGGTATCAGTACAGTTAGGGGTGGGATTTAATGGTAGGGCCAGGTAAACGGTATCAGTACAGTTAGGGGTGGGATTTAATAGTAGGGCTAGGTCACGGTATCAGTACAGTTAGGGGTGGGATTTAATAGTAGGGCAAGGTCACGGTATCAGTACAGTTAGGGGTGGGATTTAATGGTATGGCCAGGTAAACGGTATCAGTACAGTTAGGGGTGGGATTTAATAGTAGGGCCAGGTAAACGGTATCAGTACAGTTAGGGGTGGGATTTAATGGTAGGGCCAGGTAAACGGTATCAGTACAGTTAGTGGTGGGATTTAATGGGGCTTGGTCACGGTATCAGTACAGTTAGGGGTGGGATTAAATAGTAGGGCTAGGTAAACGGTATCAGTACAGTTAGTGGTGGGATTTAATGGGGCTAGGTCACGGTATCAGTACAGTTAGGGGTGGGATTAAATGGTAGGGCTAGGTCACGGTATCAGTACAGTTAGGGATGGGATTAAATGGTAGGGCCAGGTAAACGGTATCAGTACAGTTAGGGGTGGGATTTAATAGTAGGGCTAGGTCACGGTATCAGTACAGTTAGGGGTGGGATTTACTAGTAGGGCTAGGTCACGGTATCAGTACAGTTAGGGGTGTGATTTAATAGTAGGGCCAGGTAAACGGTATCAGTACAGTTAGGGGTGGGATTAAATGGTAGGGCAAGGTCACGGTATCAGTACAGTTAGTGGTGGGATTTAATGGTATGGCCAGGTAAACGGTATCAGTACAGTTAGGGGTGGGATTTAATAGTAGGGCCAGGTAAACGGTATCAGTACAGTTAGGGGTGGGATTTAATGGTAGGGCCAGGTAAACGGTATCAGTACAGTTAGTGGTGGGATTTAATGGGGCTAGGTCACGGTATCAGTACAGTTAGGGGTGGGATTAAATGGTAGGGCTAGGTAAACGGTATCAGTACAGTTAGTGGTGGGATTTAATGGGGCTAGGTCACGGTATCAGTACATTTAGGGGTGGGATTAAATGGTAGGGCTAGGTCACGGTATCAGTACAGTTAGGGGTGGGATTAAATGGTAGGGCCAGGTAAACGGTATCAGTACAGTTAGGGGTGGGATTTAATGGTAGGGCTAGGTCACGGTATCAGTACAGTTAGGGGTGGGATTTAATAGTAGGGCTAGGTCACGGTATCCGTACAGTTAGGGGTGGGATTAAATGGTAGGGCTAGGTCACGGTATCAGTACAGTTAGGGGTGGGATTAAATGGTAGGGCCAGGTAAACGGTATCAGTACAGTTAGGGGTGGGATTTAATGGTAGGGCCAGGTAAACGGTATCAGTACAGTTAGGGGTGGGATTTAATGGTAGGGCCAGGTAAACGGTATCAGTACAGTTAGGTGTGGGATTTAATAGTAGGGCTAGGTCACGGTATCAGTACAGTTAGGGGTGGGATTAAATGGTAGGGCTAGGTAAACGTTATCAGTACAGTTAGTGGTGGGATTTAATGGGGCTAGGTCACGGTATCAGTACAGTTAGGGGTGGGATTAAATGGTAGGGCTAGGTCACGGTATCAGTACAGTTAGGGGTGGGATTAAATGGTAGGGCCAGGTAAACGGTATCAGTACAGTTAGGGGTGGGATTTAATAGTAGGGCTAGGTCACGGTATCAGTACAGTTAGGGGTGGGATTTAATAGTAGGGCTAGGTCACGGTATCAGTACAGTTAGGGGTGGGATTTAATAGTAGGGCCAGGTAAACGGTATCAGTACAGTTAGGGGTGGGATTTAATGGTATAGCCAGGTAAACGGTATCAGTACAGTTAGGGGTGGGATTTAATAGTAGGGCCAGGTAAACGGTATCAGTACAGTTAGGGGTGGGATTTAATGGTAGGGCCAGGTAAACGGTATCAGTACAGTTAGTGGTGGGATTTAATGGGGCTAGGTCACGGTATCAGTACAGTTAGGGGTGGGATTAAATGGTAGGGCTAGGTAAACGGTATCAGTACAGTTTGTGGTGGGATTTAATGGGGCTAGGTCACGGTATCAGTACAGCTTGGGTTGGGATTAAATGGTAGGGCTAGGTCACGGTATCAGTACAGTTAGGGGTGGGATTAAATGGTAGGGCCAGGTAAACGGTATCAGTACAGTTAGGGGTGGGATTTAATAGTAGGGCTAGGTCACGGTATCAGTACAGTTAGGGGTGGGATTTAATAGTAGGGCTAGGTCACGGTATCAGTACAGTTAGGGGTGGGATTAAATGGTAGGGCTAGGTCACGGTATTAGTACAGTTAGGGGTGGGATTAAATGGTAGGGCCAGGTAAACGGTATCAGTACAGTTAGGGGTGGGATTTAATGTTAGTGCCAGGTAAACGGTATCAGTACAGTTAGGGGTGGGATTTAATGGTAGGGCCAGGTAAACGGTATCAGTACAGTTAGGTGTGGGATTTAATAGTAGGGCTAGGTCACGGTATCAGTACAGTTAGGGGTAGGATTAAATGGTAGGGCCAGTTCACGGTATCAGTACAGTTAGTGGTGGAATTTAATGGGGCTAGGTCACGGTATCAGTACAGTTTTGGGTTCGAGTTAATAAGACGATTTCATGGAGCTAGGTAAAACTATCAGCACAGTTTCGTTACGATTAAACGGAATTAGGTCACGGAACTAGCACAGTCTTGGGTCGCGATTAAAGCAAGCTAGATTACGATATTAAGACAGTTTGTGATGCGATTTAATGGAGCTAGGTCATTATCAGTGCAGATTATGGGGTGGAATTCAATAGAAATAGGTCATGGTATCAGGACATTTTGGGATGCAACAAGTCTAGTAGAAAAAACCTTTGAGGATGTGCACTCAGTTATGAATATACGTAAACCGGAAACGTGATCCTTCTCGCAGTGTGTACGATGGATTGTACTTTGACAATGTACATTACCGAGCGAAATACTGTCTTGCAAACCTTATTGCAGAATTCACGATGGAGTGAACTTTGACAGTATTCATTACTGAGCCAAATGTTGTCTAGTAACCCGGTAGACAAAGGTATTGTAAGATATTTAAGCTAAATCTGCATAACGCGCTTTCAACTTTGAACGGCAGGATATGAAGAGATCACATATGTGTTCGTTTGAATCCATGTCATTGAAAACACGTGCTGTAGGTGTTATTATCAATTAAATCTGAATCGAGATATGATAAAGTCAATGTTTCACTCTTATAAATAATACATAACACAGGATAACATTATGGATGATGCGCTTGATTGAGAATAGGCTTACTTATTGGTTGTTTACCATGGAAATGCCGTGGAATTACAGAAATAAGATTTTTTGAATATTTGTATAGTTAAATGGCAAACAACGCTGATTTCAGTAGAGACAACTCGTTAACACGTTTCCAACACTAATTACTGTCGCTTTCAGCATAGTTGTTGATATCGGCATATATCTTATCTATGTACTGTTTACATTTGATCCGATGCTGTTTTCTAAATCCTCGCTTTCACATCTTATAATTTCGATATGTGCTTTCATCAGTATCTCTATTCGGCCATTTTCCAGCCAACTACGTCTAGCTGTAAGCATTTCAAAGTGATCTGTTTACAACTCAGAATCCCAATACGTTTAAGATGTAGTTAGATTTTCGTTTAGAGAAACATATATTTGTAGCATTATTAAAATGTTCAGTAAATAATACAGAGAAACTGTCAAAGTCGTTTGTCGTAGACATATTATGCTCAATCAATACCTGGAAAGTTTCATCATAATTGGTAAAGTCCTTTAACAATTGGACATGCTCCGAAGTTACTTTTTACCAGTTTATACCATTACCTGTATACATGCATGCATGTTGTAAAATGTTGTACAAACTATGAACGGTATGTGTAAGTTATCCCAAGCATGCATGGTGTAAAGAAATGTACACAATACGGACGTTATGTGTTAGCCTATAGTTATTCCAACATGCATGGTGTTCATATTGTACACCACACGGACGTATTGTGTTTGTTTATAGTTATTCCAAGCATGCTTATTGTAAAATGTTGTACACAATACGGACGTATTGTGTTAGTTTATAGTTATTCCAAGCATGCTTATTGTAAAATGTTGTACACAATACGGACGTATTGTGTTAGCTTATAGTTATTCCAAGCATGCATGGTGTTCATATTGTACACCACACGGACGTATTGTGTTAGATTATAGTTATTCCAAGCATGCTTATTGTAAAATGTTGTACACAATACGGACGTAATGTGTTAGTTTATAGTTATTCTAAGCATGCATGTTGTTCATATTGTACACCATACGGACGTAATGTGTTAGTATATTGTTATGCCAAGCATGCATGTTGTTCGTATGTACACAATACTGACGTAATGGGTTAGTATATAGTTATTCATACCATGCATGTTGTAAAGAATGGTACACAGTACGGACATAATGTGTTAGTTTATAGTTATTCCAAGCATGCATATTGTTCATAGTGTTCACCATATGGACGTAATGTGTTAGTATATAGTTATTCCAAGCATGCATGTTGTTCATATTGTATACAATACGGACGTAATGGGCTAGTTTATAGTTATTCCAACCATGCATGTTGTAAAGAATGGTACACAATACGTACGTAATGTGTTAGTTTATAGTTATTCCAAGCATGCATGTTGTTCATATTGTACACCATACGAACATAATGGGTTAGTATATGGTTATTCCAAGCATGCATATTGTAAAATGTTGTACACACTATGTACTTATTGTGATAGTTTAAAGTTATTCCAAGCATGCATGTTGTAAATAATTGTACACCATACGTACGTATTGTGCAAGTATATAGTTATTTAAAGCATGCATGTTGTAAAATTTTGTACACACTATGTACGTAATGTGTTAGTATATAGTTATTCCAAGCATGCATGTTGTAAAGAATGGTACACCATACGTACGTATTGTGTTAGTTTATAGTTATTCCGAGCATGCATGTTGTTCATATTGTACACCATACGAACGTATTGTGTTAGTATATAGTTATTCCAAGCAGGCATGTTGTTCATATTGTATACCATACGGACGTAATGTGTTAGTTTATAGTTATTCCAACCATGCATGTTGTTCATATTGTACACAATACGTACGGAATGTGTTCGTTTATAGTTATTCTAACCATGCATGTTCATAGTGAACACCATAAGGACGTATTCTGTTAGTATATAGTTATTCCGAGCATGCATGTTGTTCATATTGTACACCATACGGACATATTGTGTTAGTATACAGTTATTCCAAGCATGCATGTTGTAAAAAATGGTACACATTACGTACGTATTGTGTTAGTTTATAGTTATTCCAAGCATGCATGTTTTTCATATTGTACACCATACGGACGTAATGTGTTAGTTTATAGTTATTCCAAGCATGCATGGTGTACATATTGTACACAATACGGACGTAATTTGTTAGTTTATAGTTATTCCAAGCATGCATGTTGTAAAGAATGGTACACTATACGAACGTATTGTGTTAGTATATAGTTATTCCAAGCATGCTTGTTGTTCATATTGTACACAATACGGACGTTATGTGTTAGTTTATAGTTATTCCAACCATGCATGTTGTTCATATTGTACACAATACGGACGTAATGTGTTAGTATATAGTTATTCCAACCATGCATGTTGTTCAAATTGTACACCATACGGACGTAATGTGTTGGTATATAGTTATTCCAACCATGCATGTTTTTCAGATTGTACACAATACGGACGTAATGTGTTAGTTTATAGTTATTCCAAGCATGCATGTTGTAAAGAATGGTACACCATACGGACGTAATGTGTTAGTATATAGTTATTCATAGCATGCATGTTATTCATATTGTACACAATACGGACGTAATGTGTTAGTATATAGTTATTCCAAACATGCATCTTGTAAAATATTGTTCACATTATGAACGGTATGTGTAAGTTATTCCCACCATGCAAGATGTAACGAATTTTATATCATAAATGACGTCGCCGGGAGTGTAATAAATCCATTGAATAAATTGCGTATGCAACTAGTGTAATAACAATGTTACGTAACGTCATAATGAAAAGCATTGAAAATGACCGCGCTATATAGCGACGTTATATATATATATTTTGCGCTAATAATCGTCGAATAGGAATTTTTGATATATAAATAGAATATAACATTCGTGGTCATGTCATATCCTCTATGTACACAATACGTACGTAATGTGTTAGTATATAGTTATATTCCAAGCATACATGTTGTAAAATGTTGTTCACACTACAGTGTACTGTGACAGTTATTCCCATCTCGAACGTAATGTGACACGTATTCACACCAGTAATAGTTTTTTTTTTTACAGACGAGTTTTTAAAACATTGTGGCAAAATGAGAAATGCTCATGATGAACAATTTCTTCTTTTGTCACTATTTTTTCAATTGTATTCAAATTGGGAGTTGCCTTTGATGTTTCATACATACATTTTGCCTTTGATTTTTCATACATACATTTTGCCTTTGATTTTTCATACATACATTTTGCCTTTGATTTGTCAGACATACATTTCGCCTTTGATTTGTCATACATACATTTTGCCTTTGATTTGCCATACAGACATTTTGCCTTTGATTTGTCATACATACATTTTGCCTTTGATTTGTCATACATTCATTTTGCCTTAGATTTGTCATACATACATTTTGCCAATATGTTTTCAAAGTCGTCAGCTGCTTATTAGTTGTATGTGGGAAAAAGTTGAACTATTTTTAATTGTTAAATATTTGCACAAAACCTGCAAAGCATATCACGAGGTTAGTATCAAGTAGGGTTTCCTAGGAATCTCTTGCTTGATTGCTGACTTGTTCAAATTTAGCATGATGATGTTTTTCAGTTTTATTTTGTTTTTACAAACACGTTTGACACGTCTGAAACTTCTTAATGATAAATTAAAGAGAATCTAGTCGAAAAGAAACGCGTTTCATACGTTTGGAGAAAACACTTTTGCAAATGCAGGAAATGTTCAATCCAAGCAATATCTTCTCTCTCTCTCCAACTTTCAACTGTTTCCCAAACTTAAAAAGTCGTCTACTGCAGTAACGCTTGAAGTTAAATCAGTCCTATGTAATAAGTAAAACGAGAAGTACTATATATTTACCTCGAAACCAATAAATATCGTATGAAAAGAATGACTTGCTTCTAAGAAAAAAAGAAAATATCTGGGTATGTCATTTCATATATTTATCTAGTGTTTCGGAAACGACTATTTTTCTTTTCAATGAACCTAACTTTTATAAATAAACGTTTTCTACGAAAAGAACTTCAGTTAATATGGATAATGATACCGGTTTATTACACCCCAAGGTCAAGCTAACAAAAATATCTTGGTGCTCAACAAACGCTTAGATACGTGTCGAAGCACAGTACGATCAGACAGTTCATATTTGTCATTCTCATGTTTCTACGAAAACAACTACAGTTTTTACGAATAATGATAAAGGTAAATGAACAACACCGTCAAAAAACTCCATCCTAACGAAATCTTATCAATCCTCAACATAAGTTCAGATCAGCATGTGAGGACGTACAGTTCGATCAGATAGTTCGCGTTCAAAACAGACAATCGACCTACTCTACGTTACATTTACTAGACGTTTCTAAGGTTCATCCTGATTACAGAACTTCACAGTTATAATTGTAATTTATTACATATTTTCTCATGCCTAGGCACACGCAGTCTATTTCTACTTTAATATGAACCGCGTCAGGCGACTTGTGGCCTTATTGACACTCTGATGTGGAATCATTCCTCCGATTTATCTGAAGGCTCTTCAGCAAACGACTTTTGAAAACCGTTTGACGAAAGGAGAAACTCTCACTATTTACCACAATGTTTGCAACTGTATCTCTAAATTTAATCGTTTATGGAAAGAGATTTTCGATTTTTTTTCGCCACATGCTTTCAAAGTCGTCAGCTACAGATTTGTTGTATGTTGAAAAGGTTTAATGTCTTACTTACATTTTTGCCAAAGGTGAAGACATTAGTGAGACTGTGCAGATAAATTAAGAGTCTAAATCGCTAGACAGGGCTTATGTGTGTTTAGCCCCGCGAAAAGTCGGCAATAACAAATAGATGAAATTACATAGAGATTGGGTTACATAATAATGTGTATGTCCTTGGCAGGCGGATGTGGTTTGTCCCTTTACATTATACTGTCCACAACTAACGTGTCTATAGCAGACGGGCGTGAAAATGTGTCTGTAAATGTAAACGTCGTGACCTACGATACACGATATATTTCTCTAGGTGAACAAGGTCTCCTTAACTCTTTCAGCGCCGAATTGTTTAAAATAGACTCTTCTATGTTCAAAATCGGGCGTCACCATTTCTCTTGTAATAATAATTTTGGAATATTTTTATAACTCAAAGCAAACAAGCTGATTTCAGGTGGGACAGCTCGTTATGATAATAACATTCAGTCTTGCCTTATATGTTTATAAGGAATCCGCCGTTGCCGACTGGTACAGCGTCGAGGACCGTTAGAGTGCCTTTGGGCAAGGCACATTTCCTAGCCTAGTACGTGTTTGTTTGCTGAGGGATCATGAATATGTGAACTGTCGCGGCGATGTAAATGGTATTATGTTGAAAATACGGCGTATAACCCCAATACAACAATGGTTTCACGTCTATACAATAACACATATTCAATGCGTCCAGCTAATAACATTCAGTTTTGCCTAAGGTGTTTTTTAAGTTACCAAACAGTAAAATACCTTTTTGTCATTCCGAATTAAAGCCGTGAAATAATTATTATATATGGAGAACGTAATAAACTCAAAACTTCCAGAGACCGTTCATTTAGATTATAGTTATGAAAATAGTCTTAAAATGTTGATACAAGAAAAATGCTATCGTCCGATATTGAACATGGAATAGTCTTCTTTATGTAATTCAGTGCTGACAGAGTTAAGCTGAAATGTGGTGAAAATTAATACTCTGATATAAATCAATCACGCCTCCTTTCCTTGATCATGATTATATTCAGTATTTCTCTTTTGGAAACCTGTTTCAAATGTCGTCTGCTGCAGAATCCTTAAATACATCCTATGCCATTTTTCTCGATAAGCAGCGTACAAGTTTTAGGCTAAGATTTTTTACGAATGATGTGAAAACTGTTCAACAAAAATACATTATATTGTTATCTTTATAACTAACCACTGGTCCATGGGACGCCTTTCTGCATTTAATGTACCCCACCCCCATACATTCACTGTGGCAATCCACAAGGACCCGTCAGAAATGAAAAGTGCACCGAATCCCGATTCTACTGGTAAGTCAACTGTGGCGAACGATAAGGACCCCTTAGCAAGGAAAGCTATAACTCTACAAAGTTTACAAACATCTCAGAAGGATTTTATTCCATAGGGAGATAGATATATATACGATGCAGGCCTAAATTATATAACATAAAAGACTATATGTATATATATATATGAGATTTCTAAAACAGAAGGCATACAAACGCGAGAACTGACCACAAGCACACCCATCTAGAAAAGAATCGGTTGTAAATTCACCCTAGCACCGGGTCAACAGATTGTGGTTTGAATGTACAGATTTGCCTGCACTTCGGAAAAAAAAGGAGATTTCCCGGAGATGCTCTGTTTTCGAACTGCAGGCAATCTCAAGTCAAACCACACCCTTTTGACCCGGTACAGAGGTAAGTTGTCGGGTATGAATTTACCATATCACCGGGTCAAACGGTTGTGGTTTGACTAATATTTTTGAGCGGCGACTGTCTATACAGATTTGGTTGTAATCTGTCTATACTAATTTAAATGTCGTAAAAGCTGTTTATTGTCGTTACAATTATTGTATCTGCATTAAATAAGTGTTGTCATTTAAACATGGTGTTTTCTCTCTCTCTCTCTCTCTCTCTCTCTCTCTCTCTCTCTCTCTCTCTCTCTCTCTCTCTCTCTCTCTCTCTCTCTCTCTCTCTCTCTCTCTCTCTCTCTCTCTCTCTCTCTCTCTCTCTCTCTCTCTCTCTCTCTCTCTCTCTCTCTCTCTCTCTCTCTCTCTCCCTATAAGGACATATATAAGGAGGCAGAAACAGAGAGAGACAGCTAGAGATATATATAAATCATCTCTCTGCTGTGTGCCTTTGTGTGTCTGTGTATTTGCGTGTCTCTCTATCTGTGTGTGTCTCTCTCTTTGTATGTTTGTGAGTCTCTCTGTATCTTATTGTTTATATTTTCCTGCCTTTAATCAGATGTCATTTAACCAAATGTAAGTAGGAGTACTGGGAAGTGACCTAGTGTCTCAGAACAAGCTTTGAATACCAGGTGTCCCAGAACAAACTGTGGATGTAAGAAAAAGGTCCCAGAACAAACTGTGAGTTTAAGAAAAAGAGGTACCAGGTGTCCCATAACAAACTGTTAGTGTAAGGAAAAGGTACCAGGTGTCCCAGAACAAACTGTGAGAGTGCGTATAAGGAAGGGACCATGTGTCTGATAACCGACTGGGAGTATAGAGAAAGGGACCAGGTAGTACAGAATCAAATGGGAAAGGACCAAGTGTACAGGAAACCGGCTGTGAGTATCGGTATTGGACAAGGATTCATGTGTCCCAGAAACAACTGAGAATCAGTATAGGCAAATTGAAAAGACGGCCAAGAACCAAATGTGAGTAGGAGTATAGGGAATGGGATCAGGTGTCCAGGGAAGGAGATCAGGTGTCCAGGAAACCGGATGTGAGTATGGGTATAGGACAAGGAACCAGGTGTCCAAGAAACAACTGTGAGTATGATTATAAGCAAATGAACCAAATGCTCCTGAACCAATTGTGAGAAGCGTATAATGGAAGGGACCAGGTGTCCAGGGAACCGACTGTGATTATTGGTATAGGACAAGGGACTAGGTACCCAGACAAAACTGTTAGTATGAGTATAAAGAAAAGGGACCAGGTTGTCCAGAACAAAATGTGAGTAATATTATAGGCGTATAGGTGAATGGACCAGATGTCCACGACACCGGCCGTGAGTATGGGTATAGGGAAAGGGACCAGGTTTCCCAGAACCAACTTTGAGTATAGGGAAAGGGACCACGTTTCCCGGAACCAACTGTGAGTATAGGGAAAGGGACCACGTTTCCCGGAACCAACTGTGAGTATAGGGAAAGGGATCAGGTTTACCAGAACCAACTGTGAGTATAGGGAAAGGGACCAGGTTTCCCGGAAACAACTGTGAGTATAGGGAAAGGGACCATGTTTCCCAGAACCAACTATGAGTATAGGGAAAGGGACCAGGTTTCCCAGAACCAACTGTGAGTATAGGGAAAGGGACCATGTTTCCCAGAACCAACTGTGAGTATAGGGAAAGGGACCATGTTTTCCGGAACCAAGTGTGAGTATAGGGAAAGGGACCACGGTTTCCGGAACCAACTGTGAGTATAGGGAAAGGGATCATGTGGTCCAGAAACAACTGTGAGTATAAGGAAAGGGACCAGATTTCCCGGAACCAACTGTGAGTATAGGGAAAGGGACCAGGTTTCCCAGAACCAACTGTGAGTATAGGCAAAGGGACCAGCTTTCCCAGAACCAACTGTGAGTATAGGGAAAGGGACCATGTTTCCCAGAACCAACTGTGAGTATAGGGAAGGGGACCATGTTTCCCAGAACCAACTGTGAGTATAGGGAACGGGACCAGGTTTCCCAGATAACTGTGAGTATAGGAAAAGGAACCAGGTTTCCCAGAACCAACTATTAGTATAGGGAAAGGGACCAGGTGTCCCAGAACCAACTGTGAGAATGCGTACAATGGAAAGGACCATTTGTGCCATAATCGACTGTGAGAATGATTATATAGGGGAAGGGATCAATTGTACAGGGAACCGGATGTGAGTATGAGTATAGGGAAAGGGACCAGGTGCCCCAGAAACAACTTGAGTATGAGCATAGGGAAAGTGACCAGGTGTCTCGGAACCAAATGTGAGTAGGAGAATAACGGGAACAGACTAGGTATACACGAAACCGAGTGTGAGTATGGGTTTAGGAGAAGGGACCGGGTGTCTCATAATTGACTGTGAGTATAGGAAAAGGGACCAGGTATACAGGAAACCAAATGTGAGTATTAGTTATGGAAGGGGTCCAGGTGTTCCAGACCCAAATATGAGTAGGTGTATAGGGGAATGGCAAGGCGTGAAGGGATTCGGCTGTGAGTATTGGTATAAGTTAAGGGACCAGATGTCCCATAACTGACTGTGAGTATAGGTAAAGGGACCAGGTGTCCGGTACATCCTTTTGGACTTTTCCTATACTCATACTCATATTTTGTTTTGGGAGACCTGGTCCCTTTCCCTATACTCATACTTACAGTTATTTCTGGAACACATGGTCCCTTGTACTATACCCATACTCACAGGCGGTAACCTGAACGCCTGGTCCCTTTCACTATACTCCTAAACACATTTGGCTCTATGACACCAGGTCCCTTTCGCTAAACTTATACTCACAGTTGTTTCTCGGACACCTGGTCCCTTGTACTATACCAATACTCACAGCTTGTTCCCTGTACACCTGGTTTCTTCCCTTATATTCCTATTCGAATTTGTTTCTCGGACACATGGTCCCTTGTTCTATACCCATACTCACAGCCGGTTTCCTGGACACATGGTTCCTTCCACTATACTCGTACTCACGTTTGGTTCTGGGACACCTGGTCCCTTTCCCTATACTCATATTAACAGTTGTTTCTGGGACACATGGTTCCTTGTTCTATACCCATACTCACGGCCGGTTCCCTGGACACCTGGTTCCCTCCACTATACTCGTACTCACGTTTGGTTCTAGGACACCTTGCCCATTTCCCTAAACGTATACTCATAGTTGTTTCTTGGACACCTGGTCCCTTGTTCTATACCAATACTCACAGTCGGTTCCCTGTACTGTACACCTGGTTCCATCCCCTATACTCCTACTCACATTATCGGTTATTTGACAGATGGTCCCTTCCTTTAAACGCATTCTCACAGTTGGTTCTGGGACACATGGTGCTTTTCCCTATACTCATTCTCACATGCGGATCTGGTATACCTGGTCTTTTCCTTTACCTTTACACTCACAGTTGGTTATTGGGTCCCTTTCCCTAAACTCATACTCACAGGTTGCTCCGGGATAACTGTTCCCCATACTCGTACTGACGTTTAGTTATGGGACACCTGGTCTTTTTCCCTAAATTTGTACTCACAGTTGTTTCTCGGACACCTGGTTCCTTGTCCTATACTCATACTCACAGCCGGTTGCCTGTACTGTACACCTCGTCCCTTCAAGTATACTCCTACTCCCGTTTGAATCATGGACACCTGATCCCTTTCTCTCTACGTACACTCGGTTATGGGACACCTAGTCCCTTCCTTTATACTCATTATATCATGCGGATCTAGTATATCCGGTCCCTTCCCTTAAACCCACAGTTGGTTATGGGAAACCTGGTCCCTTTCCCTATAATCGTAGAGAAAGAGAGAGAGAGAGAGAGAGAGAGAGAGAGAGAGAGAGAGAGAGAGAGAGAGAGAGAGAGAGAGAGAGAGAGGGAGAAAGAGAGAGAAAGAGAGAGAGAGAGAGACAGAGAGAGAGAGAGAGAGAGAGAGAGAGAGAGATAGAGAGAGAGAGAGAGAGATAGAGAGCGAGCGAGAGAGAGACAGAGAGAGATATAGAGACACAGAGAGAGACAGAGAAACAGACACACAGAGAGAGATAGAGAGACACATACACAGAGAGGCAGACAGAGACAGACAGAGACACATACAGACAGACATACATAGAGAGAGAGAAAGAGAGAGACAGAGACAGAGAGACAGACAGAGAGACAGACAGACAGACAGACAGACAGACAGACAGACAGACACAGACAGACAGACAGACAGACAGACAGAGAGACAGACAGACAGACAGACAGAGAGACAGACAGACAGACAGACAGACAGACAAACAGACAGACATACAGACAGATAAAGAGAGGGGAGGAGGATAGAGAGATTACAGCTATCATATCTGACATTTTATGCAGCGACAATATGTTGCTGAAGTACAAACCTACATAATTAAATCAGTTTACTTTCTCTAAGGCGGAATTTGCTAACGACTGTTTTTCTTTCCTTGAAAGACAACCGCCTCTTTTAAAACCAAGGACCTTTGATTTGGCAATATTAACCACAAGTTTAGATTTGATGTAAAATACTTAGTTGTCTCTGTAGCCCTAAAACGGTGTCAGACGCTAAGGCTATGTCATCCACAAACATGAGCATAAATATTTCTAATATATCTGGAAATAGTTGTATTTCTCTTGTATTACTACTATATGTACTACAGTCACACTGAGGCCGGACCAAACACGGAGCACCCCGGATTAACACGGAAAACCCCGTATAAAGATATATCTTGATCCGGGATATTCCTGAGTGAAATTGAGTCGCAAAACATCGTCACCCCGGACCAGGCCGGATCCAACACGGCACCACAACGGTTGAGCACGGGTCAACACGGAGCCAACATGGAGCCAACATGGATGGCAGCGCCACGGGCCGTCCCGCAATGACCCGGACCATCCAGATCAGCTCAGCTACGGACTGTCCGAGACCCAACACGGACCACCCGGACCCAACACGTCATGCCGGATCGCCCAGGATCGCCAAGGATCAACACGGTACCACTACGGACCTTCCCGGAGCCAACACGGTCGCTACACGGACCGTCCCGGACTACCTCGAATTGAAAAATCCTCCTGGACGGTCCCGGATGAGCACGGCAATGTTAAACAGTTTAAAATTAACGGGTGGTGTCCCGGACCATGACGGACCATCCAGTATCATCCCGGACTGCCTCGGACTATCGCATATGAGCCCAGACCCAACAGGGATTCAACACGGATCTGACCCCGGATCGGCCAAAGTTCAGTCCGGGACGCTCCGGGACAGTCCTGGAGGCCAAATGTTAGTCTGGGAGGCTCCGGGACAGTTCGGGAGGCCAAAGTTCAGTCCGCGACGCTACGGAACATTTCTGGAGGTCGATGGGACTGGTACTCGAGTTGGTGAACTTTCAGCTACAGTTGGCCCATCGGCAGACAGCTTGCAACATAGAGATGGCAAGGGTTCAGTTACATAACAGAAGACACACGAGGCGACATCAAAGAAAAACAGTGTAGGTTCGTCCATGGTTACGGACGAGACTTCAATTCGGGCATTACTCCTGACTTTTCCAGGAACTGCGGCTTGAAGATGAGCGGTCGTTCCGAAACTTCCCTAGGGTTGATCCTGGGATGTTCTATGAACTGCTGCAGAGATTAGAACATCGAATCTCCAAACAAGATACATGATACAGGAAGTATATTGAGCCTGGTCTTAAATTAGCCATTACTTACACTTACACTGACAGCAAGCCTGGATGGCAACCGCACTATATGTGAGCCTTGAGGAATCCGAAGTTTCTTAGGATGAACTCGTTCCTGTCTGTATTTACCCTGGCGCACGAACCGCTGGTCTCTGCATTTAATTTGCCGATCCCGGTCCTCACGGACTCGTACCACGTACTGAGAGATTTCACCGCCACGCCGAGATCTGCTGCCTTCTTCTCCCACGATGATATCTTCTTTGCAAAATCTTTGTACTCCCTCTTCGACTGCATGTACTAATACTCGTAGGACTTTAACCAATCTGCAATTTCCTCCTCTTGTTCATCCGTCAAAATGATTTGCGCAATCTTTTGGCACTGTTTTGTCGGATCCTGCGTCAGTGATGGTTGCGAGTGGCGCTCAGGTGATAGTTCCCTCTGGGGTGTAGGTGTTGGCCCACGAATAGATTCATCATTTGACGGTGAAAGCATGGTACCATCTAGTGCATCTCACATGTATTTTAACAGGTGGAGGGTTCTCGTTTCTAGGCATTTCTGACGATGCGATATGCGCTTGTCTCAGTTTATATACCGGTACTAACAGGTTACCACCGGGGGACACCGGGTGTAACCGTGGCACCACCGGCGCACCACCGGGGTTCTACCGGGTTGGACCGGCAGGGCCGTAACACGATCGTGGTCGCAGCGGGATTAACCGGGAAACACACCGGCGCGACACCTTAAATACACCGTGCTAAACCGGGGTAATTCGGGATCAAACGGGGGCATCCTGCTTCTAAACCGGGAGCACTCCGGAACTGCGACGGGAATATGAGAATAAAATTGATTTTCTGGCACAAATGACCCGGATCATCCCGGTTTATCCCGGTATACCGGCTAGTCTTCACAGGGACATACCGGGAAATGAATCTGGACAGTGAGAACTAGGCTTTACGGGACAGTCTTGAAGGTCGGTAAGACTGGTGCTTAAAGTCCTTCCGGACTGAAATTTGGCCGATCCGGGGTCAGTTTCGTGTTCGATCCGCGTTGGATCCACGCTTATCCGGGAAAGTCCGGGACAGTTCGGGATGATCCTGTGTAAAATTGCCGTGGTCATCCGGGACAGTCCGTGAGGATTTTAAATCCGGGGTAGTCCGGGACGGTCCGTGTAGCGACCGTGTAGGCTCCGGAAAGGTCCGTAGTGGCACCGTGTTGATCCTGGGCGATCCCCGGCATGTCGTACTGGGTCCGGTTTGGTTTGTGTTGGGTCCAGATTGGTCCGGGATGGTCCGGGACGGTCCGTGGCGTTACTGTGGTGGTACCGGGGTATGATATGTGTTGGGTTCGTGTTCATCTGTGTCCATCAGTTGTTGTGCCGTGTTAGATCCGGGCTGGTCCGGGGTGACGATGTTTTTCTACTCAATTTCACCCTGGATCATCCCGGATCAAGATATTTCGTCTCCCGAGGCTTAATTAAGATTCAATGATTTCACACTATCTAATATTTCTATATCTGATATTGGTTCATTAAATAGTACCTCCTCAATTTCGTTAAAGCTTGTTTCTAACACTTTGTTTTCATTTACAGTGTGGGTAAATAGGTAATATTGATTTCCGAGGAGAGCGTTGATAAATGGTCATACAAACGATCTCTAGAAATATCTAGCTGTGGACTTGACTTATTAGAAAGTTTCTTTATTTCAAGCCAGAATGTCTTTGGGTTTTTTATACACTTTTCCAGTTTGGACAGATATACTTTTCTGTTACGACAACGCTGTTGCATATTCTTGTTTACATTTTATGTATGTATCTAATACATCTACACTTCGACTGGACCGAAACCGTTGCAATATATTCATAGTTTTTCGTTTCATTCATTGTCAAACCAAGGTGTGCTTTCTATTAATTGTTTTTGCTACCCTTTAACACTGTTTGCTACATGTTAATATTACTGTTTCTAATTCACTTAGCACTAGGTCAGTACCTGTTTCATTGTTATTAAGGCTTTGCTCAATAGCATTTAAACTGTCATCAAGAACACAGTTATATATATTCTGCAAATATACGTCAGCATTTTTCATTTTCCAACTTATATACTGTTTTCATCCTGACTGAATGCCTTTTTTCTGTTTATAATATTTAACGTTAATTTGAAGTTGCAAAGGTAAATGGCTACTTTCAGTGCTATTCAATATTTCGAATTTATGGACGAGATCAAAGATATTCTTTGACACTATATAATAATATTATTATTAGTAGTAGTAGTAGTAGAAGTAGTAGTAGTATTCACAATCGTAGCTAACTTGAAATGGCCAGGGTCTGTCGGTTTGGCGTCTTTTTTAGTCTTAAACGTTTTTAGACCTAGCGATTTATTGCAAGCCTTTATGTTAAATATGATAAAAGCATCTTCTGTCCCAAAACTTGCAGTGTATTCCAAGTAATTGTACGAATTTATAATCGTTTATTATATCAAAGCATGTAATAAATAAGAACCCCGGATGCGGCCCAAATAAGATCATAATTTATAGTGTAAACAGGCTACAAGTAATACGAAGAGTACAAAAACACATTAAGAAATGACAAAACAAACCCTTTCCATAAAACAGACGTTTTCTGACGACCCTCCTCATCGTGATCATATAACTGTATTTTGACGTCAACCTAATTGGGCTACAGTTCTAGTTTTTCGTTAAAAGATACATATATGACTATATTACGTGTAGACGTATATTGAAGGCCCGGTTGAAGCTGTGTGGATGTACAGACTCGTCTGATACTTTATTGTACGCAGGTGAAATAAGGCTCCAACTCGCTTGACGCGACGCAGGTGCACGTTCATACAATTTCAAATATCGTCAAAACATATCTTGCTTAACCCTTTTACACAAAACCAATATACGACAGGCCACTTCGAAACTGTATCACCACAAATAAGGAGCATTGCTATAGAGTAAAAATGATTAATTCAACACAGTTGAAATATTGTGACAAAAGTAGAAATTTCTCACACCGACCAATGTCTCCTTTTGAAACAAAGTTAACAATATACGTTTTCTGCAGATACGTCAAAATGCGTTTTCAAGTGGCAAAGGTTTACATCTTAAACATGATGTCATCCAAATACCTTTTTGAAATGTATCTTCTGTTCACCCTTATCCTGGTCTACGTGACTTAAACGTGTTCTGTAATGCATGGCTTTAATCGTTTCCCACTTGAGACGGATATGAAGTAAACAACGTTTGAAATTATTTTTGCAAAAGGAGAAAGTGCTAACTATGATCGATTTCTTATTTTGCTTCAATGATTTCAGCTTGTATAACTAATTGTACTTTACAAACTGCATCTGCAAGTGGTAAAGGGTATATACCTTTGTAACAGCAATAGGATATTTTTTTTTTTTTTTGCAACATTACAAATTTCAGTGACAAACATTTAATGCCTTTGGATCAAATAACATACATACACAATCATATCTCTATTTACATATAAAACCTCTTAAAGGCGAGCAGCGATAGCTCAGTGGTTACAACTAGCTCTATTAACGAAGGGGTCGCGACTTACAACTTTCTCTATCAACCATAGGGGTCGCGTGTTAGAACCCCGACTCGGCCATTCATTTATTCAAATGATTGGCAAAGAGGTGAACGAACCTAGCAAAGGTAGTCAGTTGCATGGAACAATATTGAGTACCAGTGCGAGAAAGCAGGGAAATACATGGTTGAGGGAACTGGTCCCCGTGATATAACTGAAATAATGTTGAAAACGAAGCTGAACTCCAATCAAATGAAGACCCGAACGCTAGTTTTTTACAGAAAAGCTTTAGAGTTAATATTTCCCACTAGTATAACCGTTCATTCTTCAGCAAACTCTATTAAACAAAGTACTATTATTGAATAGTACTGAAAACGTTGTGGCAAAAAGGATATAGCACATTTTGCATCTTAGACTCAATGTCGAACGGTGCAGAGCAAGATCACACCGCGCATTGCAGAGTGCTTCCCAAATATAACCGGTGACTCATACGCGACTTCGCACTGGTTTATTTACCCTCTCAATGTTTTTTGGACTTATTGTCTCTCCTGTGTTAAAGAGAATTGTTATGTTTTTGCCTAAATACTTGAAGTCGTCTGCTGACGTCTTGTTGTACGTGTTAAAGGTTTAAAGTTTAATACGTGTTTATACAACTAGAAGTGTTATACATGTACGACCAGTTGTTATGTGTCAGATGATGTATGTATGCTGATTAAGACCCAAAATCGATAGGCCCGGTTCAAACATATAATATATATATTAATATATACTAGTAGTTAACGGACAGACGCTACTTGAGACAATGGTGAAACTGTGCGTATGCAGATTTTCATCCGGGTCTTTGCTGTTCGTAGATGCCCGAAATGTCAGACGCGGATGAAGTATTTAAAATTAAACAAAGTCAGGATATATATCTGAATAACGGATCAGTTTACCTCTTTATGTCTGTTAAATTATTTAAGAAATGACAAAACAAGCCCTTTCCAAAAAACAGACGCTTTCTGCTGACTCTCCTCATCGTTCTCATAAAACTGTATTTCGACGTCAACCTAATGGAGCTACAGTTCTAGTTTTTCGTTAAAAGATACATATATACGGAATATTATGTTGTGGGGTGGATAAATGAGTTCGTATTCCACGACAAGAAGCGTGGGAAAATCGATATCTTACAAGACCGTAGGTCAAGCTAAGATATGGATTTCCCCATGCTACGCGTCGTTAATACGAACTCAATTATCCACCCCACAACATAATATTCCTTTTATTACATACCTACAATCTATGAGCAGCGAAAATTTATTGAGTTTACATTTTATTAACCGTAAAATTAAGATTATGAAGGGCGGATGAATATCGCTTCAATGATTACGCCACGCCTCCATAATGCATTCCAATACGTATGCTCCGCCCAATATCGTCAACAAACCGGTTACGTCACTGTATGACGTCACAATCTTGTATTTACACCGCATATAGATACGGAATTTTATTCTGTCGTGGTGTATTTGCGCATGTCAATATGTGTGTATTTCCACCGGAAAATAAACAGGCATGTACTAAATGACTATATTACGTGTAGACGGATATTGAAGGCTCGGGTGAAGCTGTGTGGATGTACAGTCTCGTCTGATACTTTATTGTACGCAGGTGAAATAAGACCCCAACTCGCTTGACGCGACGCAGGTGCAATAAGGCTTCAACTCGCTTGACGCGACGCAGGTGCAATAAGGCCCCAACTCGCTTGACGCGACGCAGGTGCACGTTCATACAATTTCAAATATCGTCTTAACGTAAGTCCTTATCTTGACTAACCCTTTTACACACAACCAATCTACTACAGGCCACTTCGAAACTGTATCAACAAAGATAAGGAACATTGCTATAGAGTAAAGTTTATTAATTCAACAGAATTGAAATATTCCGGCAAAAAGGGAAATTTCTCACACCGACAAATTTCTCCTTTTGACACAAATATAATAATAGACGTATTATGCAGATACGCCACGATGCGTTTTCAAGTGGAAAAGGGTTAGTTCTTTAACAGGATGTCATCAAAATGCCTTTTTGAAACGTGTACTGTGTTTACCCTTATCCTGCTGTACGCCACTTCAACGTGTACTGTGTTTACCCTTACCCTGCTGTACGCCACTTCAACGTGTATGTGTTTACCCTTATCCTGCTGTACGCCACTTCAACGTGTACTGTGTTTACCCTTACCCTGCTGTACGCCATTTCAACGTATACTGTGTTTACCCTTACCCTGCTGTACGCCACTTCAACGTATACTGTGTTTACACTCACCTTGCTGTACGCCACTTCAATGTGTTCTGTAATGCACAGATTTAACCATTTCCCACGTGGGGACGCATATGAAGCAGACGACTTTTGAAATCATTTTGGCAAAAGGAAATATTGCTCATCATGAGATGTTTCTTGATTACAAGGGGGGGGGGGGACGACAACAGCAATACACACCAAGATCTTACTACACTTTCTCATGGTTTCATCATGATCCATCTCCATTGTTCGTCGCTACACATACCAAGATCAGCCTGCATAGTCTCATTATATCCTCTTGATATATCTCCAGTGTGCATCACTACACATTAAACAGACCAAGATCAGCCTGCATATCATCACGGTTTCATCTTGATCTATCTCCATGATTCGTCGCAACACATTAATACAGACCAAGATCAGCCTGCATTTTATCACGGTTTCATCTTGATCTCTCTCCAGTGTGCGTCAATACACATTAATACTGACCAAGATCTGCCTGCATTTTATCACGGTTTCATCTTGATCTATCTCCAGTGTGCGTCACTACACAATAATTAGACCATGATCAGCCTGCATTTTATCACGGTTTCATCTTGATCTGTCTCCAGTGTGCGTCACTACACATTAATTAGACCATGATCAGCCTGCATTTTATCACGGTTTCATCTTGATCTATCTCCAGTGTGCGTCACTACACATTAAACAGACCAAGATCAGCCTGCATATCATGAAGGTTTCTTCTTGATATATCTCCAGTGTGCGTCACTACACATTAAAGAGACCAAGATCAGCCTACATATCATCACGGTTTCATCTTGATATATCTCCATTGTTCGTCGATGCACAGACCAAGATCTGCCTGCATTTTCTCACGGTTTCAACTCGATATATCTCCATTATTCGTCGCAACACATTATTACAGACCAAGATCATCCTGCATGTTCTCACGGTTTCATATTGATATATCTCCATTTTTCGTCAATACACATTAATACAGACCAAGATCTGCCTGCATATTATCACGGTTTCATCTTGATCTATCTCCAGTGTGCGTCACTACACATTAAAACAGACCAAGATCTGCCTGCATATTATCACGGTTTAATCTTGATATATCTCCAGTGTGCGTCACTACACATTAATTAGACCATGATCAGCCTGCATATTATCACCGTTTCATCTTGATATCTCTCCAGTGTGCGTCACTACACATTAATACAGACCAAGATCAGCCTGCATATTATCACCGTTTCATCTTGATCTATCTCCAGTGTGCGCTCACTACAAATTAATACAGACCAAGATCAGCCTGCATATTATCACCGTTTCATCTTGATCTATCTCCAGTGTGCGTCACTACACATTAATACAGACCAAGATCAGCCTGCATATTATCATGGTTTCATCTTGATCTATCTCCAGTCTGCGTCACTACACATTAATTAGACCAAGATCAGCCTGCATATCATCACGGTTTCATCTTGATATATCTCCATTATTCGTCGCCACAGATAAATACAGACCAATATCATCCTGCATGTTCTCAAGGTTTCAACTTGATATATCTCCATTTGTCGTCGCTACACATTAATTAGACTAAGATCAACCTGCATTTGCTCACGGTTTCATCTTGATATATCTCCATTTGTCGTCGCTACACATTAATACAGACCAAGATCAGCCTGCATAGTCTCATTATATCATCTTGATCTATCTCCAGTCTGCGTCACTACACATTAATTAGACCAAGATCAGCCTGCATATCATCACGGTTTCATCTTGATATATCTCCATTATTCGTCGCAACACATTAATACAGACCAAGATCAGCCTGCATTTTCTCAAGGTTTCATATTGATTTATCTAAATTGTTCGTCGATGCACAGACCAAGATCAGCCTGCATTTAATAACGGTTTAATCTTGATCAATTTCCATTATTCGTCGCTACAATTTAATCGGTATAAACGCATGACCAATGGTTATGTAACATTTCTTTAGAGATACGGGACGATTAACACACTCTGCCGGACAGAACTGCTGATGTGCTGTTTTCATGGTGCGGTTTTTATCCTTGACTCGCTTTTCAGAAGAAGCATTTAAACTGAAAATGCATAAATTGATTAGCCTAAATCGATAGAGAACTCGAGCACGCCGATTACTCAAAATAAATTATGGATTCATTTCGACTTCGAGCAATCGAGAGTCAGCAGTATATGGAAAACGGCCAAGGCGCCACCAGCAGTATTTCAGTTTAAATATCACTGTTGTTAACCCTTTCCCACATATATACGCTTTCTGACACCTCTGCAACAGACGACTTCTGAAAACACTGTGACAAAACGAAAAAATTATCAAAGCGAGCAATTTCCCCGTTTGCCAAAATGTTTCCAACCTTTTTCAGTAATAATTCCTACATTTAGAAAAAGAATCCACATTTTTGCCGATATGTTTTAAAAGTCAACTGCTGGGGACCGTTTTATCAACATGGTCCTAGTTAAGACCTTCCTAACTAGAACCGATATTTACGACGGCACTTAGGACTGGAAATAAGACCGTCTTATTAACATTGTCCTAACTCCCTCGTCCTAATTAATCCCGATTTCGGTCCTAACACGGTTCAGTACATAGGGCACAGTAGATTGTAAACTTCCGTTCATGTGACAACTGTCACAGTTCGTCTGAAACTATTGTAAAAAAAACAAGGAAGATGTGGAGACGAACACACTCGTTGAAGAGCGAGTAGAAAATATTGCTTTACTATATGGATGTCTCGGGGATGTCAAACAATAGGACAAATCCGAGTTTTGGAAGAAACTCACAGAAAGGTGCGTATCGAGTCGAAGACTGCTCGGCTAACTTACGGACCAATGTAAACTGGTGAAGGGTTAAATGCAGTGTTCAAAGTAAGTTTTCTTCAAAGCATCATTATTCACTGACAATTTAATAGGTTTTTGTACATAATATCGATGTAATTTTCCACTTTTGGAGTTCAAGACTGAGAATGTGAGGAAAGACATTTTCTTATAAATACTTTGTTCACATTCGTAGATTATTTTCTGACTTAAGTCTGAGGCTTATAGGGCTTTTTGAAGTGGGTGGATGTGACTTTACAGCATTACATCCTCTCCGTAGGATTTAAAGTAGACACTGGTTGATGCTATTTAAACTTAAAATTAAAAATTGACATATACTTTGTGCTGATGTGATATTAGTTTAAGATTTCACAAAGCGTTTTTAGTGTCTGGATGTGATGCTCAGACATGCTAATAGTCTTGTGTAAATTGAAATGAAACATGGCAAATCTTATATAGAACAGTAGATATAGTTTGTGTTTACTGACTTAGGCTATCAACTGTTATTCACATGACAGCTACAGTTCATTTGTTGACTCAGTTAATCAGAGTTGCATTCTAGTATTGTAACAGTCATAAGTTTGAATGTTTTAGCTTTACATCAAGTGAACATTTCTTATGTTGCTTTGTTTCCAAAATTTCAATTTCACATATATATGCAAATACATCAGTGACAGTGTCCCAGGCAACTGTGAAAGATATTTTGAGAACGGTACTCCTTTTAAATCACTAGTTTAACCCTTTCTAACAAATAGACGTATCTGAAGCACAGCAGACGACATTTGAAAACATTGTGGTAAATGGAAAAATTGCTCAGAAATGATAATTTCATTTGTTGAGATTTTCCATATATTTGCCTAGATCATGTTTTTAAAGTCGTCTGTTGCAGATACCATGTATACTGGGAAGATTTAAGTGGTTAAAAAATAGAAGTATGTTTTCAGAGTGATGCAAAGAAGAAAGAGCAAAGGAGAAGGGAGATGGCCAAGACAGGTGAAGGTGGTGCAGTCGAAGTGAATTTCAAAGGCTGGGAAGAGAGAGTTAGAATATTTATTTTCTACAAACAAATTTCTTTTTATTGTCATATATGGATGTGTTACAAACAAAGCACTTCATAAAGCAACTAGTACTAAAATAATATGAGCCGTTCCGTGAGAAAAAACAATATAATGGCCTCTGCGTAATGTATCGACCCTCCTGTGGATGTTCTGTTTCATCAATCATTACTCTTTACCTCTATGCCCATGAGACGGAATGTGTCGACCCCAATCAGTCTGCGAAGATTGCGCATGCTGATCTTTGTCGATGCATTACGCAGAGTTCATAATGTTGGTTTTCTCACGGGACGGCTCAAATATACATACCTGATTCTCATGTCCTAATGTCATATAAATACCAATCACAATTAGACAAATAATGATCACCAAGAGAGGAACGTTCTTATTGTATAACATGACGATCTGAAATTAGAAAGTGATATTTCGATTTGTTGATAAGCCATTTGAAAAATGAAAAGTGATGATACATAAGATCTAGGGCCAGTGTTAAGACAGCATTTACGCATTGTGTTTCGCCTGAACAATGATCTACGCTGATTCATCAAACTTTTGAGTTTGTTCGAGTCCGCATTTGGAATTTTCGTCTAAACTAATTAAATGTACACTGATCCTTCCGTCTGTTTTTCAAGTTCTTCAAGTTAAATTAGCTAGATCGGAGACAAAACCAATCAGCGTAGGCTACGAAAAACAACAATGTTTACTGATAAAGTTAGAGTTAAGTGCAGGAAGGTTATCAATAGCAATTCCCAATAATCATTAACCTTTTTATATAGGTACCCCGGTAGAAATAATCTTCGATTTGCCTGAAATGTTTACAATTTATATAGGGACAATAAACAATGAAGGAAACACTTTCCTTTTTAGTCCTGTGGGCTTTTATTGCAATGGCAACAAATAATAATTATTAAGATAGAAGGATGTCTTAAATGAAAATCAACTGAATTTAAGCAATCTAAACATGAACAGTTAAATCTGTCATAGTCAAGGTAACTATTCAAGGTCAATGTGTGTATAAAAGAGCTTGTATTTGATATAACTTTTACACACATCTTACGAGATAAAATATTGGGTCATGAACCCGGATTATAGCTCAAAGATCACAAATAGGGCATTATACAGATTAATGTGACTTAACTTGTACACGCAACAATGTTCTTTCCAAAAAATCGATCTCCTTTCTGGGTCTGTATTATGGATTTAGTAACAAAGACTGTAGCTGAAATTTTAATGTCACATTTTAATTGTAGTTCATAATATGGGTATGATAAAGCTTAAATGTGCTATAATTAGTTCATATATCAATGTTCTTTCAAATAGCATTGATGTATCTCCATTGACCTTAGCCTTTAACCTCTTTAAATCTCACCTTGATAACAAATCATACTCACGTTAGCTAAAATGCAAATTTACACTTAAAGTTAAGGTGATTAGCCGTAAAATAGGGTCCAAGTGAAAATGTGTCCTTCCATTTTATAGCCTCCTTGTTTTTTTAAAACACATTTTTCACGAAAAATAAAATTATCCAGGAAAGACTTGTTGAATCAATGTCGATCTTAAAGACCGATTTTGAACTATGAATTACAGGTATGCGTCTTGCATTTGGTTGAAAATAACTGTGCAAATTTACAGTTTTTCAAAGTTATTGCGATAATATATTCCATGCTGTTCACCAAAACCTACTAACTGAAACAGTTTCGTTAAGATCTGTAACATTTACATTATATTAGGATAAGCAAAGTGCATTGCCTTTAGCCATTTACAATTAAAATATGGCAAAGACAAGAAAATGAATACAATGACATACAAGCATAGATACAGACAGACAGACAAACAGACAGACATACAGACAGACAGACAGACAGACAGATATATAGATAGATAGATCAATTCCTGTAATGCTTTGCTGTGAGGCTATCTTGCTAAACCACTCTGAATCTGATTGGCTCAGGCTGAGTAAAATTTAATCAATAATCCAACTAATTTGCCGCCACATCTTGTTTGAATGCATCATGCAGCACAAGTAACACACAAATAATCCTCTACGGATTTTCCTTACGTTGAATCTATATATAATATAATACAAATCGAAATATCCTTCTTCAACATACTTGTCTCTATATCTGTATTAAAAATGTCCCATCAAAGCCTGATATATGGTGATTCGTATCAAATCACTCATGAGCCAAATTATCAAACAATATGATGTCAGATAAACCTGTTAAACCATTCTCACATACAACAAATCTGCAGCGGATACCTTTATTAACACAAGGGCATTGCTATGGTAATCTCTAAATCGAAAATACTTGTATTATTTTCTAAAAGAGTTGTAAATGGAGAAAGTGCCTTTGGTCTTGCGGAAATACCAATTATGTACGGTACTCATAGTACAATAATCAAAGCACCGAAAGTGCTGACGGCCTGGGGGCTGCAGGACGGTTTGAGAACTATGGAAAATGTGAAAGGAAATAACAATTGCAGCTTAGGTTTATGTATTTGTTGTTAAGAAGATGAAAGATCATATCAAAAAAAGTAAATATTATGAAACTGCCAATTTGAAAAACAAGTGGATCTTGCTGGATCATTACCCCTCACCTTTGTGCAAGAGCTTACAAGTATACACATTAAATACATGAAGAATCAAACAAACAATTGACAGCGGGTTTAGTCAGAATATTTTGAAGTTTCTGCTTTATTATATTGAGAAATATGACAAGGTTAAATCAACTTCAATCAAGAAGAAATAATTCTCTAAAGATGTACTACACTGAGAAAGTGTTTGGTCCATGCAAAACTCATCAAGACAAATATTCTGACAAAGATTTAAAATGTGTTACCTTCATTTGGCATAGTGATTGTTTTTTACCCGATAGACTCATATTCTAAAATGGACTAGATATTATCGATACAAACATTCTGACAAAGTTTAAAGCTGCTGAAGCAAAGAATGCGGCCTCTAGAGTATAAACAAATTTTCCTTCAATCTGGCCTAGTGACCTAGTTTTAAACCCGGCATGCCCTTTCTTCGAACTTGGCCTAGATATAATTAAGATAGACATTTTGACCAAACTTAAAAAATGTGGTTTTTACAGCGTTGACGATATTTTGCTTCAATTTGGCCTCGTGATCGCGTTTATGAACAGACATGACCAATTTTCAAACTTGGCCTACATTTCATCAACGCAACATTCTGAAACAGTTTCAACAAGCTCAAGTTAAAATGCAATATCCAGAGTGTTAACAAGATTTCCCTTCAATTTGGTCAAATGACCTAGTTTCCGACCAAATATGACCCATATTCGAACTTGACTTAGATAGCATCAATGCCGTTGATACATCCACAGTGTTTGCGAACACCTGCACAGCTCGATCGGCTCGCCCGGTTGAGGGAGATGTTGACGTTTGTTTGCACTCTGCCGCAACAACTTAGTTATTAGTGCATTGGTGGCTGAAGAGGAAAGGTATGGCGTCTTTCACTTCACTGCCACTCTCCCTCTCTTGTGGGTACTGCAGTCTCTTTCTCCTTCCGTCATCCCATCTTTTCTAGGGCATCCAGTATACTTTTATTCTGACACTATTGTGATGAAGGGTGTGTACACCTTCTGTGAAGAGCACGACTGGATGATCTGATGAATAATGCGATGAGCCGGCTTTCATAACCTGCGAGCCACAGTGGGTAGCCGGCCAGACGCCGGCCTGTCCCCGGTCAATGCCTCAGTGATCGCCCAATATGTGTGATGCTTGGCCGGACATCGGGTGGGTGGTCAGGGGCCATATGCGCACCGCTACGGGTCCACCGGTAAATCCGCCACTGCATTTGTCACGCGACTCTTTGTACTTTTCTGTTTTGCTTCGCGAATGTTAATAGTTAATATGCTTCAATATTTGACCTCTCGGCGCATTAATTTCGAAAACATTTATTAAATTTATATTGGATAACTCACCCCTTAAGTTTTTCGCTGATGTTCCAACAATATTATAATGATCATTTTTTTTTGGGGGGGGGGGGGGGGGGGTTGGAAAGATCTTGACCTTTTAATTGCAGTTTTGTTGAATCCATGTTGAACTATTTTTCTCGCGCAGTCTCACCATAAAATGCGTTGTTTGGTGTTAACAGCAATTGCCAGGCTGCCAACTCCGAAAAAAATGGTTTTACTACTATGACCAAGAGCTAAAAAGCCATATTTCCGTCTTCAATAGTCTATGTCTACGTTAAGCATGCCCTACCAGAAAAGTTACATTAAGAGATTCGTATTGAATTCAGAATGTGTCAAATACTCAAAACAATATGAAGTCAGAGATTTCTAGTAAATTATTCCAATAATGTTCCAGTTAAATAATAAATTGCTGAAATGATTAATTTCGTCTGACCACAATATTTCAATTTTGTTTAACTGTTTCCCATATATAGACGCATTGTGATGCCTCTGCATCAGACGACGACTTTTGAAAACATTCTGGAAAAGGGACTTTTGTGTCACTATGTTTATTGTATATTGGATAATAATATAGAGAATTCAATATTTTTACTTTTATTTTTAAATGTTTCTGATATATTTGTCTTGATGTTTTCCAAGTCGTCTGTTGTAGAACTAGTGTATGTTGTTAAGGCTTAAAGAATTGTCTTTAATGTTCATGTTAATATATGTAGCCTTTTCAAAACTGATCATTAATAGCATAGCATTGACTGATTTTTACTGTTTTACAATTCAAATCAGGCTAAACACTTTCCGTGTTAAAAGGACTTTTAGGACAGTCATATTATAATAATTGAAATCAGTCTTAACCCTTTCCGTGTAACGTAGGACCTTTTAGGAACAGTATAGAATATTAATTGAATCCTCAAACAAGCGATTTTTAAGCGGACGACTTGATGATCAAGAAATTACGGCATTGTTGCGGAAGGTAAAATTGCTCATCATAAGAATAAAGCTTTCCTCTTTTAGTTACTTTCTTTTCAGAACTCTTCTTCTGTTGAAAACACAAATTAAAAATGAATGGTAGAAGAGCTTAAATATAGCTTTTCAATGGTTTGGGAAAAATGTGATCTCAAGTTTGTAATTTGTTGGGGACTTTTTCTCGCATTTCGTTCACGTTTGCCTGCGACCTTGTACATTTGTTGGTCGCCGTACGGTCGAGAATGGTCGCCGTCTAATCTGACAAGGCTATGAGTTGTCAAGGAGAACCGCACCTTTGCAATTAACATTTGTTATCCTAAACGTGTGTTTCTTTTTCGTTTTGAATACTAAAATATCACACACTATTAAATTATGTTTTACCAAACATTTATCACATAACTTATTGCAATAGCGTAAAGATGACACAGTTAATTGGTGTGTCGATTGGTACAACTGGTTCCAAAAGGCTTTCAAGACCCATGGACGACTAGACAGTGAGTGATGAAAAACAAAGTAGGTTATGATTGGTGGTAATTTAACGCTGTTTCAAATAGTATTTCAGTTATATCATGGCGACCTGTTTACTTATAACTTAGGAATAATTGTTAGGTTTGTTGATTGTTAAAACTAGTCAAAAATACTTTCATGTCCCATAGACGACTAGACAGTGGGTGATGCGAAACATAGAAGGTTGGTGGTAATTTAACGCCGTTTCCAATAGTAATTCAGTTATATCATGGCGACCTGTTTACTTATAAATGAGGCATAAGTGTTAGGTTTGTTGCTGTAAGGCTTTCATACATTGATACATGGACAACTAGACGGTTAGTAATAGAGACCGTTGAATTATGATTCGTGGTAATTTAACGCCGTTTTCTATAATATTTCAGTTATATCATGGCGACCGGTTCACCTATATACTCGAAGGTATTATTGTTTTGAATGGATTATCAACGTATAGACGTACAGGAAAATCACGATAAAACTATCGAGGTGCACAGTCAACAGTATGGAGCCTGGTCCAAGAGGATTAACACTATCGGTGCAAGCAGTTACAAGGTTTATTTGTTACATTTGCTACATGTTGCATTTCATTGTTACAGGATTATTTGGCAATGTAGGGTGGGTAAATATGTGAAGTGTGAACATGTTATATACCATCGTTCCTGTATTATTTGACATTGTAGGTTGGGGTTTAATACGAGTATCTGAATATTCACTTACCTCAAGTGTTTGCAAAGGCAAGTGTATTAACAACTCGTAATCGTCTGTGCGTTTTCATTATTGACTCAGTAAGTATTGCTACTCTCTAGACTATAAGTCAATATGTAGAGATCCCGTGTTAACATCGCCCTACTGTGTCAGATAATTCTATGAAAATTCACACTTATTCATGTCACGTATTATCATCTACATTTTAAAACAAGTAATTTACTAATACCTATATGCTTAAGTAACAGTTGTTACAAGAGGTAAATTGTGCCGCTATTTCGCTCACCTGATTCAATATAACTGTTACATATCTAAAACGGTACTCTACCATTCTATTCAACAGATATTAAACAAAATTAGGAAGAATACCACTTTTAGACATTTTTCCTGATTTATATTCAAATCGGGACAATATTTGTCCACGAATAGACGTTAACAATTTTACTTTCCTTCATCATTGTGACCACACTTTTCCAATACTGCAGTTAAAACTGTTAGCGTTCCCGAAATATTCCTGTGAGGTTTGGTCGGGAATAGGCTTATGATTTAGAAAGAGATGATGTCGTTTATAAATTGTTTTACATTGAATATTTTGCAATTATACTACACTGTCTATGACATCGCTTGCGGCAGCTGCCAGCCGGAGTAACCCTTTTCTCAAAACAAAACTAATTTAATATAATGATGTCTAGGAAACAGACCCGAGGTTGACACATATCAGCATTCTACGAACACGATCATTACTAGAACATTATCACGGCTTTAACCCTTTTCCACATACAAACGCTTTCTGACGCCTTTGCAGCGGACGACAATTGAAAACAAGGTGACAAAAGATGAATGGAGGATGTGCGATTGCAGGACAAATCGGCACCGATTTTGCCAGAAAATTTAAACATGTTATACAGAGAAAATATTCACTGTAGTAGACGTGAAAATGCTTTATATCCCGTATTCGTCATAAAACGACAAACTCATTTTTATTCCGTAGTTTGGTAAAGTGTTTTTGAGCAAATCAATGTTCAATAATAATAATGAATAACACGACATAGATACAAAGTGTATATACGCAAATTATAATTCATCTTGTCTGTTGAAATTTCTCAAACTATTCACTGCCACCATCTCCGATGTAAATAATCACATGGCGGTAACTCTTTTTATCGCCATACGTCCGTGGTTTTTTCAACTAAGTTGGTGATAATAAGAATGGATTATTGAAAAGCAATAAATAGAAGACATAGGTGAGTATTGTCTAATCGATTTTAACTTTAAAGCATTGATGAATCTCATTCATGAGGTGAAACAAACTTATTTGATTCCAAGTTGTTTACGTGTTTTTGACTCCAAATTAAATCAAATGTGACAAAGGATAGTTCGAATCTATGAAGAGGAAATAGCGGCACAGTTTTGAAATAATTTGTATACTTGAACGGAGACGAGAGAGTTTTACAGTTGCAATGTAGTACAGAATACTTAAAAAAAAAATCAACTCAATTTACATGAATTTTGACAGTTGTTGTTGTTGTAGTTTGATCATTCAGAGATGGTTTTCCCTTAAATATTATTTTAAGTGTAGTGAAAAGTTGATGTGGTTCAGCTCATCACTAGACAACTGAATTTGAACCCACTCTTAGATAATAACTTCCATTTTTGTAAAGTGTCTGTTTTTTATACTTAGTAATATTAAACTAGCACTGTTATGTTATAAACAGTTTGTTAGGTTTATTTAGGAAACTAAGTAAAGCACTACAGTGTAAGGTATTAATGATTAAACTACATCAACATTGTAGTGTAAAAGTGGTTTATAAATGCATATTTTCAAATTATTTCTTTTCAGTCCAAAGATAATATATTCATTTGTTGTATTGGCATGTGGGGAAAAGAACATCACCAGGAGCAGGAAAAAAATCCTTCCATCACATGTGATGATGTAAAGTTATTACACCAGCATTTCAATGTTTGAAAATAAAATGTTAATAGTGACAATAAAATGAATAACCGAACAAAATTATGTATATTTGGAGAAGTTGTCACCCTGTCATGTGCAATTTGTTCTTTAATAACAATTATTTAGAAATAAATTGACTTCTAGCATCAATATATTGTTATGAGGGAAAGGGTTTTCAGAATGTTTTTTATTAAATCCATTTGCTGATACAGACACAATTCTACTCTCTTGCTGGCCTGCAGATAGCTTTTTAAAACATAATGGAAAAGGGAAAATATTAAATATGCAATTTCTTCTTTATACTTTTTTAATCAAAATAAAATCTCAATTTATTAAAGTTAATGTTTTCCTAGATGTTTTCAAGCAGAAGCTCTGACATTCTAGAGCAGGTATATATTAAAATATTGATTAGGATATGGTGAATTAACAAAGTTTAACCTATTCATTGGTTGTTTTAAGAATTATTTCAGTCATTTATCACAAGACATTTCTCTTTATTTTTTTCCTGTGTCACTGAAAGAGTGTTATCATATTCCTGTCAGTAGATTAGTGGCAATGGTAAAAACTAATATAGTCTATATAAGTATGAATTATTTTTCAAAACCCTTTACCTGAAACATGCAACTTCTCATACCTTTTGAAGCAGACAACTTTTGAAGATAATGTTACAACTGTATACAAAAAATAGTACTTCTAATTATATAGATATTAAATAATGTCCTCATATGTTTTCAAACAGTTGACTCTGAACTATTTTACTATATATACATGGTAAATATTTAAAAAGAAAATCATTAAAGTTATCAAAAGATGTATGTCCAACTAACTGTCTATGTATTCATATATATCTTTTTTTTTTTGTATTTCAGATTTTAAAACTCTTTCAAGCGCTGTATTGGTGAACATGGACTAGACAGACAGCTTACACTTTGATGGATGGAAACTGATAAGTGCCTAACTTTCTACAAATAACAGAAACACAGCTTCAAATATCACTATATGAACTTATCACAAACAATAATACTTGGATGAGGGAATTTAAAATATATATTCATCCTAAAAGAGAATTCAAATAGTACAATTACCAAAAAATTCACCTCCTAACAGTATCATGATTATAAGAAGGTATATGTGTAGAATTTGACCTGTGAGCTATGACTTTTAAAACAGTCACATAAACAGTGATTCTTATGCCAGTCAGTATAGTTTAAACATTCAAACACTATCATAATTATTTATACTGGGTTGTGTTGTAAGTGTGGAGCATGTGTACATAAATAATTACAGTGATGTGTGTTTTTTTTATAAAAGCTGATATGATGAAAATATTAGTGGTAGCTATCAAAGCAAATTGTAGATGAAGCTACAGTTTTAGTTGATGAATCTTATTTGGACACTGACTTACATTACAGTTCAATAGATGAGTGAAATATGATCCCTTTGATCTTTGCTTTCTCTTTCTTTATTCCAGTCAGTGCATTTTAAAGTCATTTCACAATGACATTGATTGCTTTTACATAGATCTAAACTTGAAGAATATTTTAATATGTAGACGTCTGTTAAACACATTGCAGCAAAAGGAGAAGTAGTTCATGATGAGTAATATCTCCTTTCACCACAATATTTCTAAGATTACTCAATAAGTGTACTTTCATTTATAGAGACTGTTGATGTTTTACAAGTTGTGTGCTACTGATTTGTTGTATGTGGGAAAGGGTTAGCAACATTGTTAGGAAATGTGTAATGACACATAATGTACTTTTTCTTATGGCTCAATGAAAACTGTAAAGGTTTTCCACTGTGTAATTATTGTTTGTGTATACTTGTATTTACCTGAAAACATTATATTGTCAGATTCATATTTATTTCTATATTTTCTGACCGTTTTATGCATGCATCATGAAAAAGTTGAACGCACACAAATGTTGTGTCCTCAAAATGACATGTTGTATGATGGAAAGGGTATATACACAATAAACAACTGCTATCCAGAGCCTCATGTTTCAAAGATTCTTTGAATTGGTAGTGCTTTACTGTTACTGGACACCAAGCTGTACACTAACTTGTTTGCATGTACATGTAGTTGAATTTAGGCTGTTTTATGTGTTATGTAGGATCAACACCTTTTATAAAATCCAATCTTAAAAAGTATTCTCCACTAAATCCACCTGTCGAAGCTTCAAATGACATCTCCTTACGATATATACATTTTTAACCCAACTTAATAGGAATGTTCTTTTGTGGGCCTCTTTCAAAAGTATTCATAGACACACATTCTATATACAACTTTGATTGCTGTGGCATCAGAAAGGGAGAAAATAACCGTAATTTTCTTTTCTTTTATCTCTGAATCCGCTTGTCTGATTCCAAGATAATTTGGTACAAAGGGTCCTTGAAAATATTCATTCCCATTCTTGATCAAATCTTTCTTTTATTATCAGTAACATTTGCTACTATACTATCACTCAGATGATGGATTTAGGGCAGTCTTGGCCTGCTTGATTTTTCTTGCAGTTTAAATAATTTCAATGACCTTGAACATTTAGCTACATTCATTAGTGTTTTATGTGATATACATTAACCGTTTCATCAATTTAGCAGGTCACACCCTGACAGGTTCTAATTTCATAATTGATTGGTTACTTGTGAGTTCATTTATGACTTTAATATCTTGTCTTGCACACAACACACCCTCTTGTATGATTGAACAACAAAGTCAAGTTGTTTGATAATCTTTAAATGAAGGTAGAATTTATAGTATAGCATTGAAAAGCTGTATTCATCAATTGTTGACCTTTGACCTTAATTTGTGACCTTGACCTCTGAGCTTCAATCCTAGGTGTTACATGAAACACATCATCATATCAAGTTTAACAAACATGGCAAGTTATTTAACCATCCAACTGTACATTAAGGAGATACAGCTTCAACAAATTCATATGGTTGCACAAACACAAAATGTTCACTACATCATGATGAATATGACTTATACATCACAAGTCTCCTGGACTAAAAGCATAGCCTAATACCTTATACTATAGGTTATTGACCCTGTACTGTGAAATCATCGTTGGACCGAGTACTTTGGTTGACGTTGCCGAGCTTGCGAGGCTACGTTCGCCAAAGAACGAGGTTCAACGATGATTTCACAGTACAGGGTCAATAACCTTTTTATTGCATACTTTCATATTGTAAACTATTTGCTTTACCTTGTGGTGTTTTTTTTTATTAACTAGAATTGATAAATCTGCTTCCGAAATAGAAACAAACTGTTTGTTTACATAAGTAGTAATTTTTGTGCAAATGCCGTTTGAATTATAACGGTGACGTAATTGTTTTAAATGACGTCATGCACGTGCATAACCAACATTTTAGACGCGCGTTTTAGACTGTTTTCATGTCAAACACGTACTGTTAGCATAAGACAGTAAGAAATTGTCCATGATCAATATATGAGAATTGAACATTACAAAGTCCCGTGAGGTTTAACAATGATATTTCGGTCAGCTTTGTTTGTTTACCTAACAAAAGTAGTCCCTAGCATGTTAATTATGCAGAATTTTCGCACGTCCTTATCTACGGTCATGATCACTCCTTAACAGCGGTCATGATCGAAAAATCATGACCACTTTCTTCAATGCAAAGTGAACGGGACAATATGAAAGTATGCAATAAATATATTTATTTTATATATAATTCACAAATGTTAGTGAAATGATGATATTCCATCATGTTTTACAATTTTGTTGCGATAAAATCAGTTTAGTATATGCATTTGCTTGCCGATGCAAGGTTAACACAAATTTATATATAAGTAGTTGTGTTTCCATGGCAACAATTGAAGTTGAAACCATGGCCTGTTTCCGTAGTAACTAGTGTTTATTGTTATTTTTCTTTCATATATCATAAATGAATTTGTTTAAAGAATATATCTATTGTTGATACAATAAAAGAATATGTTGAAAGGAAGACTCCAGTATTTTTCCTTAATTTCCTTATTTTTTGAGGAAGAAATTGCGTTGCCATGGCAACAATGAACTTGATACGTTTTTAATTTGTGGTGATTTTGGAACGGGGTATACGAGTTAACATACTGTGCAAATTTCATTTCATTCTGAGGATGGGCCGTTTTTGATGGTAAATGCACATTGTCCTTTCTCAAAACGAGCAAGTTCTCCTTTTCCCACATTATTTCACTTGATAAGGTAACATTGTTTCATTTACAGTCATTGTTCACACCGTCTGCTGTAAACACATCAGTTGTGGACAGTATAGTTGAAAGGGACAAACAACACCTGCCTGCCTAGGACATAAACACATCCTGTAAACCAATTTCTATGTAATTTCATCTAGGTAATACGGCCGACTTTTCACAAAACTCGACTGCTGCAGATGGAAATGGAAACATCGCGCCGTTCAATAGCTATATGGTATGGATTGTTCACAAAAATTGACTGCTGCAGATGGAAAGGGCTAAATCGTGCCGTTAAACTTTTGCCAAACCCTTCACCGCAGTGCTGTAGATTTTCTTTATGTGGGAAAGGTTAAATAGTAGATAAACAATGATTTTATATATATGAATATAAATACAAAGTGTTACGACACTATGAATATCATATGGTATAAAGTTATACTATGAATCTAATCCAAGGAGAGTCAATTGTATTAGTCCTATATAACAAACAAATTATCGAACATAACAAAACAATGCAATACAAAAGGATTTTCATCTGTTGTGTATGTTAAATTGATGGCTTTGATATCTTGCTATGTGTATGTAGTAAATTGTTTTTCTCGTCAATGTATATATGTTCAGTTGCTAAACTGTCATATACATAGTATGCTTGCGGCGATGTAAAATGTCTTTATATACCGAATAAATAAACTTAAATTTGAACATGTATACTTCCATTTGTATTTAGGTCAGGCCGGAGATTCTATTGCTATAGTTGTTGCTACAATCATTACAGTTTGCTGTATTTTAATTGGAATTGGTTTATTTTGTTATTGGAAACATCGGTGAGAAATTTATTTAGCATCTTCTTATTCTTTTTTTTATTTTCCATCCTCTGTTATTTCATCCTTGTACTTCCTTCTTCTTCTTGTTCTTCTAGCCTTGCAATACATTTGAACATTAAGCTGTATTCGTCTTCTTAAGCGAATTAGCATTTCTTTTAATTCGGACACGAGCATAATTCAATTCAATTCAACATAATTGAAATTGACAGAAAATAAATCATTACATTTTGGCAAAAATCAGAAAGAAATGATAGTTTTTGACAACACAACATTTTATCGTTCAGTTCTATGTTTTATACTAATACATACTTACATTTGGTTTTGCCTACGTGTTCACAATTATCTACAGGTCAATCGTAGGTTGTTGTTATTTCTTGCATTTGAGCAATATGTTGTTAATCTAATACGTCGTTGATATCGTACGTTGGCAGGGAGTAACTGTTACTGTTAGCGTAACAAAATACATTGTGTAATTTGAAGCTGAAGGCATCTCTTATATTGATATTCCAAAGACGTTAGACTTGAAAAGCAAAATGATAATTATAACAATAACTGTAAAGTTGGCATCAAGTCACGGTTGAAAACCAAACAAATGAAAAGAGAAAATTGCTGATATTGAAAATTTCATCGATGATAATTGAGTATCGCCTGTTTTAGAACATTGTGTTTGTATCTATCAAGGAAAGGGTTATAACGAATGTAAATAAACAAGACTGATATTACCTGAAGTTGCTACGCTTATGTACATGGTCTTTTCTGGTAATATAACAACTGTGTCTACATGTATATTATCCACATATTGTCATTAGGAATAATAATGACACTCCGCTTTGACGTCATGTAAATAATGAATAAGCGTACCACTACTGGCAGAACAGGCAATTAGGTATATATCACATATATGCGGAGGATGAAAACTCTGGTGAGACCTTGTGGATGCACAGTCTCGCAGTAGGTGCATTAAGACCAAAAACAACCGTTTGACGAGGCTCATAAACATTTATCATAAAACAATTGCTTCATGTTTGCCTATAAATAATATCGTTTCATATAGAAGACGGCATATCAATGCAAAGAATACTACAGTTCGATACGTGAATGAAAACCTTTCATCAACAACAACAGGTAGGAATCCACCCGATACTAATGGTAGTGTAAACGATAGAGCCAACGCTGCAGATATCGCTGATGATAACTATGAAGCATGCGATGCCCCATGTGGTATTACCAGTGCGGATAATGTGTACACCACTGCTGAACAACACGGCGGAAACGTTAACAGTGCATGTCTAAAGGAGACAATATCTGGAAACACTCATAATGCAGCAGCGATTCCAATTGAAGAATCGGAGTACGATTCAACAAGAAACATTAAAGAATACGAAAAAAGTTCTAATATTTACAACACACTTGGATTTGAAGGTGTAGAATCCGAGTATGATAGTGGGAAATATAACAAGGACAAAGGTTTACAGGTAGACTCAAGTACATATTCATCTTGTTCTATACAAGATAATACATACAATACTACAGCTGGACTTAACGGTTCTAGACAGAACCATGGACTATTACCCTCGCACGACAATGTTTATAGTATATCCACCAACGATACAAATCAGCATAATACAACATATGGGAATATTGGTAAAGTCCAGCAGACAGCCGATGGAAGTTCTATTTACGATACAGCTTGTCACAATGATACATAGCAATATCACCGAAACGGAGTTAAACATACTGTATTACACATTATTAGTTCAACTATAATGATATTTTCATTAAGAACACAGAACTGTACACAGAACATGTTATTGTTATGTCAGATAATACATCATAACGTTAAGTGTGTAATATGTAAATCATTACTTTTTTATTATTATTTCAAAATTTGAAAAAATATATATCTTTAAACATAGCATTACACGATCCGACATTTGTGTAAGTTCAACAAGTACGTTAGCTAAATATATAAACAAAATATAATATCCCGGCCATATTCATTAAATATAATGCTCGGCGTTCATGGTTGCGGGAACATCCTTATGACTGATGCATCGAAGTTAGCGCAACAAACACGGGGCGAACAGGTAAAGCATGCCGCAATATAATTGTAAAACTGTTGAAAGCGCCGTTTAACATCATTCAAACAAAAATATCACATCTGTCTGATATATGTAATATAAGCGATGTTAAATCAAAACTTTTAATATGAAAAAGGCAAAGCTTTATCAAGACCACAGCACCTATAATGGGTCCAAGCTATAGGTATGTGTTAAGGTATGTGTTAAGGTTAAGGTATATGTTAAGGTATGTGCATTGTAAAGCACTCTGTGAAAAGCTGTTGGAACTGGCACCGTTTTTGAACTCTAACCAACATTAACTTTGGGTGCAAAGTCAAATCATCAAAAAGTAAACACTATCAATTCATCAAATGAGCATACGTATATTCAATACAGTAAGGTAAACAAAACAGTGTTAACAAGTTTTTCCTTCAATTTGGCCTGTCACATAGTTTCAGTTTCATAGTTGGCCTAGATATCATCAAGACAGACATTCTGACAAAGTGGTGTCAAGATGCTCAAGCAAACAGAGGTCTAGAGTGTCAACAGGATTCTTCTCAATTTTATTCAACATGATCTATAATCGAATATAGCCTAGATTTCACCAAAACACCAATTCTGACAATATGTCAACATGCTTAAATTAAAAATGCGGCATTCAGAATTTCAGAGTGTTTAAAAGATGTTCATTCAATTTGGTCAAGTGACGTAGTTTTTAACCTGCCATGGCCTTTATTTTAACTAGTCCTAGATATTGTCAAGACAAACATTCCGACAAAGTTTCAAGCTGCTGAAGGAAAAGTGCGGTTTCTAGACTGTTAACAAAATCTTCTTTCAGATAAGTGAAGTGACCTAGTTTATGACCCAACATGAATTATATTTGAAATAAGCCTAGACTGCAACAAGATAACATCAAGACAATTATTAAGACAAAGTTTCAACATGCTAAAGATAAAAATTAAGCCTCCAGAATGTAAACAAGATAGTCATTCAATTCAAACCTAGGCCTAGATATTATCAAGACAAACATTCTTACAAGGTTTCACGCTACTAATGCACGATGCAGTCTCTAGTGTGTAAACAAGATGTTCCTTCAAGTTGGCCAAGTGACCTAGTTTATAACCGGACATGACCTACATTTAAACTTAGCCTAAATACCAACAAAACAGTTATTCTGAAAACATTTCAACATGCTTAAGTTAAAATGAGGCCTCAAGAGTGTTTACAATATTGTCCTTCGAATTGACATTGTGACCTAGTTGTTGACCTAACAGGACCCAGTTTATACCTTGGTCAACATTTGATGGACATGAAATTCTGATAAACTTCATTCATCTTCGATGTTAAATGTTATCTGTAAAGTATTCACAATCATAAAAAGCACAAACTGTGCAAGTCAAGAAGAGAACTTTCTGATTTGATTAGATAAAACAAGCTTTATATGATTTTGATATACTTATGCGTTAATAACCATAACCTTGTATTAATCCATCAGTATGTTATGGTATCAGCTGAATTTCCTTTCCTGTTATCGTCATAACAGCTGTAATTCCATGATTGTATTAGTTTTTCTCAATCTATTCCCTTGTTTGATGTTTATGCAGAAAGTTATATTATCCAAAAGTCAAAGATGCATGCTATTTTAATTGTTTTGACAGGTACCAATGACCAAAGGGTATATCACTAACTGCCTTTATGTATGCACTTCTTCTCCCATTATGAGTATCGCCATAACAGCTGTAATTCCATGATTGTAATGGTTACTATCAATCCATTTATTGTTCTGATGTGTATGCAGGAAAGAATATTACCCCAAAGTAAAAGATGCATGCAACTTTCATTGTATAAACAGGTACCAATGACCAAAGGGTAATATCAGGAACTATCTGTATGAATTTCCTCTCCAGTAATCGCCATAAGAACTATTATTCGATCACTGTATGGGATGTTCTTAATCCATTCTTTGTTTTAGAACAAATGTCTATGCAGATTTATCATTGACTGCTGTTTTAATACATGAATAATAACAAATAATAGTGTATTTAAATAAAATAAAATGACACATTAAAGAATTGGATTGCAAACTTATACCTTTTGCTACTGTTTTTCTTTTATCATATGAAACATATACCATAATTGAAAACAATATATGATCATGTATATTAGTTATGTCACATGAAAGCCAAGCTTTGGGTTCTGCAATCAGTTTACCAGTTTTGATTAAGTTCAGTTTGTACCTCTGTGCAGTCTTATATAGATTATTCCTATAAACCAATTACTTTAAACTTATCTATTTTACATCAATTGCGAAACAAGCTTTAACCTTATATTATTCACACTCCATGTCCTGGAGAAAAAAAACCAGTGCTCGCGCCGTTTGTACGGAAAACCCAATGGCAGAACCAAATCTTAACCGAATTCAGATGATAATTGGAGGATTTTTGTAGAATTTTGTAGATTCCGGTGAATTTTGGAATTTTCTATGCACCACATTTTTCATTGTATATATTTTGGCAGAGTTGCATCTATGATTTTTGTAAATGGGCCACTTGAGGGGGTTATACAGATATTGATGACAATCAAAGATAAATCAACATGTTTTAACTGGCACAAATGATTACAGCAAATGATTTTTGAAAGCATTGTGATAAAATCGTTGACCATGTCCGATTATACCTCTTCTCACAATGCTGTAATGGCATAGGTATAACTATCACTTCTATATTCCTATACAGCATCGCAGTGATCCTGACATGCAATGTGCCTTGTTATAAATAATTTTCGATAACTATCACATTCTTTATCACTAGTAAAAGCATTCTTTTAATTTTGGTCAGAGCACACAACACAAGTCATGCCTGTATAGTTTAGTTTCGGTGACAGATATGTCACCAGTGTTTTGGACAAATTTTTCAAACTTCCTTTGTTGGCGCAATTACACCCGATACGTCTATTTCATTCACTGGGAATGTTTCTTCTCGGCTTCTCTTAGTGAGAAAAATGTTAGTTTTAACTGATTAGCCATTATTTAGAAATATTCCGTCCATATTGCAATGTGTTTTACTACTAAAAACTAAACAATGAAGTTGATGTCATGCTGCAGAAACGTAAGATATTACGTCATAAAATGTGTAAACAATCTGCACACGATAACTTTCAAGAACATTTCTAAAATTAGATTTGCTTTCTTATGTGCTATTATAACGATTCCGAAATTTAAACTATTTGCATTTTCAAAACATCCTCAAAGCGATGTCCAATGATGCGCCACATCTGAAAGTTTTGCGTGATAGGTGCCCCATGTTTATATTTTATTTACGCCATTCATCAATAAAGCGTGTGAAACCCGCAAACTCGCGGCACACATTCAAATCTGTTTTGGTGTATTTGGGCAGAGACATATAAATACAGGTATCTGTTTTGGGTAACAGGGTGTTTCGTGTAACCGCTATGTTCAACCAAGCATTGCATTGATCTCTGACAGGTAGAAGGAGTTTTTGTCAGAAGGACTGACGCCTTTAGCGAAGTTGGCGTAACATTGATGGTCTTGGGTGGGATAAATTTACCATGAAGTGCATATTTCAGAACACAGGGATTCGACATTAGCATATATACATAAAATACTATAAAATTAATACAAAACATGGTTGATTCTCCGATTTACACTACAACATGTCTTTAACTACACGAACGCCAAAATGAAATGTGTCGGCCATGGTTCCCTGCTTCGTTCTGTGTAAATTTACTGTGAATTTCATGAGCTGGGCCATAGAAAATTTACAGCCAACTTTTTCTTCTACTGAATATAAGAATTTCCCCTTATTAAGGCAGGAAACGAACTATACTCGTTATTACATACCATCAGGCTTGTTAGACGTTTTCCTAACTTATTAAAGTTGCTTTATATACGCATTGGTAATCCCTTGTTTATAACATTCTGTTCAATGAAATAGAAACGAAATATACGGAATCATGTTTGGTCATATCAGAACGTTACGTAGGGTCATTTAGTACCAAAAATAGCATTCTTCCTTCCATGTGTATTGTTGGGTAGGTTTCTTACTCTGTTATCAACACGTGGTGTTTGATTTAGTTATATCACGCCTTGTAAAGTATAAGTCATTAGTTAATAATGTTCTACATACAACACACGACTTTCAAAACATCTTGGCAAAAATATTTCAAATCTCTGTAAAAGAAAGAGTATTGTCATTGAAAAGAAATGAAAACATTATACATTTGCTAATTATGATCTCCTTTTGTCACAATATTTTCAAAAGTCGTCTGCTGCAGTAGCGTGAAACATCGTATGCTACAGAGGCGTCAAAATGCGCTTGATTGATGGAAATTGTTAAAAATGATTCTGAAAAGAAACAGAAAATCTTAAAATTAATTTATGATGTACCTTCATTAGTGTCCGTATGTCACTGTAACCTTTACATTCGACTTAACAATCATAACAATCGGATACTAGATTAAGTCGATAGAGAGATGACGTTGGAACACATGCGTACGAAAGTACGACCCCCTTTATCACCGCGACGACATCTTCGCAAAGAGGTAGCAAGGTTACACTTCCGAAGGCTCGACAAAACATGATGAGATACACAGATCAACCAAAACCAAGTTGAATGTTGAATTAACACTTTGGTTGCGTGTATTGCAGCTTCAGAAAACGATCCTTTGTATTTCTGGCAACAGCTCTATATTAACAGTCCAGTCACAACAACGAAGGACATTCTAGCAAAAATTGTAAATCTTTATAAATGAAAGTATGATGATCTTTTCTCTTTTTTGAGATTCGTTTAATGCTGATGCGTAAAATGCGTCTGTAAGTGTGGAATATTTGAATTTCAATGAACTGCACTTAATGTTGCCCTCACACCATAGCGATCACCAGTTGCGTATGGTTGCGAATACAAAATAGTGGTCATAAGTTCCGAACGTAACTCACACGCAACTAATAGGTTGTATATGTTTGAAGTACGCAACAAGCACGCAGGTGATCGCAGACACACGTAAAGTAAGTTCGGGAATTGTGAACATGTTCAATAATTATCTGCGAATGCCTGTTATCAATGTATACGCAACATGGACGCTACGCAAGCAACACGATCGCAACAGGTACCTTACTCATAAGTTCAGCACGCAACTCACACGCAACTCGCACGCAACTCGTACGCCGATAATCGCAGATATTGGGAGATCACAAGTTCAGTTCGCAACCCACACGTAACTCACACGCAACCCACACGTAACCCACACGCAACTCACCCGCAACCCATAGGTCGAATAGGTTACAAATTGACAAAATTGTTGATTTCGGTTGCGTTTGGTGCGTATACAAATATATGTTTACACGCAACTCATAGGTTTCAGCAAACGCTATAGTGTGGGGGTACCATCAGGCTATAAAAAGAATAAAGTTGTTTCTTGCCATATTGTGTTATATATTATCATGTACAATGTATATGAATATTCATAGTTTTTGCCTAGATGTGTTCAAAATCGTCTGCTGCATATTTGTTGTATGTGGGAAAGGAGGGTTACCATAAATAAGCTGATATGTGTGGTTTTGTTTTTCAGTTTATTACGGTGCTATCAGCAAAGCTAATGGTCATTAGACTAACAAAAAAGAAAGCTCGCTAGAAGGTTTTAAACCGACAAAATTGTTATATATCTAGCTCCATCAGACTAACACTAATAAACAAATTACCTATTGTGAGTGACGTAAGAAAAGATTACGCGACAAGATAAAGACTTCTTCCTGAAATGTGTAAACAGACGAAATTGTTCTTCAGTCTAAAGAATATACTGCCTCACTTTTGGAGCTTTTTTAACTGGATATCGCTTATGTAAGAACGTCGAAACTAACCTCTTCAGTAGACATCTTGCTGGAATACGCTATATATCGCTGAAACTGTAAACCTATCATGGTATAGGTCAGTGAATGTACAAAGATACAAGTTGGCATGTGGTTCGGATCAGTCGGTACAACTGCCCCCATCTAATTAGAATCTTCACAAGTTGACAAAAGCCTCTAAAAATATTGTATACATATCATGAGGACAGTGGAGATCTTGATCAGACTGTGCGGTTGAGTAGACTGATCAGGTTCTACACTGTTTCCCAAAGTAAGCGTGTACATTTTCCCATGGAAGGACTCATATTTAATTTGAGGGACAGTGAAAAGACGCCGTGTCACGATACAATACATATGGCTGAAAAGTGATACATCAACAATAAAGTTCTACATTTAATATAGCTTTGATCTCACCTTTCGAGTCAATATATTGAACTTGATATCATGTTTGAGGAACCCTCAAAATCACCGAAAATCGGTGTCGAGATATGTCGATGGAATGTGGCACACCAGCCGGACGGTCCCTCTTTATCACAGAATCTCATCCGAATACATATATATATTAAGCTGGATATCATCTTGGATGATCTAAGAAAGAGCGTGTCAAGATATAAAACAGATGTTTCGAGGGAAAGTGTCACAACAGCAGCAAAGTTCTATCTGTAATAAAGAAACTCAACCGACTTATTATATTAAACTGGATATCATATGTTGAGGAACATCGTAAGAATGTATAAAGAAATCAAGACATAGACCGATTTGTCGATGGGAAGTGTGCAATCAGCTACAAAATTCTACCTTTAATACTATTGTTATCTTCTTTTCGAGTAAATTGACACAGAATCTTCCCCCCGAATATAGATATTTTAAACTTGAGATCACGTTTTAGGGACACCCAAACGACGATGTGTACCGATACAAACCGACATCTTGATGAAAAGTTTCAGGTTGACGACATTTTTCTATATCTAATACATTATCATGGATGTATCTGTTTATTTATTGGTGTCACCCACTCTTAAATTAGAATGTTTTACGATTGTATATTGTATTATGGGTCGGTGGCCTAAATACTATAAATAGAGACGTATATGTATTCTATGAATGCTATAAGAACCAAAAGGAATTAAAACAAAGTTATGTAAAGTTAGTGTAAGTTATACCACATCCGAAGTAAAAAGGGAAGAGTCTGTCATACTTTGTCAATCATTTCTCAAGGTGTTCTCCCCTAGAAAAATACACCTCCTTGCATCATATACACATTCGTTACAAGGCAGGGCATTCACATGGTCATCTTTAGGTCGGGATCAAAGTACAAACATCGATCCTTCATTTTCCAGGGAGAGTAAAAGACATTTAGCCTGAATATAAAATATGTTGGGACAGAAAACTAGACAATCTTCATTACTTCTTTTTCCAACAACATTTTCAGAAGTTGTCTACAGCTATAAACTAAAGTGTCAAAAATCGCCTGCATCAGAAAACGGTTATATAATAAGCCAAAGGAGAAATACAACACCATTGATGAATTAAAATACATAATTTTTATCCAACATATAGACGGCAAAATATGTATTACCTGCATTTATAAAAAGAAGAAAAGAACTTTATAAATAAGAATCAATATTAAATCATTTCAACATTTTCATTATGTAACTGTACTTATTTATATGTTCATTTGATTTTCATACTTTCATTAATTAAATTTAATAATAACACTATTTATTTAAGGTCCGTGAAGTTAGGTTGACGAGTGACGAATTGACGAGTGACGAACTGTGACATTTTTATAGGTCCGTGAAGTTAGGTTGACGAGTCACGAATTGACGAGTGACGAACTGCGACATTTTTTCTAAAAACTTTATTTCTTTCTTTAAGATGATGTTTCTGGACGAATAAATGCAAATTGGACCCTATTTCGTGTTTCATGGCTATCAGTCAATCAGAAGAGCTTCGACAATTCGTCATCTCGTCAATTTTGTTGACGAAATTGACGAAAAAAATATTTTTCTAAAAACTTTATTTCTTTCCTTTAGATAAGTATCTGGATGTATTGAATACAAATTAGACCCTATTTCAAAATTTCATGGCGATCAGTCATTCAGCAGAGCTTTGTCAAGTTCGTCAATTCGTCAACTTGTCAATAAAGTTGACGAAATTGACGAAAAAAATATTTTTCTAAAAACTTTATTTCTTTCCTTTAGATAAGTATCTGGACGTATTGAATGCAAATTAGGCCCTGTTTCATGTCATCAGTCAATCAGAAGAGCTTCTTCAAGTTCGTCAATTCGTCAACTTGTCAATAAAGTTGACGAAATTGACGAAAAAATTGTTTTTCTAAAAACTTTATTTCTTTCCTTTAGATAATGTATCTGGACGTATTGAATGCAAATTAGGCCCTATTTCATGTTTCATGGCGATCAGTCAATCAGAAGAGCTTCTTCAAGTTCGTCAATTCGTCAACTTGTCAATAAAGTTGACGAAATTGACGAAAAAAATATTTTTCTAAAAACTTTATTTCTTTCCTTTAGAGAAGTATCTGGACGTATTGAATGCAAATTAGACCCTATTTCGTGTTTCATGGCGATCAGTCAATCAGAAGACCTTCGTGAAGTTCGTCAATTTAGTTGACGAAAAAAAAAAAATCTAAAAACTTTATCTCTTTCCTTTAGATAATGTATCTGGACGTATTGAATGCAAATTAGGCCCTATATCAAATGTCATGGCCATCAGTCATTCAGAATGCTTTGTCAAGTTCGTCAATTCGTCAACACGTCAATTTTGTCTTTAAGATAATGTATCTGGACTTTCATGGCCATCAGTCATTCAGAAGGGCTACGTAAAGTTCGTCAATCCGTCAACACGTCAATTTTGTTAAACGAAATATACGTTGACAAACATCAAAGCATATTCTTCAGTTAAATCTCTTCATACACAGGTTCTAACTAATAGCTTTCTGCATAGTGTGTCGATTAGAAAGGGACTGCACAGTCAAACGTTTGTTTTTATTACTTCTTAGTTTGTTTAAGAATGGGTCTTCCGATTTCGGATTTATTTCGGATGTTGTTTCTCTGCTACATAAATATGATATTTACAATAGCTTGGAAGACTATTTAGCATATGGCGATTTTCCTAGTAGATAGTTTTGGAAACATTGTATTAATACAAAGGTTCGTAACTACTATCAGATCAGGGGCGTAGCTTTGCAATAATCAATGTGTAGGCCGTCTCGTGAGAAAACCTACATTGTGGACTCTGCGTAAAGTATCGACCCGGATCAGCCTAAGCATGCCACACAGGCCTACCCGGATAGACACTTTTCGCCTCCTGTGGATTTTCTGTTATAGGAATAACTACTCTATACATCTATCCCCCTAATGGCCCTATTCCACTACGACCACGAATCCCACGAATCACCAAAAGTGGCTAAATTTTAGGATTCGGGAGGATTCGTGATATTTTGCAAATTTTCTGGTCTAATTCGTGACGATTCATTTACGATACATATATTTGGTTCGGCTGGAGTCCCGCGAGAATTGACTACGATGTATAAGAATCTATTACGAATACTGCCCGGACGTTAGGAATCAGTTACGACTACGCTAAGAACACACCGAATGCATGTACGAATCAGGTACGAATACATATTCTGTGGGAATCGATTACGTTTCAGTTACGATGCCCAAGAACGCACTACGAAGTTGTTACGAATAAGCTACGATTTTTTTAATCGTGGAGTTCGGGGCCAAAACTTTGAACAGTTCAAAACTGTTGTCACGAATTCCCGATCGCTCAAGAATTGCAAGAACCGACTACGAATATATACGAATGAGTTAAGAACTTTGCGAAATGATAACGATCCATCTACGAATCCTAAAATTTAGCTATTTTTGGTGATTCGTGGGATTCGTGGTCGTAGTGGAATAGGGCCATAAGACGGAATGTGTCGGTCGGATTAGTCTGCGCGGACAGCGCAGGCTGATCTGGTCGATACATTACGCAGCTGTCTATCGCCGATGCATTTTGGGGGCATTTGAGAAAAAATGTGTAGGCACAATATAGAAGAATTGAATGTTAGAACTTCTTCGAGACAGTTTGTCTTATACAGAAAACTACAGTATCAGTTCTCTGCTAATCCACTGTGGGACTACGCTAAACGTTATCCGAATATGCTACGTGCTTGTTTTTCTATCGCCCAAATAATTGCATACACGGCATGCACTGATTTCTCCCATTGCTCACGGTGTGGAAATAGAGATATTAAAACAAGTTTCACTGAGCATATTTTGATTAACTGTTTTTATGTATTCTATTTAACAAATAACTTATGTCAAATTGGGTAGTAGTACTTTCAATATGCTAGATTCATTTAATGGTAAGGAGTATGTTGAAGCTCTATTGTTTGCCACATAATTACAAAGTTTGCAACGTTCTGGATATCTAAAGAAGACATAGAATGCAATAGCTCACATCCGTACAGTCTAGACGAAATTGGTATTGTTTTCATTAGTGAATCCATTGTAATAAGGTTGACATATCAAATGCTGTTTACTGCTAGTAAAGAGAACATAAAGGCCCGTCCTTTTGCTGTTACCAAGATGTACAAACCGTTAAGTTTGGCAAAGAGAACCCCTCCATTTGAACAAATATAAATTTCAACTTGTTACCACTACTTAATAGTAATTTGGTTGCAATACAATCAGCAAGCAAAGTTACAAAGGGATGTTGCGGCATGGATTAAACTCGCTGAGGTATATAGCTATTTTGGTAACTGGTCTTATTTATATTGTACTAACAATATAAAGAAAGGAGCATTTCAAAATATAATAAACAAGGGATTGTCTCTCCAGTTTCTACTAGGTTCTTCATCACAAGAGCTCACGAATTGACGAACTTGCCGAAGCTCTTCTGAAGGACTGATCGCCATTCAATTTGAAATAGGGCCTAATTTGCATTCAATACGTCCAGATACATTATCTAAAAGACAGAAATGAAGATTTTTAGAAAAAATAATGTTTTCGTCAATTTGTCAACAAAGTTGACGAACTGACGAACTTGAAGAAGCACTTATGATTGAATGATCGCCATGAAACATGAAATAGGGTCTAAGTTGCATTCAATACGTCCAGATACTTATCTAAAGGAAAGAAATAAAGTTTTTAGAAAAATATTTTTTTCGTCAATTTCGTCAACTTTATTGACAAGTTGACGAATTGACGAACTTGAAGAAGCTCTTCTGAATGACTGATGGCCATTAATTTTGAAATAGGGTCTAATTTGCATTCAATACGTCCAGATACTTATCTAAAGGAAAGAAATAAAGTTTTTAGAAAAATATTTTTTTCGTCAATTTCGTCAACTTTATTGACAAGTCGACGAATTGACGAACTTGAAGAAGCTCTTCTGATTGACTGATCGCCATGAAACATGACATAGGGCCTTATTTGCATTCAATACGTCCAGATACTTATCTAAAGGAAAGAAATAAAGTTTTTAGAAAAATATTTTTTTCGTCAATTTCGTCAACAAAATTGACGAGTTGATGAATTGTCGAAGCTCTTCTGATTGACTGATGGCCATGAAATAGTGCCCATTTTGCATTTATTCGTCTAGAAACATTATCTTAAAGAAAGAAATAAAGTTTTTAGAAAAAATGTCACAGTTCGTCACTCGTCAATTCGTCACTCGTCAACCTAACTTCACGGACCTATAAACATGTCACAGTTCGTCACTCGTCAATTCTCCCATTGCCTCTCACCTCTGATTTATGTGAGAAAGTAGTCAGTGGCTTCGAAAGAATGTTGTGCAAGTACTGGTGTGGGAAAGCCAGGAAAACATGGGTAGGTGCACTGACCGCCGTGATATGACCAAAAAGCTGTTGAAAGCGGCGTTAAACTCCAAACAAACAAACAAACAAACAAACACTCGTCAATTCGTCACTCGTCAACCTAACTTCACGGACCTATAAAAATGTCACAGTTCGTCACTCGTCAATTCGTTACTCGTCAACCTAACTTCACGGACCTACTTTTAAAAGCACTAGATAAACATGCTTATTGTGTATACATTGTATATGCCTCATTGAACTGAGTGTGTTTTTATAACAGTTACGTACATTTTATCTCACCACGATTTGTATATGACACCCTACCTTTACATACATCTAATATAGTTGTGTTGTTTACGATTCTAAGCGTTATGATGTACATGAATGGGTCCGTTTTTAAAATCCTGAAATCTTGGAGAAAAGTATAATTCGTGAGTGTGTGCTCTTGTGTAACACGTTTGTGGTTAATCCCAAACCCATTCAGCTTCTTATTTTTAAAAAAAATCGATTTGAACTTTTTTACATGAATTTCTTCCCTCTGGATAGAAATGCCACTTTAATTAAGTGTTAACATTTCACTTTGCAACGTTGGTGTGTGCATATATCTGCATGTGCTTTGCACCCCGCTATGGTTTTATTTAAATCTAAATACTGGAGATTTAATTGGTGAGCGAACACATCTCACGGGTTACAACAACTTAAATTGAGTTGAGTTGAATATTTGAAAGTTAACCATGGATAGACCTAATCCTCCCATATTTAGAGGCTAACCCTTTCCCACATACAAAACATCTGATGCGGACGACTTAGAAAACTATTGAAATGTGCTGAAAACAGTTTGGCCAAAGGAAAATACTGATGCATCTCTAAGACTAAAGACTGCAATATTTAAAGGTATTTCCCATATACAACAAATCTGAAGCAAATGCATAAGAAAACACGTATGCAATATATATATATGAAATGTGTTAAACAGTTTGGCAAAAAGAGAAATATATTGCTCATTATGAGAACATTTTCTTTTTTCCACAAAGCTTTTTAAAAAAATTGTATGCTGCAGATGTATATAAATGCGTCTACATGTAGGAACTGGTAGACTATTTATCTGTCTGTCTATGTCCCAAATGCCATTTTAAAATTGTTATGTGGAGGCTTTGACCAAGCTGAACAGATTCAGTCTGCTCTGAGCTTTACTATTCACATTGCTTGGACAGACTCAGGTAATGCTAATGGTGTGTTTAAGTTTATAAACTTTACTTTACAAAGTTAATGGAAATGAGATAAGCACGGTTTAAAACTTTCTTTTCGGCAGTAGACTTTAAATATTTTCAAAGTTGTCTGCTGCATATTTGGCATATATGGGAAAGGGTTATTGAATATTATCACATAATATATCTGCAAACTCGATGAATAGAGATGAACATTTTGGTAAAAGGAAAAATTAATAAACATGAGCAATTTATCCTGTTTTAAAATCGTCTGATGCAGAGGCGTAACACGCTGTCTAAATGATGAAAAGGATCGAGACATTTCACGTGCATGGTAACCAAGGAACATCTTAATTTGCATAAACAACAATTTTCTGATGTATTGAATACAAATTAGACCCTATTTCAAAATTTCATGGCGATCAGTCATTCAGCAGAGCTTTGTCAAGTTCGTCAATTCGTCAACTTGTCAATAAAGTTGACGAAATTGACGAAAAAAATATTTTTCTAAAAACTTTATTTCTTTCCTTTAGATAAGTATCTGGACGTATTGAATGCAAATTAGGCCCTGTTTCATGTCATCAGTCAATCAGAAGAGCTTCTTCAAGTTCGTCAATTCGTCAACTTGTCAATAAAGTTGACGAAATTGACGAAAAAATTGTTTTTCTAAAAACTTTATTTCTTTCCTTTAGATAATGTATCTGGACGTATTGAATGCAAATTAGGCCCTATTTCATGTTTCATGGCGATCAGTCAATCAGAAGAGCTTCTTCAAGTTCGTCAATTCGTCAACTTGTCAATAAAGTTGACGAAATTGACGAAAAAAATATTTTTCTAAAAACTTTATTTCTTTCCTTTAGAGAAGTATCTGGACGTATTGAATGCAAATTAGACCCTATTTCGTGTTTCATGGCGATCAGTCAATCAGAAGACCTTCGTGAAGTTCGTCAATTTAGTTGACGAAAAAAAAAAAATCTAAAAACTTTATCTCTTTCCTTTAGATAATGTATCTGGACGTATTGAATGCAAATTAGGCCCTATATCAAATGTCATGGCCATCAGTCATTCAGAATGCTTTGTCAAGTTCGTCAATTCGTCAACACGTCAATTTTGTCTTTAAGATAATGTATCTGGACTTTCATGGCCATCAGTCATTCAGAAGGGCTACGTAAAGTTCGTCAATCCGTCAACACGTCAATTTTGTTAAACGAAATATACGTTGACAAACATCAAAGCATATTCTTCAGTTAAATCTCTTCATACACAGGTTCTAACTAATAGCTTTCTGCATAGTGTGTCGATTAGAAAGGGACTGCACAGTCAAACGTTTGTTTTTATTACTTCTTAGTTTGTTTAAGAATGGGTCTTCCGATTTCGGATTTATTTCGGATGTTGTTTCTCTGCTACATAAATATGATATTTACAATAGCTTGGAAGACTATTTAGCATATGGCGATTTTCCTAGTAGATAGTTTTGGAAACATTGTATTAATACAAAGGTTCGTAACTACTATCAGATCAGGGGCGTAGCTTTGCAATAATCAATGTGTAGGCCGTCTCGTGAGAAAACCTACATTGTGGACTCTGCGTAAAGTATCGACCCGGATCAGCCTAAGCATGCCACACAGGCCTACCCGGATAGACACTTTTCGCCTCCTGTGGATTTTCTGTTATAGGAATAACTACTCTATACATCTATCCCCCTAAGACGGAATGTGTCGGTCGGATTAGTCTGCGCGGACAGCGCAGGCTGATCTGGTCGATACATTACGCAGCTGTCTATCGCCGATGCATTTTGGGGGCATTTGAGAAAAAATGTGTAGGCACAATATAGAAGAATTGAATGTTAGAACTTCTTCGAGACAGTTTGTCTTATACAGAAAACTACAGTATCAGTTCTCTGCTAATCCACTGTGGGACTACGCTAAACGTTATCCGAATATGCTACGTGCTTGTTTTTCTATCGCCCAAATAATTGCATACACGGCATGCACTGATTTCTCCCATTGCTCACGGTGTGGAAATAGAGATATTAAAACAAGTTTCACTGAGCATATTTTGATTAACTGTTTTTATGTATTCTATTTAACAAATAACTTATGTCAAATTGGGTAGTAGTACTTTCAATATGCTAGATTCATTTAATGGTAAGGAGTATGTTGAAGCTCTATTGTTTGCCACATAATTACAAAGTTTGCAACGTTCTGGATATCTAAAGAAGACATAGAATGCAATAGCTCACATCCGTACAGTCTAGACGAAATTGGTATTGTTTTCATTAGTGAATCCATTGTAATAAGGTTGACATATCAAATGCTGTTTACTGCTAGTAAAGAGAACATAAAGGCCCGTCCTTTTGCTGTTACCAAGATGTACAAACCGTTAAGTTTGGCAAAGAGAACCCCTCCATTTGAACAAATATAAATTTCAACTTGTTACCACTACTTAATAGTAATTTGGTTGCAATACAATCAGCAAGCAAAGTTACAAAGGGATGTTGCGGCATGGATTAAACTCGCTGAGGTATATAGCTATTTTGGTAACTGGTCTTATTTATATTGTACTAACAATATAAAGAAAGGAGCATTTCAAAATATAATAAACAAGGGATTGTCTCTCCAGTTTCTACTAGGTTCTTCATCACAAGAGCTCACGAATTGACGAACTTGCCGAAGCTCTTCTGAAGGACTGATCGCCATTCAATTTGAAATAGGGCCTAATTTGCATTCAATACGTCCAGATACATTATCTAAAAGACAGAAATGAAGATTTTTAGAAAAAATAATGTTTTCGTCAATTTGTCAAGTTGTTGCTTGAATATTAAGGTAATTACATTTGCTGTACCCTTTCCCACTTGTAGACACATCTGCAGCAGACGACCTTTGAAAACAGTGTAGCCAAAAGGCCACACTTTTTTCAACTTTATTAAATACTTACTTCCAATAGAAGATATTTTTGTTGGCCTGCTGTCTGCCTGAATGTGCATTCGTCCATCCGTCATGGATTGCATGTATTGGTCAACACGTTGTAACTGTATGGCAGATTTATTTCAAAGTGGTCACACTTATACCGTGTGATCAGAAGAACGGCAAAGTACTAGGTACATAACTCTGGTTTGTTTAATTTAGTTATCTCGGTTTTTCCTTATTTAGTTCAGCGATTGTCCTCATTAATTTCCATTGTATCCATTTCAAACTTGGTTTGTAGGTAATTTATGACCTACAGATTTGCAGTGCACCATTACCATAACTTGAGCATGCTGCGTTTGAAGGGTGAATATTTTTGTCTTTCCATGTTCTCACTTATTATATAACTTTCGCATGCAACACATGCGTTCCGTGAAATGCCCTTGTTCGTTAGTGGGTTCTTCCCCAAGCTGTGTTATTTGTCCGAAGCGACTGACTGTCTGTCCGTCTTTGTGTTCATCCATCCGTCCGTTTGTCCGTTACGTTTTGCATTAATGGGTCAAAGCTTTGTTTCTGTTTAACGGATCCATTTCAAAGTCGTCACACGTATACGTTGGGATTAGGAGATCGATACAATATTTTGAACACAAATCTGATCTGGTATTTTTAGGTGTAAACTCATTTCTTCATTTCTTCGGTTATTGTCTCAATAGATGTCCAATGTATCAATTTAAGACTTGGTGTATTGGGAACTCAGAGCTACAGATGTGCATTGCAAGAAGAAACATAAGTCTAGCATGCTTTCGATTGTATTTCATTTATCAGCATGATTACAATATACATTGTGGATCTTTAGTGATCTAGTACTGTTAGTTACCCCTGCATTTATCATGAATAAACATTAATTATGCCTACATACAAGCGAAATACTGTTTAAATTTGCTGTTAAACAAAACAGTGACCAGAGTGACATCATAACCTGGATAATAAGGAGTAGTAACAGTAGTACTTCTGGTAAATTACCCAGGAAGCGCTGTGAAATAACTGGAATTCCTACGGTCTTGCTTGAAGATTTTGTGCGATTCATTTGCAAAGTGATCCTTTAAATGTTACATGCATGCATTTCTACGGTGACATAAAGTTAATTTTCTATTTGTCAGTTACACTGTTTTAAATGAAGTACAATAGAAAGTTAGCTTTAAATGTCTCTTTACAAATGTAAATTAAAAGTGAAAATAATCAGCATATAACTTTGTGATTGTTATCGCACATATTTCGGCGAGTAAGCAGTGAGAAACACCAAACAACAGGGTCTGATCTTTATGCCTGGTTTCTACTCCTACAAACAAGATTTCTACCCAAAGGTTAATCCCTTTCAAATACATTCATATTTGCCTTTAAAACATAATTATTGAATAGGGATGAGAGTAAGATGGCTGGGATTCATAGGTTATTAGCTTGAAGATATTATGCGATTTTTCGTTTGGCCACAACATCAAAATACGATTGCTGCAGAGGCTTCAGAAAGCCTCGATCTACATGTGGATAAAGTTAATTATGCAAGGAAGGCTTTGAATGCCACTCAAAATTAATCTGTTTTCCTAGCATAGTACTGTTAGTTACCCCTGCAGTTATCATGAATAAGCATTAATTATGCCCAGATAAAAGCGAAATACTGTTTAAAAATTTGGTGTTAAACATAACATTGACCAGAGTGACATCATAACAAGGATAACAGTAGTAATTCTGGTAAATTACCCAGGAAGCGCTGTGAAATAACTGAAATTCCTACGGTCTTGGTTGAAGATATTGTGCGATTCATTTGCGAAGTGATCCTTTAAATGTTACATGAATGCATTTCTAAGATGACAAAGTTAATTTTCTGTTTGTCAGTTACACCGGTTTAAATGAAGTACAATAGAAAGTTAGCTTAAAATGTCTCTTTTTAAATGTAAATTCAAAGTAAAATTGATTATCAGCAGATAACTTTGTGATTGTGATCGCACATATCTCGGCGAGTAAGCAGAAAAAAACGCACAACAGGGTCTGACCTGTATGCCTGGTCACTACAGTTCTTAATCAAAGCGCTGAAAGTGCTAATGGTATAGGGGCATATGTAAGTTGAAAATATATGGCATAGATAATATGGACAAACTTTGTTGAAACAATAAACAATTACCTTTAAAACAAACAAACCAAAAATGTGTGAAGCAACACATACTGCCTGCCAATAACATATACCTTATTCATCAACGTTTGACCCTTTTCTTATATAAACAAAATAAATCAGGAAGAACAAAAGATTGACAAATAACCGAGCAGCGACCCTTAATTAAAATATTTGCAGTTTAGAAATCACTAAAGATCCACAATGTATAATGTATAGTCTTAAATTGATACATTGGACATCTATTCAGACAATAACCGAAGAAATGAAAAAAAAAAGAGTTTACACCTAAAAAACCAGATCAGATTTGTGTTCAAAATATTGTATCGATCTCCTAATCCCAATGTATACGTGTGACGACTTTGAAATGGATCCGCGAAACAGACAAAGTTTTGACCCATTAATGCAAACCGTAACGGAAAGACGGACGAGTGGATGAACACAACGACGGACAGACAGTCAATCGCTCCGGACAAAGTACACAGCTTGGGGAAGCACTCATTAACGAACAATGGCATTTCACGGAATGCATGTGTTGCATGCGAAAATCAAAAATAAGTGACGGAACATGGAAAGACAGAAATATACACACTCCAAACGGATCATGCTAAAGTTATGGTAATGGTGCACTGCATATCTGTAGGTCATAAGTTACCTACACACCAAGTTTGAAATGGATAAAATGGACATTAATTGAGACAATCACTGAACTAAATAAGGAAAAATGGAGATTGCTAAAATAATACAGAGTTATGAACCTAGTATTTAGCCGTTCTCCTGATCACACGGTATAAGTGTGACTACTTTGAAATAAATCTGCCATACAGAAACAACGTGTTGACTAATACATGCAATAAATGACGAACGGACGAAGCACATTCAGACAGCCGGCCGGACGCCGGATTATACCTCCAAGCTTTACAGACAGACAACTCATAAAGTATTGATTACAGAAGACTGGATCGATGAGTCTCCGAAACGGGACCGTACAAGGTTAATTTACAAAAACCTATTTAGACTACATTTCTAGTTTATATGTCAACAGATACATCTAGGACTAAATTTAGTAAATTACATACACGTTGACGGACGTTGAGTCTTCAATATACATTAACATTTTGTCTCAAAATCGCTAGAAGCGCCTCAATTATTAAATAAACAATGACCTTGCGATTATAACTCGTGTGTATCTTGACATTTTCGGCCAAATTTCTTTCCGGCGTTTGACAAAAGTAAATGCGACATGCGTCATTCGTCTTTCACCAATGGGCTAAGTCTATGTGAAAAAGCAGCCAGTTGCTTGGGAAGATTGTTGTGTGAATTACTGGTGTAAGAAAACCAGGAAATACATGTGTAGGTGAACTGGCCGCCGTGGTATTACTGAGGAAATGTTAAAAACTGCGTTAACCCCAATCAATTTTTGTTGAAATGAAATTTTGAATAGTGATGAAAACATTGTGGAAAAAGACAAACATGCTGATTATCATTTATCTCTTAGGTGAGTCAAATGTGTTTAAAAGGGGCAAAGGTTAAACTAATAACTGTAGACAAATGTTTTCGTTATCTAGGTTATGAAAACAAAATTAGATTCATCTTTCAAAGCATTGTTTGGAAAGGAGGAATTGCTCATTGTCAGCAATTGCTCCGTTTGCAAATACACTTTCAACATTCGTATGTAACTAAGTAGCTATAACGGAAACGGTTCAACCCTTTCCCGCTTACAGTCGCTTGTTGACGCATGTGCAGCCGTCTGCTGCAGACTTGTTTATCGTGACCCATTTCCTCCTTTTCCATAAAGGATTCAACTATATATTTTTCCCCTTGATGTAAGGCAAAATTGCTCGTTATCATTTATCTCTAGCATGTTATTCAAAATGTGTCTAGTAAAAGAATGTTAAACGTTCAAATATGAAAAGAATTAATCTGAAACGTGTTTGAAAGCATTGTGTGAAAAGGAGGAATTGCTCATTGTCGGCAATTGCTCCATTTTCCAACAATATTTTTAATATTCGATGTTATAGTATCACGGAAAGGGTTCCGCTTCCATGGGGAGTATGTAACTATTGTCCGCTTACAGACGCATGTGTATCAGACGACAATCGAAAACATTGTAACAAAAGGAGAAATTGCTTATCGTAGGCAATTTCTACTTTTGCCACAATGGTTTCAACTCCTTTCAATAATTTTATTTAGTGATTTGCACATTTCTATAAGTCGACTGGGTCACAGCACTGCCGACGTTACCTAACACCACTGACATTGAGGTCAATCAAAGTTCAGAGTGTGTTTCACGCGTTGGAACTATTTTGTCTCATTCATTTATGCAAGCGGATGGTTTTTTGAGATTCGGTCGAACCAATGAAATCGTTGAAAAGGCAGATTATAACTAATCAAAACTGTAGAAAAAGATGACATTGCTCATAATAATTTCTGTGAAATATATTAATGATTATTCAGAAATGCCCACTTTTCGACTTTTCAACAGACGAGCAATAACGTGCTCTCCTTGGCACTATTGTTATATTTTCTTAGCAGATATGTTTCAAAATAGGAAAGCATGAAAAGTTCTTGTCAGACTTAATGTGGCACAGTTTTCCCCTCTGTATTTTCAAATTCTTTCGTTTCGTTGTCATGATTTATACATTTTCAGAATGTAGTAGAGGACATTTGAAACATCTGTAGGAGAGTACATTTGAAAGTAATATGGCAAAAAAATGATCATGATACGATCTTTTGAAAGATGTCTTCTTCAGATTATTTAATAATTATACTTTCACTCGTGATTTTTCACATTTGTCCAGGTATTTTCAAAGGGCAACTACTAGAGCTGTGTTCAATGTGTTCAAGGTCGTCTACATATCTATCGTATAGTTTGCAATTTATGGGAAAGAGGTAACAAATTATTGAATCAGTTGAAAACATATTCAATGAGCAATTTCTTCCTTTGCCATAATGTTAAAAGGTGTCATCTAATGTCGTCAGGAAGCGCCTGTATGTAAGAAAGAGTTATGAGTTTGATGCAATGATGTACTGTCTGATTTCAAAGTTCCCAGAGTACAAAGGCATCACAAACAATTTATTTCGGTGAAAGGGTCAGTATGTAAGTTGTTGCTTGGATGTTAAGGTAATTACATTTGCTGTACCCTTTCCCACTTGTAGACACATCTGCAGCAGACGACCTTTGAAAACAGTGTAGCCAAAAGGCCACAATTGTTTCAACTTTATTAAATACTTACTTCCAATAGAAGATATTTTTGTTGGCCTGCTGTCTGCCTGAATGTACATTCGTCCGTCCGTCATGGAGTGCATGTATTGGTCAACACGTTATAACTGTATGACAAATTTATTTCAAAGTGGTCACACTTATAACGTGTGATCAAGAGAACGGCAAAGTACTAGGTACATAACTCTGGTCTGTTTATTTTAGTTATCTCGATTTTTCCTTATTTAGTTCAGCGATTGTCTTAATTAATTTCCATTGTATCCATTTCAAACTTGGTTTGTAGGCAACTTATGACCTACAGATGTGCAGTGCACCATTACCATAACTTGAGCATGCTGCGTTTGACGTGTGAATATTTGTATCTGTCCATGTTCTCACGTATTATATAACTTTCGCATGCAACACATGCGTTCCGTGAAATGCGCTTGTTCGTTAGTGGGTTCTTCCCCAAGCTGTGTATTTTGTACGAAGCGACTGACTGTCTGTCCGTCTTTGTGTTCATCCGTCAGTTTGTCCGTTACGGTTTGCATTAATGGGTCAAAGCTTTGTTTCTGTTTAACGGATCCATTTCAAAGTCGTCACACGTATACATTGGGATTAGGAAATCGATACAATATTTTGAACACAAATCTGATCTGGCATTTTTAGGTGTAAACTCATTTCTTCATTTCTTCGGTTATTGTCTCAATAGATGTCCAATGTATCAATTAAAGACTTGGTGTATTGGGAACTCAGAGCTACAGCTGTGCATTGCAAGAAGAAACATAAGTCTAGCATGCTTTTTTCGATTGTCTTTCATTTATCAGCATGATTACAATATACATTGTGGATCTTTAGTGATTTCTGCCACTAAATATTAATCTGTTTTCCTAGCCTAGTACTGTTAGTTACCCCTGCATTTATCATGAATAAACATTAATTACATGTGTGCCTACATACATGCGAAATACTGTTTTGCTGTTAAACAAAACATTGACCAGAGTGACATCATAACCTGGATCATAAGGAGTAGTAACAGTAGTACTTCTGGTGAATTACCCAGGAAGCGCTGTGAAATAACTGGAATTCCTACGGTCTTGCTTGAAGATTTTGTGCGATTCATTTGCAAAGTGATCCTTTAAATGTTACATGCATGCATTTCTACGGTGACATAAAGTTAATTTTTTATTGGTCAGTTACACTGTTTTAAATGAAGTACAATAGAAAGTTAGCTTTAAATGTCTCTTTATAAATGTAAATTCAAAATGAAAATAATAATCAGCATATAACTTTGTGATTGTTATCGCACATATTTCGGCGAGTAAGCAGTGAGAAACACCAAACAACAGGGTCTGATCTTTATGCCTGGTTTCTACTCCAACAAACAAGATTTCTACCCAAAGGTTAATTCCTTTCAAATATATTCATATTTTCCCTTTAAAACATAATTATTGAATAGGGATGAGAGTATGATGGCTGGAATTCATAGGTTATTAGCTTGAAGATATTATGCGATTTTTCGTTTGGCCACAACATCAAAATACGATTGCTGCAGAGGCTTCAGAAAGCCTCGATCTACATGTGGATAAAGTTGATTATGCAAGGAAGGCTTTGAATGCCACTCAAAATTAATCTGTTTTCCTAGCATAGTACTGTTAGTTACCCCTGCATTTATCATGAATAAGCATTAAATATGCCCAGATAAAAGCGAAATACTGTTTAAAAATTTGGTGTTAAACATAACATTGACCAGAGTGACATCATAACAAGGATAACAGTAGTAATTCTGGTAAATTACCCAGGAAGCGCTGTGAAATAACTGAAATTCCTACGGTCTTGGTTGAAGATATTGTGCGATTCATTTGCGAATTGATCCTTTAAATGTTACATGAATGCATTTCTACGGTGACAAAGTTAATTTTCTGTTTGTCAGTTACACCGGTTTAAATGAAGTACAATAGAAAGTTAGCTTAAACTGTCTCTTTTTAAATGTAAATTCAAAGTAAAATTGATAATCAGCAGATAACTTTGTGATTGTCATCGCACATATCTCGGCGAGTAAGCAGAAAAAACGCACAACATGGTCTGACCTGTATGCTTGGTCACTACAGTTCTTAATCAAAGCTCTGAAAGTGCTAATGGTATAGGGGCATATGTAAGTTGAAAATATATGGCATAGATAATATGGACAAACTTTGTTGAAACAATAAACAATGACCTTTAAAACAAACAAACCAAAAATGTGTGAAGCAACACATACTGCCTGCCAATAACATATACCTTATTCATCAACGTTTGACCCTTTTCTTGTATAAACAAAATAAATCGGGAAGAACAAAAGATTGACAAATAACCGAGCAGCGACCCTTAATTAAAATATATCCAGTTTAGAAATCACTAAAGATCCACAATGTATAATGTATAGTCTTAAATTAATACATTGGACATCTATTGAGACAATAACCGAAGCAATGAAAACAAATGAGTTTACACCTAAAAAAATCAGATTTGTGTTCAAAATATTGTATCGATCTCCTAATCCCAATGAATACGTGTGACGACTTTGAAATGGATCCGCGAAACCGACAAAGTTTTGACCCATTAATGCAAACCGTAACGGAAAGACGGACGAATGGATGAACACAACGACGGACAGACAGTCAGTCGCTCCGGACAAAGTACACAGCTTGGGGAAACACTCATTAACGAACAAGGGCATTTCACGGAATGCATGTGTTGCATGCGAAAATCAAAAATAAGTGACGGAACATGGAAAGACAAAAATATACACATTCCAAACGGAGCATGCTAAAGTTATGGTAATGGTGCACAGCATATCTGTAGGTCATAAGTTACCTACACACCAAGTTTGAAATGGATAAAATGGAAATTAATTGAGACAATCACTGAAGTAAATAAGGAAAAATGGAGATAGCTAAAATAATACAGTTATGCACCTAGTACTTATCCGTTCTCCTGATCACACGGAATAAGTGTGACCACTTTGAAATAAATCTGCCATACAGTAACAACGTGTTGACCAATACATGCAATCCATGACGGACGGACGAATGCACATTCAGACAGCCGGCCGTACGCCGGATTATACCTCCAAGCTTTACAGACAGAGACAACTCATAAAGTATTGATTACAGAAGACTGGTTCGATGCGTCTCCGAAACGGGACCGTACAAGGTTAATTTACAAAAACCTATTTAGACTACATTTCTAGTTTATATGTCAACAGATACATCTAGGACTAGATTACACGTTGACGGACGTTGAGTCTTCAATATACATTAAAATTTTGTCTCAACATCGCTAGAAGCGCATCAATTATTAAATAAACAATGACCTTGCGGTTATAACTCGTGTGTATGTTGACATTTTCGGCCAAATTTCTTTCCGGCGTTTGACAAAAGTCAATGCGACATGCGCAATTCGTCTTTCACCAATGGGCTAAGTCTATGTGAAAAAGCAGCCAGTTGCTTGGGAAGATTGTTGTGTGAATTACTGGTGTAAGAAAACCAGGAAATACATGTGTAGGTGAACTGGCCGCCGTGGTATTACTGAGGAAATGTTAAAAACTGCGTTAACCCCAATCAATTTTTGTTGAAATGAAATTTTGAATAGTGATGAAAACATTGTGGAAAAAGACGAACTTGCTGATTATCATTCATCTCTTAAGGTGAGTCAAATGTGTTTAAAAGGGGCAAAGGTTAAACTAATAACTGTAGACAAATGTTTTCGTTATCTAGGTTATAGAAAAAAATTGATTCATCTTTCAAAGCATTGTTTGGAAAGGAGGATTTGCTCATTGTCAGCAATTGCTCCGTTTGCAAATACACTTTCAACATTCGTATGTAACTAAGTAGCTATAACGGAAACGGATCAACCCTTTCCCGCTTACAGTTAATTGTTGACGCATGTGCAGCAGACTGCTGCAGACTTGTTTATCGTGACCCATTTCCTCTTTTTCCACAAAGGTTTCAACTATATATTTTTCCCCTTGATGTAAGGCAAAATTGCTCGTTATCATTCATCTCTAGCATGTTATTCAAAATGTGTCGAGTAAAAGAATGTAAAACGTTCAAATATAAAAAGAATTAATTTGAAACGTGTTTGAAAGCATTGTGTGAAAAGGAGGAATTGCTCATTGTCAGCAATAGCTCCATTTTCCAACAATATTTTCAATATTCGATCTGTTATAGTATCACGGAAAGGGTTCCGCTTCCATGGGGAGTATGTAACTATTGTCTGCTTACAGACGCATGTGCAGCAGACGACAATCGAAAACATTTTAACAAAAGGCGAAATTGCTTATCGTAGGCAATTTCTACTTTTGCCACAATGGTTTCAACTCCTTTCAATAATTTTATTTACAGTGATTTGCACATTTCCATAAGTCAACTGGGTCACAGCACGGTCGACGTTACTTTACACAACTGACATTGAGGTCAATCAAAGTTCAGAGTGTGTTTCACGCGTTGGAACTATTTTGTCTCATTAATTAATGCAAGCGGAGGTTTTTTTGAGATTCGGTCGAACAAATGAAATCATTGAAAAGACAGATTATAACTAATCAAAACTGTAGAAAAAGAAGACATTGCTCATAATAATTTCTGTGAAATATATTATTGATTATTCGGAAATGCCCACATTTCGACTTTTCAACAGACGAGCAATAACGTGCGCTCCTTGGCACTACTGTTATATTTTCTTAGCAGATATGTTTCAAAATAGGAAAGCATGAACAGTTCTTGTCAGACTTAATGTGGCACAGTTTTCCCCTCTGTATTTTTAAATTCTTTCGTTTTGTTGTCATGATTAATACATTTTCAGAATGTAGTAGAGGACATTTGAAACATCTGTAGGAGAATACATGAAAGTAATGTGGCAAAAAGCAATGTTCATGATACGATCTTTTGAAAGATGTCTTCAGATTATTTAATAATTATACTTTCACTCGTGATTTTTCACATTTGTCCAGGTATTTTCAAAGGGCAACCACTACAGCTTTGTTCAATGTGTTCAAGGTCGTCTACATATCTATCGTATAGTTTGCAATTTATAGGAAAGAGTTAACAAATTATTGAATAAGTTAAAAATAAGAATAAAACATATTCAATGAGCAATTTCTTCCTTTGCCATAATGTTAAAAGGTGTCATTTAATGTCGTCAGGAAGCGCCTGTATGTAAGAAAGGGTTATGAGTTTGATGCAATGGTGTACTGTCTGATTTCAAAGTTCCCCAAGTACAAAGGCATCACAAACAATTTATTTCGGTGAAAGGGTCAGTATGTACTTTATTAAATACTTACTTCCGATAGAAGATATTTTTGTTGGCCTGCTGTCCGCCTGAATGTGCATTCGTCCGTCCGTCATGGAGTGCATGTATTGGTCAACACGTTATAACTGTATGGCAAATTTATTTCAAAGTGGTCACACTTATACCGTGTGATCAGGGGAAAGGCAAAGTACAAGGTACATAACTCTGGTCTGTTTATTTTAGTTATCTCGATTTTTCCTTATTTAGTTCAGCGATTGTCTTAATTAATTTCCATTGTATCCATTTCAAACTTGGTTTGTAGGTAACTTATGACCTACATATTTGCAGTGCACCATTACCATAACTTGAGCATGCTGCGTTTGACGTGTGAATATTTTTGTCTGTCCATGTTCTCACTTATTATATAACTTTCGCATGCAACACATGCGTTCCGTGAAATGCGCTTGTTCGTTAGTGGGTTCTTCCCCAAGCTGTGTATTTTGTCCGAAGCGACTGACTGTCTGTCCGTCTTTGTGTTCATCCATCCGTCCGTTTGTTCGTTACGGTTTGCATTAATGGGTCAAAGCTTTGTTTCTGTTTAACGGATCCATTTCAAAGTCGTCACACGTATACATTGGGATTAGGAGATCGATACAATATTTTGAACACAAATCTGATCTGGCATTTTTAGGTGTAAACTCATTTCTTCGGTTATTATCTCAATAGATGTCCAATGTATCAATTTAAGACTTGGTGTATTGGGAACTCAGAGCTACAGATGTGCATTGCAAGAAGAAACATAAGTCTAGCATCCTTTTTTCGATTGTCTTTCATTTATCAGCATGAATACAATATACATTGTGGATCTTTAGTGATTTCTGCCACTAAATATTAATCTGTTTTCCTAGCCTAGTACTGTTAGTTACCCCTGCATTTATCATGAATAAACATTAATTATGCCTACATACAAGCGAAATACTGTCTAAATTTGCTGTTAAACAAAACATTGACCAGAGTGACATCATAACCTGGATCATAAGGAGTAGTAACAGTAGTACTTCTGGTAACTTACCCAGGAAGCGCTGTGAAATAACTGGAATTCCTACGGTCTTGCTTGAAGATTTTGTGCGATTCATTTGCAAAGTGATCCTTTAAATGTTACATGCATGCATTTCTACGGTGATATAAAGTAATTTTCTATTTGTCAGTTACACTGCTTTAAATGAAGTACAATAGAAAGTTAGCTTTAAATGTCTCTTTATAAATGTAAATTCAAAGTGAAAATAATAATCAGCATATGACTTTGTGATTGTTATCGCACATATTTCGGCGAGTAAGCAGTGAGAAACGCCAAACAACAAAGTCTGATCTTTATGCCTGGTTTCTACTCCAACAAACAACATTTCTAGCCGAATGTTTATCCCTTTCAATTACTATTTGCCCTTTAAAACATAATTATTGAATAGGGATGAGAGTATGATAGCTGGAATTCATAGGCTATTGGCTTGAAGATATTATGCTAAGGCTTTGAATGCCACTCAATATTAATTTGTTTTCCTAGCATAGTACTGTTAGTAACCCCTGCAGTTATCATGAATAAGCATTAATTATGCCCAGATAAAAGCGAAATGCTGTTTAAAAATTTGGTGTTAAACATAACATTGACCAGAGTGACATCATAACAAAGATAACAGTAGTAATTCTGGTAAATTACCCAGGAAGCGCTGTGAAATAACTGAAATTCCTACGGTCTTGGTTGAAGATATTGTGCGATTCATTTGCGAAGTGATCCTTTAAATGTTACATGAATGCATTTCTACGGTGACAAAGTTAATTTTCTGTTTGTCAGTTACACCGGTTTAAATGAAGTACAATAGAAAGTTAGCTTAAACTGTCTCTTTTTAAATGTAAATTCAAAGTGAAATTGATAATCAGCAGATAACTTTGTGATTGTTATCGCACATATCTCGGCGAGTAAGCAGAACAAAACGCACAACAGGGTCTGACCTGTATGCCTGGTCACTACAGTTCTTAATCAAAGCGCTGAAAGTGCTAATGGTATAGGGGCATATGTAAGTTGAAAATATATGGCATAGATAATATGGACAAACTTTGTTGAAACAATAAACAGTGACCTTTAAAACAAACAAACCAAAAATGTGTGAAGCAACACATACTGCCTGCCAATAACATATACCTTATTCATCAACGTTTGACCCTTTTCTGGTATAAACAAAATAAATCGGGAAGGACAAAATATTGACAAAACCGAGCAGCGACCCTTAATTAAAATATATCCAGTTTAGAAATAACTAAAGATCCACAATGTATATTGTATAGTCTTAAATTTATACATTGGACATCTATTGAGACAATAACCGAAGAAATGAAAAAATGAGTTTACACCTAAAAAACCAGATCAGATTTGTGTTCAAAATATTGTATCGATCTCCTAATCCCAATGTATACTTGTGACGACTTTGAAATGGATCCGCGAAACAGAAAGTTTTGACCCATTAATGCAAACCGTAACGGACAGACGGACGAGAATGGATGAACACAACGACGGACAAACAGTCGGTCGCTCCGGACAAAGTACACAGCTCGGGGAAGCACTCATTAACGAACAATGGCATTTCACGGAATGCATGTGTTGCATGCGAAAATCAAAAATAAGTGACGGAATATGGAAAGACAAAAATATACACACTCCAAACGTAGCATGCTAAAGTTATGGTAATGGTGCACTGCATATCTGTAGGTCATAAGTTACCTACATACCAAGTTTGAAATGGATAAAATGGAAATTAATTGAGACAATCACTGAAGTAAATAAGGAAAAATGGAGATTGCTAAAATAATACAGAGTTATATACCTAGTATTTAGCCGTTCTCCTGATCACACGGTATAAGTGTGACCACTTTGAAATAAATCTGCCATACAGTAACAACGTGTTGACCAATACATGCAATCCATGACGGACGGACGAATGCACATTCAGGCAGACAGCCGGCCGGACGCCGGATTATACCTCCAAGCTTTACAGACAGAGAAAGAAGACTGGTTCGATGCGTCTCCGAAACGGGACCGTACAAGGTTAATTTACAAAAACCTATTTAGACTACATTTCTAGTTTATATGTCAACAGATACATCTATGACTAGATAACATGTTGACGGACGTTGAGTCTTCAATATACATTAAAATTTTGTCTCAAAATCGCTAGAAGCGCCTCAATTATTAAATAAATAATGAACTTACGGTTATAACTTGTGTGTATCTTGACATTTTCGGCCAAATATCTTTCCGGCGTTTGACAAATCAATGCGACATGCGTCATTCGTCTTTCACCAATGGGCCAAGTCTATGTAGAAAAGCAGCCAGTTGCTTGGGAAGATTGTTGTGTGAATTACTAGTGTAAGAAAACCAGGAAATACATTTGTAGGTGAACTGGCCGCCGTGGTATTATTGAGGAAATGTTAAAAACTGCGTTAACCCCAATCAATTTTTGTTGAAATGAAATTTTGAATAGTGATGAAAACATTGTGTTAAAAGACAAACTTGCTGATTATCATTCATCTCTTAAGGTGAGTCAAATGTGTTTAAAAGGGGCAAAGGTTAAACTAATAACTGTAGACAAATGTTTTCGTTATCTAGGTTATAGAAAAAAAATAGATTCATCTTTCAAAGCATTGTTTGGAAAGGAGGAATTGCTCATTGTCAGCAATTGCTCCGTTTGCAAATACACTTTCAACATTCGTATGTAACTAAGTAGCTATAACGGAAACGGTTCAACCCTTTCCCGCTTACAGTCGCTTGTTGACACATGTGCAGCAGACGGCTGCAGACTTGTTTATCGTGACCCATTTCCTCTTTTTCCACAAAGGTTTCAACTGTATATATACTTTTCCCCTTGATGTAAGGCAAAATTGCTCGTTATCATTCATCTCTAGCATGTTTATTCAAAATGTGTCGAGTAAAAGAATGTAAAACGTTCAAATATGAAAAGAATTAATTTGAATCGTGTTCGAAAGCATTGTGTGAGAGGAGGAATTGCTCATTGTCAGCAATAGCTCCATTTCTAACACTATTTTCAATATTCGAACTGTTATAGTATCACGGAAAGACGTAACCAGTGTCCGCTTACAGACGCATGTGCAGCAGACGACAATCGAAAACATTGTAACAAAAGCAGAAATTGCTTATCGTAGGCAATTTCTACTTTTGTGAAATCGTTGAAAAGGCAGATTATAACTAATCAAAACTCGATTTTGGCGTAGGAAATCAATTGTGGACTGGTTGCAGCCGTAATCCGACTTTTCGAAAGCAGGTTAGCAAAGAGATAGTTCGAAACGCCCATATCCCAAAAATGGTATTCCCTCTTTGGCGTTTATAGTTTTGGTAAGTATTACTTTCAAAAGTCGTCTGCATGATGGATAGGGTTAATCCCTTTCAAATACATTAATATTTGCTCTTTCATATACATTACTATTGAATAGGGTTGAGAGTTTGATAACTGGAATTCATAGGTTATTGGCTTGAAGGTATTGTGCGATTTTTCCTTTTGCTACAATGTCAAAAGTTGATTGCTGCAGAGGCTTCAGAAAGCTTCGAGATCTGCATTAGGGATATAGTTAATTATGCAAGGAAGGCTTTGAATGCCACTAAATATTAATCTGTTTTCCTAGCCTAGTACTGTTAGTTACCCCTGCATTTATCATGAATAAGCATTAATTATGCCCAGATAAAAGCGAAATATTGTTTAAATTGGTGTTAAACATAAAATTGACCAGAGTGACATCGTTACATGGATCATAAGGTTTAGTAACAGTAATCATTTTGAAAAATTACCCAGGAAGCGCTGTGAAATAACTGAAATTCCTATTGTCTTGGCTTGAAGATATTGTGCGATCCATTTGCAAAGTGATCCTTTAAATGGTACATGCATGCATTTCTACGGTGACATAAAGTTAATTTTCTGTTTGTCACTTACACCGATTTAAATGAAGTACAATAGAAAGTTAGCTTAAAATGTCTCTTTATCAATCTGAAATGAATAATCAGATAACTTTGTAATTGTTATCGCACATATCTCGGCGAGTAAGCAGCGAGAAACACCAAACAATGGGATCTGATCTCTATGCCTGGTCACTACAATTCTTAAATATGGTATTCCCTAATTGGTATTTATGGTTTTGGCATAAGCATTACTTTCAAAAGTCGTCTGCATGATGGATAGGGTTAACCCCTTTCAAATGCGTTAATATTTGCCCTTTAAAACATGATTATTGAATAGGGTTGAGAGTATGATAGCTAACATTCATAGGGTATTCGCTTGAAGATATTGTGCGATTCATGTGTTACATAGTGGCCCCCTCCATAACATTTAAATGATTAGCCGATAACTTAAAGATTTTAAATCGAACAAATAATCACAAAAAACAACGAGCGACGGTCTGGTGCAGGAGATTGCAAGTTCAATCCCCCCTCAGGTCATGCCAAATACCTTACAAATTGGTAATGGCAAACCTTCTTTGACTTTCAGGGTTGTGAGGTGAGCATAACAACCGTCTCGCTTGTGTCTGTTAAATGGACCAGTAATACTGGTAAATGATATTCCCCCATATTTTTGGTTTCAAAGTCGTCTGCTGCCTTTGTTCTACAAGTCAGTGAATCTACTCGGAAGAAAAAGTGTCAATTTACAGAAGTAACAAAGATCTAGTAGGTAGGTACATTACAATAATAAACTAGAACTATCACTGAATGTGATTAATACCCCGAAAGCCGCTCTGATCGGATATGGTAATAGTTTGTCATATTCAGGTGTCATTTAGAAATGGCACCATGTTATGGATCGGGTTATTCTTGCTTTATTCATTTTTGGATTGTCTTGGTTAAAACTAGAAAATAGAGTTTTTTTAATTGTGTTTGATGGCAATCCATTTTGTTTGATTAAAACCCATTGGGTAATTGAGCAGTTGTACTGAGGAGGAGAAAAAGTAATAAAGGGCAATAACTCTGTAATAAACTCTGACTTATGGTTCTCATACAATATGTATGTCCAATGTCGTTTTCATCGAATCAGATGAACATATATAGAGCCATATTCATTTTCTTCCTTATTTTTAGTGACATCTAGAGGATATACATGTACTGCAATAGTCCAAAGCTATCGAGAAAGTCAACCTACGTACAAATCCACCTTGTGTATCCATACTACATCTCAAGATCAGACGTCGGACAACTGCATGGAAAACTAGGATAGGTACGCTAATGTTGGTCACCAAAATGTCATGGGTTTTCGTGACTGATAAAAATGACTATTTAAATATTGTGGTAAATGGAGAAATGCTCAGCATCAGCAATTTCCTTTTACAATAATGTTTTCAACTCTATTCAATTGGCATTTTCAGATGCTGTCCATATTCTTACCCAGGTGTTTTAAGGATGTATTCCAGAGATATGTTGTCATTGTGGGAAAAGTTTTGAAAGTAAAATGAATATCATAACATGATTAACGTTGTGACCGTTTTGTTTCAAAATAACTTCATTTCAAAAGCTAGTGGAAGCCCTTAACGTTTCAAATGTCGTTGCAATCGAGTCATGTGGACGTATAGAGAAGCATGTACCTATTTTTCTTTAAGTAATATTGCATAATATGAGATACTTCGTATGTACTTTCAGTTTGGCTTGGATGATTAAACAACCAACAATGATGCCCAACACTGGTGTTGTACCCGCTTTGTATGCACCAATTCAACGAAGATCAAACGTCCGAAGTACAGTAACCTACATGATAAACCGATAAATTCCCAAGACAATTAGAAACAAGAAGAAATAACGAGATTAATAACATTAGTCGGCTACATTATCCATCTGGAAAAAAATCTGAAATTCTAGGAAGTGGATAATATAGAATTGACAATATGATTTATCAGATTATGGGATCTGAGAGCAGATATCATGTTAAACAATATCAAGATGAACGCCATAGAAGAATCTAGTTTGTGTGCCCCGTCCTTTGCAGATGATATGTCACTTTTATCGTTGTCTAGTAAATCCTTACAAGATATGATCAACATGTGCCATCAGTATTCTTGTGTTTTCCAATATAATGCAACTAAGGGCGCCATTGTCACTTTTAACGAATTTAAGCGAGCATTTGCAGGCCGATCACGGTCCTGGTTTGTTGGTAACGAATAAATTCAAGAGAAAGACGAGTTCGTCCACTTAGGAAATCTTTGTAACAAATACAGCAGTTCAACCTCGATAATTAAACATGTTGATCGAAATTCGGTATGATTAAATAGAGAGAAAATATAAGCAATTTATAAGAAGAATTTATTTATCTTTATTTTCTCCATATAATGAAGATCAATAATTTACAAAAGTATAAATTCTTCTTATAAATTGCTCATCCGTTTTTCGTGCTACCAATGTTTTCAAAAGTTGTATCATTTGTAAATGTCTTATAAATGTGTTGACAGTTCTTAAATTTAATTTTATGTTTATAGATTCTTGTTATGTTACGATACATGATAATTTAACCCATCTTTCATATATGCAGAGCTTGTCATGTTGTTATTTCTAAAACGGCTTTAAAAAAGTCTTTAAATAAATGTCATTGTATGTTGAATGTTTACAAACTTGTGACACCGGGTGTAACGGTAAACTTCATTTAGCATTGTTACCAAGTGCGTAAACGGTTCCATGCTAACCATACAATGACTATTTATTTAATTTCGATTTCTTTATTTGTGTGATATGAAACACTCGCTTAAGAGAATACATAAAGCATTCTCCTTATAATTGCTCATCCATATTTCCTGCTACAAGTGAGGAATCCGCTGTGGTTGAGTGGTTAGCGTCGGGTATTTCGAAACCGGGTGTCCCGTGTTCGATCCCCAGTCGCGGCACTGTGGTCATGGTGGAGTGCCCTTGGGCAAGGCACATTTTCTAGCCTAGTACTGGTTTGTTTACCCAGGGATCATGAATAAGTGAAGTGTCGCCGTGATATAACTGAAATATTGTTGAAAGCGGCGTAAAACCCCAATAAATAAATAAATAAAATGCTACAAGTGTTTTCAAAAGTTGTCAACTGCATAGATGTCAATACGTCTGCAATCATTTGTAAATATTTTATGTATAGTGTATCTATTTCTAATGATTTTAGTAAATATGTTGACGGTTCTTAAATGTCATTTTATATGTTAATTTCTGCGTCTCCTATTGAGAGCAGATATCATGTTAAAAAATATTAAGATGAAAGCGATTTCTGTAATATGGAACTCGCCAAAGAGAACGTATATAGTATTCTTCTTATAAATTGCTCATCCATTTTTCCTGCTACCACAGTGTTTTCAAAAGTTGTCAACTGCATAGGTGTCAATACGTCTGCAATCATTTGTAAATTTCTTATGTATAGTGTATCTATTTCTAATAATTTTAATATATGTATTGACAGTTCTTAATTTTATGTTTTTAATTATTGTTATGTAAAGATAAATGATAATTTAACCCCTCTTTCATATATGCAGAGCTTGTCATTTTCTTATTTCTAAAACAGCAGTCTTTAAATAAATGTCATTGTATGTTGAATGTATACAAACTTGTGACACCGGGTGTAACGGTAAACTTCATTTAGCGTTGTTACTAAGTCCGTAAACAGTTCCATGCTAACCATACAATGACTATTTATTTAATTTCGATTTCTTTATTTGTGTGATATGAAACACTTGCTAAAAAAGAACACATATAGCATTCTTCTAATAAATTGCTAATCCATTTTTCCTGCTACAAGTGAGGAATCCGCTGTGGTTGAGTGGTTAGCATCGGGGATTTCGAAACCGGGTGTCCCGTGTTCGATCCCCAGTCGCGGCACTGCGGTCTAGGTGGAGTGCCCTTGGGCAAGGCACATTTTCTAGCCTAGTACTGGTTTGTTTACCCAGGGATCATGAATAAGTGAAGTGTCGCCGTGATATAACTGAAATATTGTTGAAAGCGGCGTAAAACACCAATAAATAAATAAAATGCTACAAGTGTTTTCAAAAGTTGTCAACTGCATATGTGTTAATACGTCTGCAATCATTTGTAAATATTTTATGTATAGTGTATCTATTTCTAATGATTTTAATAAATATGTTGACGGTTCTTAAATGTCATTTTATGATTAATTCTTGTTATGTTACGATAAATGATAATTTGATCCCTCTTTCCCATATGTAGAGCTTGTCATTTTCTAATTTATTGAACAGCAGTCTTTAAATAAATGCCATTGTATGTTGAATGTATACAAACTTGTGACACCGGGTGTAACGGTAAACTTCATTTAGCGTTGTTACTAAGTGCGTAAACAGTTCCATGCTAACCATACAATGACTATTTATTTAATTTCGATTTCTTTATGTGTGTGATATGAAACACTCGCTAAAAAAGAACACATATAGCATTCTTCTAATAAATTGCTAATCCATTTTTCCTGCTACAAGTGAGGAATCCGCTGTGGTTGAGTGGTTAGCGTCGGGGATTTCGAAACCGGGTGTCCCGTGTTCGATCCCCAGTCGCGGCACTGCGGTCATGGTGGAGTGCCCTTGGGCAAGGCACATTTTCTAGCCTAGTACTGGTTTGTTTACCCAGGGATCATGAATAAGTAAAGTGTCACCGTGATATAACTGAAATATTGTTGAAAGCGGCGTAAAACTCCAATAAATAAATAAAATGCTACAAGTGTTTTCAAAAGTTGTCAACTGCATAGGTGTCAATACGTCTGCAATCATTTGTAAATATTTTATGTATAGTGTATCTATTTCTAATGATTTTAGTAAATATGTTGACGGTTCTTAAATGGCATTTTATGATATGTCAATTTCTGCGTCTCCTATTGAGAGCAGATATCATGTTAAAAAATATCAAGATGAAAGCGATTTCTGTAATATGGAACTCGCCAAAGAGAACGCATATAGTATTCTTCTTATAAATTGCTCATACATTTTTCCTGCTACCACAGTGTTTTCAAAAGTTGTCAACTGCATAGGTGTCGATACGTCTGCAATCATTTGTAAATTTCTTATGTATAGTGTATCTATTTCTAATAATTTTAATATGTGTTGACAGTTCTTAATTTTATGTTTTTAATTCTTGTTATGTAAAGATAACTGATAATTTAACCCCTATTTCATATATGCAGAGCTTGTCATTTTCTTATTTCTAAAACGGCAGTCTTTAAATAAATGCCATTGTATGTTGAATGTATACAAACTTGTGACACCGGGTGTAACGGTAAACTTCATTTAGCGTTGTTACTAAGTGCGTAAACAGTTCCATGCTAACCATACAATGACTATTTATTTAATTTCGATTTCTTTATTTGTGTGATATGAAACACTTGCTAAACAAGAACACATATAGCATTCTTCTAATAAATTGCTAATCCATTTTTCCTGCTACAAGTGAGGAATCCGCTGTGGTTAAGTGGTTAGCGTCGGGGAGTTCGAAACCGGGTGTCCCGTGTTCGATCCCCAGTCGCGGCACTACGCTCATGCTGGAGTGCCCTTGGACAGGGTACATTTTCTAGCCTAGTACGGGTTTGTTTACCCAGGGATCATGAATAAGTGAAGTGTCGCCGTGATATAACTGAAATATTGTTGAAAGCGGCGTAAAACACCAATAAATAAATAAAATGCTACAAGTGTTTTCAAAAGTTGTCAACTGCATAGGTGTTAATACGTCTGCAATCATTTGTAAATATTTTATGTATAGTGTATCTATTTCTAATGATTTTAATAAATATGTTGACGGTTCTTAAATGTCATTTTATGATTAATTCTTGTTATGTTACGATAAATGATAATTTGATCCCTCTTTCCCATAAGTAGAGCTTGTCATTTTCTAATTTATTGAACAGCAGTCTTTGAATAAATGCCATTGTATGTTGAATGTATACAAACTTGTGACACCGGGTGTAACGGTAAACTTCATTTAGCGTTGTTACTAAGTGCGTAAACAGTTCCATGCTAACCATACAATGACTATTTATTTAATTTCGATTTCTTTATGTGTGTGATATGAAACACTCGCTTAAAAAGAACACATATAGCATTCTTCTAATAAATTGCTCATTCATTTTTCCTGCTACAAGTGAGGAATCCGCTGTGGTTGAGTGGTTAGCGTCGGGGAGTTCGAAACCGGGTGTCCCGTGTTCGATCCCCAGTCGCGGCACTACGCTCATGGTGGAGTTCCCTTGGGCAAGGCACATTTTCTAGCCTAGTACTGGTTTGTTTACCCAGGGATCATGAATAAGTGAAGTGTCGCCGTGATATAACTGAAATATTGTTGAAAGCGGCGTAAAACCCCAAAAAATAAATAAATAAAATGCTACAAGTGTTTCTAAAGTTGTCAATTGCATAGGTGTCAATACGTCTGCAATCATTTGTAAATATTTGATGTATAGTGTATCTATTTCTTATGATTTTAGTAAATATGTTGACGGTTCTTAAATGGCATTTTATGATATGTCAATTTCTGCGTCTCCTATTGAGAGCAGATATCATGTTAAAAAATATCAAGATGAAAGCGATTTCTGTAATATGGAACTCGCCAAAGAGAACGCATATAGTAATCTTCTTATAATTTTGTTCATCCATTTTTCCTGCTACCACAGTGTTTTCAAAAGTTGTCAACTGCATAGGTGTCAATACGTCTGCAATCATTTGTAAATTTCTTATGTATAGTGTATCTATTTCTAATAATTTTAATATATGTGTTGACAGTTCTTAATTTTATGTTTTTAATTCTTGTTATGTAAAGATAAATGATAATTTAACCCCTCTTTCATATATGCAGAGCTTGTCATTTTTGGCCGGATTGCTTAAGCAATTCCGGTCTCTAGATTGCCGCTGTCCGTCTGTCTGTCTGTCTGTCCGTCAACATTTTGGTTAAAGTTTTAGGTTAGGCAAAATGGTTAAAGTTTCTGGTTAAGCAAAATCTCAGCACAAGAAAGGGTTGCAAACTCGAAACTTTGCCTGAAGGTAACCAGTAACAAGTTCTATTGATTTCTATTGTTACTTTGACCTTGACCTTAGTTTGTCGATTTTCAAGGTCAAATTGCCGACAATCCGGCCTTACCGTCTTCAGCGGTTTCTTGTCTTATTTCTAAAACAGCAGTCTTTAAATAAATGCCATTGTATGTTGAATGTATACAAACTTGTGACACCGGGTGTAACGGTAAACTTCATTTAGCGTTGTTACTAAGTGCGTAAACAGTTCCATGCTAACCATACAATGACTATTTATTTAATTTCGATTTCTTTATGTGTGTGATATAAAACACTCGCTAAAAAAGAACACATATAGCATTCTTCTAATAAATTGCTAATCCATTTTTCCTGCTACAAGTGAGGAATCCGCTGTGGTTGAGTGGTTAGCGTCGGGGATGTCCCGTGTTCGATCCCCAGTCGCGGCACTACGGTCATGGTGGAGTGCCCTTGGGCAAGGTACATTTTCTAGCCTAGTACTGGTTTGTTTACCCAGGGATCATGAATAAGTGAAGTGTCGCCGTGATATAACTAAAATATTGTTGAAAGCGGCGTAAAACACCAATAAATAAATAAAATGCTACAAGTGTTTTCAAAAGTTGTCAACTGCATAGGTTTCAATACGTCTGCAATCATTTGTAAATATTTTATGTATAGTGTATCTATTTCTAATGATTTTAATAAATATGTTGACGGTTCTTAAATGTCATTTTATGATTAATTCTTGTTATGTTATGATAATTTGACCCCTCTTTCCCATATGTAGAGCTTGTCATTTTCTAATTGATTGAACAGCAGTCTTTGAATAAATGCCATTGTATGCTGAATGTATACAAACTTGTGACACCGGGTGTAACGGTAAACTTCATTTAGCGTTGTTGAAAGCGGCGTAAAACGCCAATAAATAAATAAAATGCTACAAGTGTTTTCAAAAGTTGTCAACTGCATAGGTGTTACTACGTCTGCAATCATTTGTAAATGTCTTATGTATAGTGTATCTATGTCTAATGATTTTAGTAAATATGTTGACGGTTCAAAGAGAAACACATAGTAATCTTTTTATAAATCACCCCCTCACCCTTTTCTGCTACAAGTGTTTTCAAAAGTTGTCCACTTCATAGGTGTTAAAAAACGTCCGCAATCATTTGTAAATGTAGTCAAAGATAATTTCCCTTTTCATGTTTTTTGTTTGCACTTTAAAGCTTTTCCCCTTTCAACCTCTGCAGAATACTCCTTTTTTGAAAACATGATTAAATGGTCATGTTTTTACTCCACATTATGAATATGGTGCAAGTATGAACTTTAATCTATCGAGTGAAATATATGTACAGCGCTTTGTTGTGTGAACAGCAGGAATGGTTCAATATGAGCGATTGCTTCTTTTGCGACAATTTCTTGAAAAGAACCACTTTACAATAAAAGTCGAATTGGGGAAATGTTTAAGAATTTAGTTTTTATGTATGTCCATTGAGTCGACTGTTTATGTATATTTGACGTTACATCGAATTTTTTACCAACATTACACTTTCTATCGATCCGAATTCAGTATCAATATGTGGGTTTAATAAGATATTTATGTATTTCACTAATGTTGTGCGATTCATCAAAGCTGTATGGAATATGCGATTTGACTGCACAGGTTTCCAGAGTCTTTTCATAAAATACTTTTATCATAAAATGTGTTTATTTCTGTTTTGCCCCTGGGCCAGTTCATTTGTTGTAATATAAACTGTATATGCCTGTAAATGTTCTACCAAACGATTTATTGGTTTAAGCTTTCAACAATGTTCTGTCATAACCGAACTGCCTGTTCACACACACTCACACCCATGTGTTTCCTCTGTTTTAGTCTCAATGTTTTAATAAGGCAAGGAACAGTTCTTCAAATTATTTGAAATCGGCCAACCAGTTTTCTTTTGTAGTAAAGGGTGTACTGCTTATATATCTCAAAACAACAACTATTTGACAAGTTGAGGAGGACTCGCTAGAGACTTATTTACCAATGTTCAAGACTTTTCTTGTGATCTAGTTCAATAACATTCAATCTTGTTTAACGGGTAATCCCTTTCCGTAACCTTTTCTAATATGCTCATGTATTCCGACTCAAATTTGTGTGGAGTACTGGTGTGAGAAAACCAGGAAATGCATGAGTAGGTGAACTGGCCGCCGTGAAATAACTGAGAAATTGTTAAAAACGGCGTTAAACCCCAATCAATCAGACTCAAATGCAGCAGTCGACCTTTGTACTCAAAAAAGGAAATTGCCAATAATGAGCAAATTCTCGTTTTGCTACAATGTTTCAAACACGTATTTATAGATAATAGATATTTTAAATTCAAGTGCCGTTAATTTCCCACTAGCAGTAGACGTTGTTTTTAATTGCAATAATGTGTGATGTATGCCCATCAATGGAAAGGAACAGACGAAATAACAATGGAGCAAGAAAATCTCGTTTAAATGGAAACCCTTCTCTAATGCAGACGCGTTTTAATACAAACTGCAGCAGCAGACTTAATCTCCTTTTGTCACAATGTGTTCCTCTCTATTCAATAACATTTTCAAAATAGCCATTTAAACAGTCTGGAATTCAAGAATATAATGGTTATAAATCATTTCCCACACTACAATAAATCTGCAGCAAGGGACTGAACATATCAAGTCAAAAGTGTTGAAATCACAGTCCATACACTAGGGAACATGAATACCCGTCGATCATGGCGTCTTAAGCTCCATTTGAAAGAAGTTGGATCGCTTTAATTAAATTGGAATTTAGCGCCCTGATAGAAAGAACAAATAATATCGGCACTTCGATCATATGGTGTGTTCCCACTTTCCCAACCTTTAATTAGTCCTATAGAAATGGAGGTAGGGGTTGGGTGAATGTATTGTTCGGTGTAACAATAGAGTTGAAAGGTGATAATTGGCGAAAATTGCTATACTGTACTGAACAGTTGTGTTCCTAAATTTGGGAAAGTTGTTCATAAATTTAAGTTTCATATAGATAGATATTCTTTATTTTGAGTATAAGCATTAATTCGACCGGCGATCTTCCTCTACCCACTGCTCAGTCACAATTCTTAAACTTAGACCCCGGCCCATTCGACAGAGGCTAGGGGGACAAGCGGCAGTGCCGAAGCACGTAGCACAAGTCTCTTCACTTCTTCATTGTCCTTGAAGTCAGTTACAAGACCACAATCTTGTACTTTTCTCCACATACACTGTGTGAAGTGAAAGAAACATCCACGGACTTGAACACCAACAAACACGATACTGCTGTTTCGAAGTCCATCATTATCGTTTCTGGGGACAGAGGAATGTTATGTTCACGGGCGAAATTCTGGATGAGTGTGAATAATCTGTTGTACATTGTTTGCTGTTTATTTGGAAGTAGTCCATACACTAGGGAACATGAATACCCGTCGATCATGGCGTGGATGGTGTATAGCTGGTATAAATATGACGGCGAAGCGTAGAAGGTACCGTCCATATATCAGGTCTCGGCTGTAGACAGCTGGGCCAGGTTGTCAACGGTGGCGAATATGAGCATTCGCTCCACATCACCGTCATTGGCGATTAGGAATGGATTCCCTGAAAGCGACTCTATCCACCTCCCTTCCAAGTTGACACCCGCCATTGTCTTTGGCATGACTGGTCTAGTCTTAGACCGCTGTCTATATCAACTGGATTTTTCTTAGTTTTCAACAGTTAGTTATAAGTAAATTGTTAATTTCATTAATCATTATTGTTGTTCTCAGACTAATTTTCAATCAGTTCATAATTGCTAATTAAAAAATAGTGTTGATATATAATTATGTATTTACCTAGTATAACTGTTATAATAATAAATAAATAAATAAAAGATACATATTGTTAATTGAGGTCCGTGAAGTTAGGTTGACGAGTGACGAACTGTGACATTTTTATAGGTCCGTGAAGTTAGGTGGACGAGTGACGAATTGACGAGTGACAAACTGTGACATTTTTTCTAAAAACTTTATTTCTTTCTTTAAGATGATGTTTCTGGACGAATAAATGCAAATTGGGCCCTATTTCGTGTTTCATGGCCATCAGTCAATCAGAAGAGCTTCTTCAAGTTCGTCAATTCGTCAACTTTTTAATAAAGTTGACGAAATTGACGAAAAAATTATTTTTCTAAAAACTTTATATCTTTCCTTTAGAGAAGTATCTGGACGTATTGAATGCAAATTAGGCACTATTTCGTGTTTCATGGCGATCAGTCAATCAGAAGACCTTCGTGAAGTTCGTCAATTCGTCAACTCTTCAATTTAGTTGACGAAATTGACGGAAAAAAAAAATATCTAAAAACTTTATCTCTTTTCTTTAGATAATGTATCTGGACGTATTGAATGCAAATTAGGCCCTATATCAAATGTCATGGCCATCAGTCATTCAGAATGCTTTGTCAAGTTCGTCAATTCGTCAACACGTCAATTCGTCAACACGTCAATTTTGTTGACAAATTGACGAAAGAAATATTTTTCTAAAAACTTTATTTCTGTCTTTAAGATAATGTATCTGGACGTATTCAATGCAAATTAAGCCCTTTTTTAACTTTCATGGCCATCAGTCATTCAGAAGGGCTACGTCAAGTTCGTCAATTCGTCAACACGTCAATTTTGTTAAACGAAATATACGTTGACAAACATCAAAGCATATTCTTCTTCAGTTGAATCTCTTCATACACAGGTTCTAACTAATAGCTTTCTGCATAGTGTGTCGATTAGAAAGGGACTGTACAGCCAAACGTTTGTTTTTATTACTTCTTAGTATGTTTAAGAATGGGTCTTCCGATTTCGGGTTTATTTCGGATGTTGTTTCTCTGCTACATAAATATGATATTTACAATAGCTTGGAAGACTATTTAGCATATGGCAATTTTCCTAGTAGATATTTTTGGAAACATTGTATTAATACAAAGGTTCGTAACTACTTTCAGATCAGGGGCGTAGCTTTGCAATAATCAGTGTGTAGGCCGTCTCGTGAGAAAATCTACATTGTGGATCGACCCGGATCAGCCTAAGCATGCCACACAGGCCTACCCGGATAGACACTTTTCGCCTCCTGTGGATTTTCTGTTTCATGAATAACTACTCTATACATCTATCCCCCTAAGACGGAATGTGTCGGTCGGATCAGTCTGCGCGGACAGCGCAGGCTGATCTGGTCGATACATTACGCAGATGTCTATCGCCGCAGCTGCATTTTGAGAAAAAATGTGTAGGCACGTGCCTACAGTGCCTAAATGGAGCTACGCTATATAGACTATATAGAATAATTGAATGTTAGAACTTCTTCGAGACAGTTTGTCTTATACAGAAAACTGCAGTATCAGTTCTCTGCTAATCCACTGTGGGACTACGCTAAACGTAATCCGAATATGCGATTTTCATAGTAGATATTTTTGGAAACATTGTATTAATACAAAGGTTCTTAACTACTATATATAAGAATGGACTGTTAGAACGTCTTCGGAACAGTTTGTCTTATACAGAAAACTACAGTATCAGTTCTCTGCTAATCCAGTGTGGGACTACGCTAAACGTAATCCGAATATGCTACGTGCTTGTTTTTCTATCACCCAAATAATTGCATACACGACATGCACTGATTTCTCCCATTGCTCACGGTGTGGAAATATAGAGATATTAAAACAAGTTGACTGAGCATATTTTGATTAACTGTTGTATTCCTTTTAACAAATAACTTATGTCAAATTTGGTTGTAGTACTTTCAATATGCTAGATTCTTTTAATGGTAAGAAGTATGTTGAAGCTCTATTCGGTTTGAATCCGAACTTGAACAGCGTACTGCTTAAAAACTATGACAAACATGTGGTACTATTTCTACATAACGTATGAAATGGTTACAAGTACTTTGTACCGGTTTAAATAAATACTGTCAGTATTATTTATACTGTCAGTATTATTTTATTTTCTCTCTCTCTCTCTCTCTCTCTCACTCTCTCTCTCTCTCTCTCTCTCTCTCTCTCTCTCTCTCTCTCTCTCTCTCTCTCTCTCTCTCTATATATATCTCTCTCTCTCTCTCCTCTCTCTCTCTCTCTCTCTCCTCTCTCAATTTCACATTGTATGTTGTACCGACCTGGCAGACTAAATACCTTATCTGTACGTGTTCTACAGTGCAAATGCTGTGATTGTTTGCCACATAATTACAAAGTTTGCAACGTTCTGGATATCTAAAGAAGACATAGAATTCAATAGCTCACATCCGTACAGTGTAGACGAAATTGGTATTGTTTTCATTAGTGAACCCATTGTAATAAGGTTGACATATCAAATGCTGTTTACTGCTAGTAAAGAGAACATAAAGGCCCGTCCTTTTGCTGTTACCAAGATGTACAAACCGTAAAGTTTGGCAAAGAGAACCCCTCCATTTGAACAAATATAAATTTCAACTTGTTACCACTACTTAATAGTAATTTGGTTGCAATACAATCAGCAAGCAAAGTTACACAGGGATGTTGCGGCATTGATTATGCTCGGTGAGGTATATAGCTATTTTGGTAACTGGTCTTATTTATATTGTACTAACAATAATATGAAAAAGGCAAAGCCTCGTCACGAGCACAGCGCCTATAATGGGTCTAAGCTGTAGGTATATGACTACCATGATTAAGGAATATGTTACAAGCTGTCGGAACTGGGACCGTTATTGTACACTATCCCTACTTTATCTTTTGGTGCAAAGTCAAATCATCAAACATTTAAACATTCACTTCATCACATAAGCAATCACATATATAATACAGTAAAGTCAAACATATTAATAGTCTTAACAAGATATCCTTCAATTTGGCCTTGTGACATAGTTTCAGGCAGGTTTATAGCAAAGTTCAAAACAACCATCTGTCAAAGTTTCAACATGCTAACATTAAATAAAAAGTTTTCAGAGTGTTAACAACATTTTCCTTAAATATGGTCTAATGACCTTATGTTTGATCCGAAATGACACATATTTGAACTTGGCCTTGCTATCCTCAGGACAAACATTCTGACAAAGTTTCAAAATACTGAAGCAAACATTGAGGTCAAGAGTGTTAACAAGATTGTTCTCAAATGTTTCCTTAGAAGTGACCTTGTTTTTTTTTTTATCCAACATGATCTTTAATTGAATTTAGCCTAGATTTGACCATAACACCAATTATGACAAAATGTCAACATGCTAAATTTAAAAATGCAGCATTCAAAATGTCTGATTGTTTACAAATTGTGCCTTCAATTTGCTCTTGTGACCTAATTTTTCACCCACCATGACCCTTTTTTTTTTACTAGGCCTATGTATTGTCAAGACAAACATTCTGACAAAGTTTCAAGCTGCTGAAGTAAAAGTGTGGTTTCTAGACTGTAAACAAGATTTTCCTTCAGATTGGTGAAGTGACCTAGTTTATGACCGGATATGACCCAAAAATTGAACTTAGCCTTTCTCCAAAATGACATCAAGACTATAATTCTTACAAAATTTCAAAATGCTAAAGATAAATATGCAGCCTCCAGTGTTAACATGATTTTCCTTCAATTTGAACTTATGACCCAGTTTTTGACCTCATATGACCAAGTTAAATAAGGCCTCCAGAGTGTTTACAATATATATTTTCCATCAAATTGACATTGTGACCTAAATTTTCACCTCACAGGGCCAAGATTTGTTGGAGATGAACTACTGCTAAACTTGCATTCATATTAGATGTTGTGAAATGTTGCCTGTAGAGTGTTCACAAGGCAATTGATGATGGCGTGTGAACGAAGGACATCAGACAAACTTACTGTGATCATGAAAAACACAAACTGTGCAATCAAAGAACAGGACTTTATTTGAATTTGATATATACTTATCTGTTTATAAACATTACCTTGTATTAATCCATTAGTATTATATGTAATCAGCTGAATTTCTTCTCCAGTCATCCTCAAAACAGCTGTAATTCCATCATTGTATGCGTTGCTCTCAATCTATTCCCTTGTTTAATGTTGATGCAGGAAGTTATATTATCCCACAGTTAAAGATGCATGCAATTTTCATTGTTTTGACAGGCACGAATCACCAAAGGGTATATCACTAACTGCCTATTATATATAAACTTCCTCTCCCATTTTCGACATAACAGCTGTGATTCCATGATTGTACAGGTTGCTCTCAATCCATTTACTGTTTTGATGTGTATGCAGGAAAGAATATTACCCCACAGTCAAAGATGCATGCATTTTTCATTGTATTGACAGGTACCAATGACCAAAGGGTATATCACTAACTGCCTATATAGATATGAATTTCCTCTCCAGTAATCGCCATAAGAACTGTTATTCCATGATTATATGGGATGTTCTTAATCCATTCTGTTTTAAAATAAAACTTGATGCTAATATCAATAATCATTGACTGCTGTTTTAATACATGACAATAACTGCAAATAAGAGTGACTTTTAATAAAATAAGATGATAAATGTCTTTAAATAAAATAAGATTATAAATGTCTTTAAATAAAATAAGATGATAAATTAATTAAAAAACAGATCTATGAGAATAAACATGTATATTAGTTATGTCAGAAAGCCAAGCTTTGGGCTCTGAGAATAATGTTCAAGTTTTGATTTAGATCAGGTTGTAACTCTGTGCAGTCTTATCTGGATTATTCATTTAAACCAATTACTTTAAACTTATCTATTTTAGCTTAAATCTTATTTTAATCACACTCCATGTCCTTGAGATACAACCAGGGGCCAACTCCCCACTTATGTTCGGAAAAAAGGAGCCATTAAGGCCGTTTTCAACAAGTTTTCAGTCATATCACGGCGACCAGTTCACTTACTCATGCATTTTCTGGTTTTCCTACTCCAGTACACCGCACAACAGGCTGCTTTTCCACTTAGACTGTTAAACAGACCATTGGTGAAAGACGAATGACGCAGGTCACAATGACTTTTGTCAAACGTCAGAATTAATGTTGGTCGGGCTGGGATTCAAACTCAAAACCCCTGGATTGACAGCCCGCTTCGCTACCGGAGCTCGGCCATTTATATATGATAAAAGGTCAAATTAGTGACAATTTGCAATGTTACTTACATGAATCATGTTTTGCCGCAGGGTGGGTTCCTTTAGAGCATCGCAGTGACCTGACCTGCAATGTGCCTTGTTTAGATTCAATTTCTATAATTGGCACATCCTTTTTTACATGTAAAAATAATTTTTAATTTTGTAAAGAGAACACAGGAAAAGTCATGCCCATATAAATCCGTTTCGGCTCTTGAATTCACTTGGGACGTTTCATCTTGGGTTCGCTTAGTCTGAAAAGATGTTAGTTTTAACTAAATAGCCATTATTCAGAAATATTCCGTCCACATTGCAATGTGTTTCACCACTGAAAAAATGGAGTGGATGTCATGCAGCAGAAACGTAAGATATTGCGTCATAAAATGTGTCAACAATCTGCACTTGAGGACTTCCAAGAACACTTCTAAAAATAGATTTACTTTTTCTTCTTATAAATGTGCGGTTTTAGTGGTCGCATGAATTCTGAATGGGGTATAATGGCCGTAGCGATTCCGAAATTTTAACCAGGTGCTCCTGTGTGATCAAGAACAGAATATTACCCTATGCATACATTTAGACATACAGGAGCACGTCCCTGTGATTCAACTCTGTGTTGGTGTACTTGGGTAGAGACATAACTATACATGTCTCTGATTTGGGTCACAGGGTGTTTCGTGTAACCGCTATGTTTAGTCCAGGTTTCTGTACTAGGAATGCGATTTTTTATTTTGACTGATCGCATCCTACAATGCAATATGTAACGGCGATATATTGAGACTACCGCTATGTTCAGCCAATTATTGCATTGATCTTTGACAGTCCGTTTTTGTCAGAAGGACATACGACTTCAGCGAAGTATGCGTAGCATTGAGGGTGAAACAAATTTATCCGCTGACTACAGCTTGATTTTATACCAACGCCAAAATAAAATTTATGTTATTCAATGGGAAACGAGAGCGATAAAAATTCTTACCTGACGCGAAGAAACTCGTAGCCGATTACGTTATGGTTGTCAGCCTTTAATGTAAACAGCACAGTTGTTCTAGTTATCTCGGGTACCGGCTGAATATGACGTCACCGGATGTGGATAATTGTCGGTCATGGTTCCCTGCTTTGTTCTATGTAATTTTACTTGGAATTTCACGAGCAGGGCCATAGTAAAATTTTGCACCCAAATTTTTTCCATACTGATTATAGGAAATTTCCTAATATGAAAAAGGCAAAGCCTCATCACGAGCACAGCGCCTATAATGGGTCTAAGCTGTAGGTATATGACTACCATGATTAAGGAATATGTTACAAGCTGACAGAACTGGGACCGTTATTGTACACTATCCCTACTTTATCTTTTGGTGCAAAGTCAAATTATCAAACATCTAAACATTGACTTCATCACATAAGCATACACATATATATAATACAGTAAGGTCAAACATAATAATAGTGTTAACAAGATATCCTTCAATTTGGCATTGTGACATAGTTTCAGACAAGTTTATAGCAATGTTCAAAACATCCATCTGCCAAAGTTTCAACATGCAAACATTAAAAGAAAAGCTTTCCGAGTGTTAACAACATTTTCCTTAAATATGGTCTAATGAACTTATGTTTGATCCGACATGACACATATTTGAACTTGGCCTAGATATCCTCAGGACAAACATTCTGACAAAGTTTCAAAATACTGAAGCAAACATTGACGTCAAGAGTGTTTACAAGATTGTTCTCAAATGTTTCCTAGTGACCTAGTTCTTTTGTATCCAACATGATCTTTAATTGGATTTAGCCTAGATTTGACCATAACACCAATTCTGACAAAATGTCAACATGCTAAAATTAAAAATTCAGCATTCAAAATGTCTGATTGTTTACAAAATGTGCCTTCAATTTGCTCTAGTGACCTAGTTACATGACCTTTCTTTTTACTAGGCCTATATATTGTCAAGACAATCATTCTGACAAAGTTTTAAGCTGCTGAAGTAAAAGTGTGGTTTCTTGACTGTAAACAAGGTTTTCCTTTAAATTGGTGAAGCGACCTAGTTTATGACCCAACATGACCTAAAATTTGAACTTAGCCTTTCTCCAAAATAACATCAAGACCATAATTCTCACAAAACTTCAACATGCTAAAGATAAACATGCAGCCTCCAGTGTTAACAATATTTTCCTTCAATTTGAACTTGTGACCCAGTTTTTGACCTCATATGACAAAGTTTCAACCTTGGCCTAGATATCATTAGGACAAAAATTCTGACAAAATTTGGCCAAGTGACCCAGTTTATGGCCAGAATCACTAAACTAAATTTTCACCTCACAGGGCCCAGTTTATAACTTGGCCAAGATTTGTTGGAGATGAACTACTTCTAAACTTGCATTCATATTGTCTGTTGTAAAATGTTGCATGGCGTGTGAACGGAGGACATCAGACAAAATGTGATCTTGAAAAAAACACCTGTGCAATCAAAGAACAGGACTTTATTTGATTTTGATATATACTTATCCGTTTATAAACATTACTTTGTATTAATCCATTAGTAGTATATGTAATCAGCTGAATTTCCTCTCCAGTCATCCTCATAACAGCTGTAATTCCATCATTGTATGAGTTGCTCTCAATCTATTCCCTTGTTGATGCAGAAAGTTATATTATCCAACACTCAAAGATGCATGCAATTTTCATTGTTTTGACAGGCACAACTGACCAAAGGGTATATCTCTAACTGCCTATTATATATGAACTTCCTCTCCCATTTTCGCCATAACAGCTATGATTCCATGATTGTACAGGTCTCAGTCCATTTACTGTTTTGATGTGTATGCAGGAAAGAATATTACCCCACAGTCAAAGATGCATGCATTTTTCATTGTATTGACAGGTACCAATGACCAAAGGGTATATCACTAACTGCCTATATAGATATGAATTTCCTCTCCAGTAATTGCTGTTATTCCATGATTATATAGGATGTTCTTAATCCATTCTGTGTTTTAAAATAAAACTTGATGCTAATATCAATAATCATTGACTGCTGTTTTAATACATGACAATAACTGCAAATAAGAGGGAGATCAGTTTGTACCTCTGTGCAGTCTTATCTGGATTATTCATTTAAACCAATTGTAAAACAAGCTTAAATCTTATTTTATTCACACTCCATGTCCTTGAGATACAACCAGTTCTTACGCCATTTGTGCAGAAAATCCCAATCTTCACCGATTCAGATTCAGTAGATATTTGGGGGATTTTTTCAGATTTTGATAGATTATGAGTATTCCAGTGAATTTTAGTATGTCTACGCACCGCATTTGTCATTTGGTAGGCCAATATTTTGGCAGAGTTGCTTTTGCTTTTCAAAGGGACCAAGTCCCTACTTGTGTTCGGAAAAAAGGAGCCATTAAGGTCGTTTTCAACAATTTTTCAGTCATATAACCTCGACCAGTTCACCCACAACAAGCTGCTTTTCCACTTAGACTGTTAAACAGACCATTGGTGAAAGAATCACGCAGGTCACAATGACTTTTGTCAAAGTCGCAATGAATGTTGGTCGAGCTGGGATTCAAACTCACAACCTCTGGATTGACAGACCGCGTCGCTACCGTCTACCGAGCTACCGGAGCTCGGCCATTATGATAAAAGGTTAAATTGTTGACAATGTTCAATTATAATACTTCTTCTCACAATGTTACTTACATGAATCATGTTTTGCTGCAGGATGGGTTTCTTTAGAGCATCGCAGTGATCCTGACCTGCAATGTGCATTCAATTTCGATAATTGTCACATCCTTTTTCACTTGTAAAAACACTTTTTAATTTTGTTAAGAGCACACAGGAAAAGTCATGCCCATAAAAATCTGTTTCGGCTCTTGAATTCACTGGGGACGTTTCATCTTGGGTTCGCTTAGTCTGAAAAGATGTTAGTTTTAACTGAATAGCCATTATTAAGAAATATTCCGTCCACATTGCAATGTGTTTCAACACTAAAAAAAATGGAGTGGATGTCATGCAGCAGAAACGTAAGCTATTGCGTCATAAAATGTGTAAACAATCTGCACTTGAGGATCGACTTCCAAGAACACTTCTAAAAATAGATTAACCTTTCTTCTTATAAGTGCGGTTTTAGTGGTTGCATTTAATTCTGAATGGGGTATCCTATGGCGGTATCGATTCCGAAATGTTAACCATTTGCATTTTCAGAAAAAAATCCCCAAAGCGAGTCCACAGGGAGGTGCTCCTGTTGGATCTAAAACAGAATACGACCCTATGCATACATTTAGAAATACAGGAGCGCGTCCCTGTGATTCAACTCCGTGTTGGTGTACAGTACTTCTTGGGTAGACATAAATATACATGTCTCTGATTTGCGTCACAGGGTGTTTCGTGTAACAGCTATTTATTGCATTGATCTTTGACAGTCCGAAGAAGTTTTTGTCAGAAGGACATACGACTTCAGCGAAGTCTGCGTAGCATTGAGGGTGAAAACAATTTACTATAAAGAGCCTCTTTTAAAGATCAGACAGTGAAACCAAAATATTCCATCAACAGAACATACATGTACGTCAATGAATATAACCCATCGCTGATTCTCAGATTCACACTACAGCTTGATTTTAAATCAACGCCAACATGAAATTTCCAGTATTAATTTATGTTATTCAATGGGAAACGAGAGCGATAAAAATTCTTACCTGCGCAAAGAAACTCGCAGCCGATTAAGTTATGGTTGTCCTAAATGTAAACAGCACAGTTGTTCTAGTTATCTCGGGTACCAACTGAATATGACGTCACTGGATGTGGATAATTGTCGGTCATGGTTCCCTGCTTTCTTCTATGTAATTTTACTTGAAATTTCACGAGCTGGGCCATAGTAAAATTTTGCACCCAATTTTTTTCCATACTGATTATAGGAATTTTCCTATAATTAAGGTAATACCTAAGAACGAGCTGCGCTCGTTATAATAAAGGTAATACCTAAGAACGAGCTGCGCTCGTTATAAAGAAAGGAGCATTTCAAAATATAATAAACAAGGGATTGTCTCTCCAGTTTCTACTAGGTTCTTCATCACAAGAGCTGACGAATTGACGAACTTGCCGAAGATCATCTGAAGGACTGATTGCCATGCAATTTGAAATAGGGCCTAATTTGCATTCAATACGTCCAGATACATTATCTAAAAGACAGAAATGAAGATTTTTAGAAAAAATAATGTTTTCGTCAATTTGTCAACAAAATTGACGAGTTGACGAACTTGAAGAACCTCTGATGGCCATTCATTTTAAAATAGGGCCTAATTTGCATTCAATACGTCAAGATACTTATCTAAAGGAAAGAAATAAAGTTTTTAGAAAAATATTTTTTTGACAAGTTCACGAATTGACGAACTTGAAGAAGTTCTTCTGATTGACTGATCGCCATGAAACATGAAATAATGTCTAATTTGCATTCAATACGTACAGATACTTATCTAAAGGAAAGAAATAAAGTTTTTAGAAAAATATTTTTTTCGTCAATTTCGTCAACTTTATTGACAAGTTGACGAATTGACGAACTTGAAGAAGCTCTTCTGAATGACTGATGGCCATTAATTTTGAATTAGGGTCTATTTTGCATTCAATACGTCTAGATACTTATCTAAAGGAAAGAAAAAAAGTTTTTAGAAAAATATTTTTTTCATCAATTTCGTCAACTTTATTGACAAGTTGACGAATTGACGAACTTGAAGAAGATCTTCTGATTGGCTGATCGCCATGAAACATGAAAAAGGGCCCTAATTTGCATTCAATACGTCCAGATACTTCTCTAAAGGAAAGAAATAAAGTTTTTAGAAAAATAATTTTTTCGTCAATTTCGTCGACCTTATTGACAAGTTGACGAATTGACGAACTTGAAGAAGCTCTTCTGATTGACTGATCGCCATGAAACATGAAAAAGGGTCTAATTTGCATTCAATACGTCCAGATATATTATCTAAAGGAAAGAAATAAAGTTTTTAGAAAAGTAATTTTTTCGTCAATTTCGTCAACTTTATAGAAAAGTTGACGAATTGACGAACTTGAAGAAGCTCTTATGATTGACTGATCGCCATGAAACATGAAATAGGGCCTAATTTGCATTCAATTCGTCCAGATATATTATCTAAAGGAAAGAAATAAAGTTTTTAGAAAAATAATTTTTTCGTCAATTTCGTCAACTTTATAGAAAAGTTGACGAATTGACGAACTTGAAGAAGCTCTTCTGATTGACTGATCGCCATGAAACACGAAATAGGGTTTAATTTGCATTCAATACGTCCAGATACATTATCTAAAGGAAAGAAATAAAGTTTTTAGATTTATTTTTTTTTCGTCAATTTCGTCAACTTTATTGACAAATTGACGAACTTGACGAAGCTCTGCTGAATGACTGATCGCCATGAAATTTGTAATAGGGCCTAATTTGCATTCAATACATCCAGATACTTATCTAAAGGAAAGAAATAAAGTTTTAGAAAAATATTTTTTTCGTCAATTTCGTCAACAAAATTGACGAGTTGACGAATTGTCGAAGCTCTTCTGATTGACTGATGATGGCCATGAAACACGAAATAGGGCCCAATTTGCATTTATTCGTCCAGAAACATCTTAAAGAAAGAAAGAAAGTTTTTAGAAAAAATGTCACAGTTCGTCACTCGTCAATTCGTCACTCGTCAACCTAACTTCACGGACCTATAAAAATGTCACAGTTCGTCACTCGTCAATTCGTCACTCGTCAACCTAACTTCACGGACCTATTTATTTAATCTTTACTCACATCCTATATCTATAAGACTTTAATCTTTAAATTGTAGTTTCGCTTGCCATATTATAATGTATATTAATAGTGACTTATTGGTCCGTCGGGCCGGGTGTATTTATGTATATGTTTTTGTATATATATGTATTGAATTCATTTGTACACATGTCACTGAAATAAATGATTTACTTACTTACTTACTTATAGACATGTGACAATTCACACACTGCCAATAATTAATTTGCATAGGAATAACGCTTTGGGAAACCCAACCTTAGCGATAGTCGATAGTGTGACAAGTCTGGATACACATCTGTACATGTATGTGTTCCATACAAAAATGCGGCGATTGATTACCGATTTGTAGGCGTTTCTTTGAATACTCTATGGCTTAGAGTCGTACAGTGTAGACTCTGGACAAGATGCGATGATGTACAAGTTGATAAGAACCTGCACTTTGCACTGTCACAAATGCTATTAGGTTGTTTTCTTTTTATCACCGCTCATATAGTACAGTAAACCTTGTCATATGCTATTACTGGCCGTAAAATTGTGAGGAGCTTGAATTCGACATGAACGAAACTTTTCGTTTGTATAACTTCCTTCGATCATATAATATATCAAAAGTAAACTATTTAAGATAAAACTGTGTGTATGTGTTGATTTATTCACGAAAAATGGGAGGAGCTTAAATTTGATGTGAACGGAAAATGTTGTTTGTCTTATTTCAATCATATAATAAAACCAAACAAGAGGGCCATGATGGCCCTTGAATCGCTCACCTGATTTTTTTTTTTTCACTTTAGCTATATAAGCCTCGCCCCCTGGCAGCCATAGTTTCCGACCAATCAACTTGGCTTGATGGAATCTGATAGAGGGTCACCCTAGGAACATTTCTACAAAATTATTTGAAAATCGGCCAGATACTTTTGGAGGAGAAGATTTTTTAAGTTTTCACTTTAGCCATATAATGCAAAATAGCCCTGCCTACTGGCAGCCATGTTTTTTGACCAATCAACATGGCTTGAAGGAATCTGAAAGTGGGTCATCCAAGGAACATTTCTACAAAATTATTTGAAAATCAGGCCAACACTTTTGGAGAAGAAGATTTTTTAAGTTTGCACTATAGCCATATAAGGCAAAATAGCCCCCCACCCCCTCCCCTGGCGGCCATGTTTTTTTCGACCAATCAACATGGCTTGAAGGAATCTGATAGAGGGTCACCCAAGGAACATTTCTACAAAATCATTTGAAAATCAGCCTGACACTTTTGGAGAAGAAGATTTTTTAAGTTTTCACTATAGCCATATAAGGCAAAATAGCCCCGCCCCCCTGGCGGCCGTGTTTTTTGACCAATCAACATGGCTTGAAGGAATCTGGTAGAGGGTCATCCAAGGAACATTTCTACAAAATTATTTGAAAATCTGCCAACCAGTTTGGGAGAAGAAGAATTTTGATTTTTTTTTCGTTTCGTTGCCATGGAAACCAGAATTCTGCATGGATCCCTAAAATTTGAAGGAATTCTGGTGAGGTCATTAAGAGGATGCTTTCTGTGAAGTTTCATCCCAATTGACCCACTGGTTACGGAGGAGAAGATGTTGAAGATTTTTTAAGTTTTCACTTTGGCCATAAAAGGCAAAATAGCCCCGCCCCCTGGCGGCCATGTTTTTTGACCAATCAACATGGCTTGAAGGAATCTGATAGAGGATCACCCAAGGAACATTTCTACAAAATTATTTGAAAATCAGCCTGACACTTTTGGAGGAGAAGATTTTTTAAGTTTGCACTATAGCCATATAAGGCAATATAGCCCCGCCCCCCCTGGCGGCCATGTTTTTTGACCAATCAACATGGCTTGAAGGAATCTGATAGAGGATCACCCAAGGAACATTTCTACAAAATTATTTGAAAATCAGCCTGACACTTTTGGAGGAGAAGATTTTTTAAGTTTGCACTATAGCCATATAAGGCAAAATAGCCCCGCCCCCCCTGGCGGCCATGTTTTTCGACCAATCAACATGGCTTGAAGGAATCTGATAGAGGGTCACCCAAGGAACATTTCTACAAAATTATTTGAAAATCAGCCTTTCACTTTTGGAGGAGAAGATTTTTTAAGTTTTCACTATAGCCATATAAGGCAAAATAGCCCCGCCCCCCCTGGCGGCCATGTTTTTCGACCAATCAACACGGCTTGAAGGAATCTGATAGAGGGTCATCCAAGGAACATTTCTACAAAATTATTTGAAAATCTGCCAACCAATTCGGGAGAAGAAGAATTTTAAAGTTTTTTCGGTTTCGTTGCCATGGAAACCAGAATTTTGCATAGCTCCCAAAAATTTGAAGGTTCTGGTGAGGTCATTGAGAGGATACTTTCTGTGAAGTTTCATCCAAATTGACCCACTGGTTACTGAGGAGAAGAAGTTGACGCACGACGCACGACGCACGACGCACGACGGACGACGGACGACGGACGCCGGACAAAAGGCGATCACAATAACTCACCTTGAGCAAAGCTCAGGTGAGCTAAAAACTATTTAACCTTTTCGCTGACAAATGCAATTAAAGGCTTTTGCAAAACAATACAGATTCAGGTGAAACAGCTCGTAACGAGCCGTCTATCCTGAAATCTGCACTGATTGACATTTGGACAATAAATGTCAGCAACATTTCTGTACGAGGAAACATGGAGTGGTCCAATTTCAATATGGAAGATTCTATGACAAAAGAGTTAAGACACGAAAGTTTGAATTTATGGATTTATTCGCCAAAGGTGTTGGCTGAGTCCTGCTGTCTGTGATGTCCAAATTTCAATAATAATGTAGTCTAATCAACGTATTCATACCTCGCGTCTTATAAGAGCTTCGAAAACTAATCCTTCAGACATGTGTCTCATACATATATCAACCCTTTCCCACATATAACAAATCTGCAGCAGATGACTTTGAAAGTATCAAGTCGAAAATATAGAAAGTCTCTATAAATACTAGTATGATTATTGAATAGAGTTGAAATCATTGTGACAAATTGATTTCACCATTTGGCACTATGATTTCAAAAGTCGCCTGTTTCAGAAGCGTCAGAAAGCTTCTACATGAGGGAAAGGGTTAACTAACTCACCCTTTTCAAAATACGACTAATCTACAGCAGACGACTTTGAAAACATCGATGCCAAAAAAACATTATATAAATGAATGTGAACAAAACGCTAAAACTATTGGTGCAAACTAAGCAATTGCTCGTTTTGAGCACTTTCAACTTTTGCCACAATGTTTTCAAAAGTCGGCTGCTGCACATTCGTAAGAAAAAGTTTGTATCAGTGAAAGGGTTAAGCTCCGTCTTCAAACTGTCAAACTACTACAGTCTGGTCCGCGTTTTTCATATGAGCCGTTCCACGAGAAAACCAACATTATGGACTCTGCGTAATGTATCGATCCAGATCAGACTTCGCAGTCCACACAGGCTAATCCGGGCCGACACATTCCGTCTCAGGGGGATAAAGGTATACAGTAATGATTCCTGAAACAGAAAATCCACAGTGTCTGCCCGGGTTAGCCTGCGTTGCATGCTTAGGCTGATCCGGATTGATACTTTACGCAGAGTCCACAATATTGGTTTTCTCGTGAAACGGCTCATTTCTTCTCGAGGGGATTACTTAATTGACCATTGACTTAGTGGCGAACATTGCCGATCCCGATCAGACCATCATTGAGACGTTCGTGTCATTATGTGGTACCAACACTTCTACACAAATCAATCCTTTAACCCTTTCCTTCATACGACAATTCTGCAGCAGACGACTTTGAACATATTTTGTCAAAAAATAGAAAATCTCTATAATTGAATAACATATGACTAAAATTGGAAAACATTGTGACAAAAGGAGAAATTGCTCAATTTGAGCAATTTCTTCTTTTGTCACTATGTTTTCAAAAAGCCGTCTGCTGCAGAGGCTTCAGAAAACGTCTACATGAGGGAAAGAGTTAACCCTCTCCAGCATAAAATAAATTACAGCAGACGACTTTGAAAACACATGGACACAATGTGAAAGTTCTCTGTAAATGGATGTATAAGTATTGAATGTAAATGAAAACAGTGTGACTAAAGGAGACATTGATCATTATTGGCAATTTCTTCTGTCGTCACAATGTTTCAAAAAAGTCGTCTGCTTCAGATGCGTTGAAATTCGGTTATATGAGGGAAATAGTTAATCAACCATCTTAAAATTTCCCTCAGATACAGGCAGTTTTACGCCTCTGCAGCAGACGACTGTTGTAAAAACATTTAAAAACATTAAGACAAAATGAGAATTTGCTCAGGATGAGCAATTTCTCCTTTTTCGACAATGTTTTCAGCTTTATTTGTTTTATTTTAAAAGTAGTCTACTTCAGATGCGTCAAGATGTGTCTATATGTGGGAATGAGTTTATCAGCCATCTTAAACGGCTTGTATCCGTATACAAAGGATATTGGTACACTGTATATATGTTGCTTCCTTTAGGTTAAATTACGCTAAATACATCCGCAGACTTGCTGTTCTATTATAGTCCCTAAAAAAAACCTTTGTTTGCGTAGAAATCAGTGTATACCATCACCAGAATGTATTGAATATATGACATTGAGTTTAAATGCATTGTGAATGTGTATAGGATGCACTGGAAATGATTGATTTGGTCACTTTTAGTAATTTGACCTTGTTTGAAAGTGAAAGTAGAGAATGCTAAACACCGGTTTTGTCCGGGTCCGATTTGGTCCAAAATGACGGTTACCATTTTCGCCTGGCGAGTTCTTTCTTGTATAATGCATGACCCCACATTTTCTTTGGATTGTTTTAAAGCTAGGAGGTAACTCTTTTCAATGATATATGGTGTTCTACATCAGAAACGCTTAGAAAGTGTGACAATTGAGGACTGAAATTGGTCGATTTACATGGAAACAAAGAAGGATTTTTGTTGGTGTATTGTAGCCTTTAACCCTTGCCATCATACAACATATCCGCAGGAGACGAATTTGAAAACATTTAGACAACAAATGGAAAGTCTCTATTAATGAAAGTATGTAATAATGATTCAATCGGGTTGAAAGCATTGTGGAATAAACTTACTCATAAGAAGCATTTTTTTCTTCTTTTTATTGTCACAAAAATGTCGTCTGCTGCAAATGCTTCGAACTGCGTCTTCGTGCAGAAAATGTTTCAAGGCTTGCTTATGATATGAATTGTTGTTATATATTTAATCGATAAATCCGAATGGTTTTGATTTAGCATTATTTTCAGGTTTTTATAAACGACAGTACAAGGTCTTTGTACAATTTGTTAAAAGTCATAACAAAGCGGTAAGCGTGGGGAAGTTCTACTCTGGCGTACCGAGTTCGATCCCAATTCGCAGCGGTCTTTGGGGAATGCCAATGCACAAGGCACACGTACTAGCCTAGTACCTGTTTGGCACATAAAGATCACGAATACAGTGTTCCGTCGCTGTGAAATGACTGATACTATGTTGAACACGGTGTAAAGTCACTGTACGGTTATACAATCAAACGGTGTAAAGTCACTGTACGGTTATACAATCAAACGGTGTAAGCCACTGTACGGTTATACAATCAAACAGTGTAAAGCCACTGTATGGTTATACAATCAAACGGTGTAAAGTCACTGTACGGTTATACAATCAAACGGTGTAAAGCCACTGTACGGTTATACAATCAAACGGTGTAAAGTCACTGTACGGTTATACAATCAAACGATGTAAAGCCACTGTACAGTTATACAATCAAACGGTGTAAAGCCACTGTGATTATACAATCAAACGGTGTAAAGCCACTGTACGGTTATACAATCAAACGGCAAAACGTGTTTTTGCGAACTTGCTACCTCGAATTAGAAAATGTGTTACCGCCATGCGGCCGAGCCCCGGTAGCCCGGTAATGCTGTTTTGAACAATTGTTCAGTTATATCACGGCGACCACTTCACCAACCCATGTTTTTCTTAGCTTTATTGCAGCAGTACTCCACACAACTGGCTTTTCAGTCAACTGGCTTTCCCAGCAATTGGCTACTTTTCCAGGTAGACTATTAGCCAATTGATGGAAGGCGAATGATGATTGTCGCTTTGTTTTTTGTTTGTCAAATGTCGGAAAGAATATTTTCCGAACTGGGTTATTGAGTTCAAAACCACATGACTGACAATCTGACTAAAGTACACGATCTGACCAAATGTGCGTAGCGTTAATAGGAGATGATTTTAATGAGATTGCATGACTGACAGACACAAAATTGTCTGCCCCGCAAGCCGATCTGAATTGCTTCTCTTTGACCTATTGCCACAAACCGAAGTTTGTCCAGGGGATTTTAGATGAATATATAAGACTTAAATTGTCTCCCATTGGACAATAATGATTTTTCTGAAAGTTGAAAGTGTTTTTTGAAAACTATATTATCCTGTGAGTGATTTGTTTGCTTTTGCCTATATTGACACTTTCAGAGTCTTTTTTAGAACATCCTGTAATTCTGAAATTTAAAGTGAAATTCCGTGCGGGATAAGGGTGACCTATCATTTGACGTCATAGCTAAATAAAAAAGTGGGATAACCCATGAGTTATTGTGGCTTCTGTTTAATGCTGGGAAAGAACTCTAACCCATAATGTTATAATGGTCACCTAGGTGACACATAACACATGCTTTCGGGATATTCGGATTTTGGCCAGGGCAAAAATAGAAATAATAACAAATAGTAAGTTTTGGGTACATTTTTGTGTAAATGATTGATTTTGATGTTTATAAATATGAAAAGTAAGCTCTAAGCATGGGATTGAATTTTTCAGTTGAACCCTCTTCTCCTTCCGGTTTGACAATACTGGTTGCAGAGCTAGACGTGAATTTAGAGGTAAATTTGAATACCAGCTTTCGAGTCCAAAATTGCTTGAAAAGGAGCTGGAAACGTGGTATTTCTGACTGCATCCACAGATTGCCTATCGTTTTGAGTCTTAGCAGCCTTTCAATTTTACACTAGCCCCTGCGTTTTTGTTGTGTGATTTTTGGAATGAAGGGTCAAATTGATCTTTCTGTCCTACTTTTTTCCCCCTGTTTCAGACCACTTTTGTGGCGACTTCTTTCCATAATATGGACTGAGTGTGACTTCCAGTCATTTTCTTATAAATGTTATGCCACCCTATGTAAAATGAATTGCTTCCCTTTGACCAATAAAGAGAGACTAAGATATTGTTAGAGAATGACAGAACAGTTACTTCCCTTGTTTCAAATAAATAGTTATATAACCTGGACCATTTTTTGGAACGTCAGATGATAGAAGCATAGAATAAACTCCCCCTAGCGAGTGTCACAGCAGTTCATGTCAGGTATCATTTTTTGTTTCCATTTCAGACATATTTGCTTGTATTAAAATGTTCTTATTTATTGAAAATAACTTATTTTATTATCAATATCTCATCGAGTATCCCAACTTCGTACAGTAAATCATCTTTTCATTACGATATTATTCTCACTATTTTTAGTCCTTCATATAAAAAAGTAGCATTTGCTCATTTTCCATTGTGCTATTACCTGTATATCTATTTCCTTCGCTTGCCAAATAAATAACAGATGATAAAAAGAAAAAGTCTAGAGAGTCTAAATGACTTGGAATTTTCTAATGCCCGCTTTAAACTTTTAACTAGAAAATCAATGTTGTTTCAATGACTTTTCATATTGCATCCAAGAAAATAAACATCTTAACAACAATTTAACTAGACAAACTTTTGAATGAAAAACTGGGTACTTGAAAGTCGTGAGTTTTTACCTCACGATCGTTGGGGTGGATTTAGCCAATTCAAATCGAGAGACTCGCGATTGAATCTGGAGGGTTGGTAAACATGCACTTTCCAAAACTGGCAAAGCAACTGAAGTAAGAAGATGTTTGCCTATATGCTCTCCTTCCTATATTATACTCTTGATTTTTGTATCCAATTAACTTTTCATTACTCTTATAAATGTCATTTATTTCCAAATCTCTATTCACAGGTCTACAATAAACTAAGGAAAGAGCTGCCAGAAATTTAAAAATGTCTGTAATCAAAAGTGGTATATGGTTTGTGAAGGGTTTAAGAGAATACACAAAGTAAGTCATTATATTTGGGCCACATCACATGGGAACTGACCTCGAGGACCTTACCACCGGTAAAGATCCAGATCCGCTTGCAACTCTCTGCAGCCTGATCAGGAACTTCCGGATTCGCCATCTAGTTGTACAGATATTCTGGAACTTCCGGATTCGCCATCTAGTTGTACAGATATTCTGGAACTTCCGGATTCGCCATCTAGTTGTACAGATATTCTGGAATTTCCAGATTTGCCATCTAGTTGTACAGATATTCTGGAATTTCCGGATTCATACAGATAATCTGGAAGACTCAGAAGAAAGGTCATGACCTTAACCCTTTCCCTCATTTGACAGATCTGCAGCAGACGACTTTGAACATATTTTGTCAACAAATAGAAAATTTCTATAATTGAATGGATAACCTATGACTAAATGTGGCAAAAGGAGAAATTGCTTGTTTTGAGCAATTTCTTCATTTGTCACTATGTTTTAAAGAAGCTGTCTGCTGCAGAGGCAGCAGAAAGCTCCTATATGAAGGAAAAGATTAATCTGACTTTATGTATTATTTATGAGCTAGAACATGTAAAAAGGTAAAAGTTGGCATTTCTGAACAGTGTAAGTTCAGATCAGCCTGTACTGCTCTGTTTTTTCAGCATCTATAAAAGTTGGCAGAACCTTCTTGCAAGATTGTGTATTAAAGTAATATGTGAGCAGTGTTGATCTTTATCAGACTGTGTGGATGCAAAGGCTATTCTAGATATATACATGTACACCATTCTCAAAAGCCAATTTGTACCTTAAAATTTTCCATGCACTTAATAAAATATATGCGATTTGATCTAAATTGCCAATAATTTTAAAATATCCCTCGGTCGGTTTTCATGTGGCGTTGTTGATTTTAACTTCCCCTCCATGTGTGTCTACTGTCAGTGATACTTTATCCCTTTTCCCACAAAAGACAAATCAGCAGCAGACAACTTTGAAAGTATAGAGACTAAAACATGGAAAATCTCGATAACAGAAAGTTTTATTATTGGAAAGAGTCGAAAACATTGTAATGAAAGTAGAAATTGCTAATTATTAATGAGCAATGCTCCATTGTCGCAATGTTTTCATAAGTTGTCTGCCTTAGAGGCATCAGAAAGTATCTGTATGAGGGAAAGGGTTTATGTACAAAGGTCCTTATAATTTAATATCAATTTTGATGTTTTACGTAAGTTAACACCTTTTCACTTGCAGAAGCACGTTGACAAATTGAATGAAATTGCTCACAATGATTTCCCCTCTTTTCACAATGTTTTCATATTAACTAATCTTAATTTTGTTTAAAGAGATATTTTAAAGTCGTCTGCTGAAGATTTGTTGTATGTGGGGAAGGGTTCAATGATGTTATTATGTTTTAAGTTTGAGAACTGTCATTTAATGCAAAAAGGCATGCCAGATTAATTCTTTCACACATAAAACCAATCTGCAGCAGTCTTCTTTGAAAACTTAGTAACATTATGAGTAATTTCACCTGTGCCACAATGTTTTCAAAAGTCTTCTGCTGCAGAGGCATCTGAAAGCATCTATATGTGGGAAAGGGTTAAAGATATTTTATAGTGTTCATATATCAGAAAAGTGAGGGACAAGTCTATATAATATGGTAGATCTAGGGCCATAAATCCAAAATAGCTCAGCTTTAGTGAGGATCTTTCCAGGTCAGCCAGCATTCTTTCTGACGTTTGACAAAAGTCAATGCGACAGGCGTCATTTGTGTTGCACTAATGGGCTAACAGTGAATGTAGTAAAAACAATCAGTTGCTTGGAAAGACTGTTGTGTTAAGTACAGGTGTGAGAAATCTAGCAACCACCCATGGGTAATTATCCCCTCGGCTAACGAAGTTTGCGATGGGGATATATAGTAACAGGACGGTCCGTTCGTCCTTGCGTCCGTCCATAACAACCTTGTGACCACTCTACACTGAACATCCTTTGACCGATCTTAACCAAACTTAGTATACAGTTAGGATATGGCAAGGTCTAGAAGCTTATTTATTTTCAAGGTCCTAGGTTAAAGTTCAAGGTCAAAATTGGACTTTGAAAAGCGAGGGGATGCATCTGCTTTGTGTTGCCCTTGTTTAGCTTGCAACTGTGATATGGTTTAAAAATGAAAACAAGCAAAAGGGGTTTTGAGTTTGAACCCCAACAATGTGACATACCTCATTCGACTTCAACCAATGTGCTATGTGGAAAAGCAGCCAGTTGATTGTAAAGATTGTTGTGCAGAATAATGGTGTGAGAAACTCATGGGTAAGTGAATTGGCCTTATTGAAATTACTGAAAAATTGTAGAAAATTTGTTAAACCCAATCAATCAATCAAAGGTAACCTTTTTGTGAGAGCAAGTTTTAAGTTTTATTTGCCACAATATTGCATTTAGTCTGTTTCAGAGAAAGTATAAAGTTGTCTTTGTCAGGTAAAAGGATATCAATGAACACCCCCCCCCCATGTTTTCCACATTTCTGATTTTAACACTGAAACAAGTAATTTTCTTTCATTTTACTCCTAGGGGAGGCTATTTGAGTGCCAGTAAAAACTTCAATGCCACAGACCTGGATGTTACCAAATCGGACATAAGTTATATGGTGACTGGGGCAAACAGTGGACTGGGGAAAGAAGCTGCTCTGGAAATTGCCAAAAGAGGTAAGCTAATTTTTATCTCTAGAGAGCTGAAGGGGTGGCGTTTTTCCCACATATAAACATAAGTTTGTCCGTCTCACTGTCATTAATATTTTTTTTCGTTAATAGTCTTTAACTCATTCTTCTCAAAATGTCACAGATCTTCTATATCTATGATAGCTCATAGCTTTATGAAAATGAGAGAATTCCATAAATTAGTTAAATAAAAAATGCTCTTGACGGCATTTAAGAGACCACACTTTACATTTTCATAGCTTGTTGGTGACTCCAGAGACCTCAGTTTTTGTGGGATATTCTATATAACTTCCACAGATTATTTGCTTTTGTAAGTGCAAAATATTATTAAAGCCTACACTATGCAAAAAATTCATTGAGAACTGAATTATTAACATTTCATTAAAAGAAAAAGAAAAAAAATTGTTATTGACCATTGAGAGTTTTCATGGGATGTTTTTAAATTTGCAGTGTAGGTTTTTACTGGGTGATGAAATCTTTCAAAAGTTTAAACAATAAGTCAAATTCTTAACCCTTTCCAATATACAATAAATCTGCTGCTGATTGCTTTGATCCTTTTTTTTACAAATCATTTTGAAATCAATTCAATTATAGAGATTTGTATAATTTTTCACAAAATATGTTCAAAGTCGTCTGCTGCAGAATTGTCGTATGAGGGAAAAGGTTAAAAGTGTATAAATAGTGCCTTAGTGACTACAGAGACCACTGTTGTCATTTTGAAACTTGCAGATATTTTTATACTTCATTCTCAAAGTGAAGTTTGTGATCATGGTGTCTAGTCGTCAAAGTAATCTCCCCTGTAACCAATGGGTCAATTGGGATGAGCCTTCATGGCAAGCATCCTCTCAATGTCTTAACCAAAAGTTCTTCAAACTTTTTTTATCCTTGCAGAATTCTGGTTTCCATGGAAACAGAAAGAAAAGGCTGTTAAATTCTTATCCTCCCAAACCGATTGACAGATTTTCAAATGATTTTGGATAAGTGTTCCTTGGGTAACCCCCTATCAGATTCCTTCAAGCTATGTTGATTGGACAAACACATTGACGCCAGGGGGTTCGCTGTTTTGCCTTATATGGCTATAGTGAAAACTGTCTTCTTCTCTGAAAGTATCTTGCGGATTTCCAAATAATTTTTCAGAAATGTTCATTGGGTGCCCTCTATCAGATTCCTTTATGTCATGTTGATTTGTTGAAAAACATGGCTTCCAGGGGTCAAGGTTATTTTGCCTAAAATGGCTATCGTGAAAACCTGCAAAAACTTGTCCAACCAGTGTATGAAGCTGATTTTCAAATGATTTTGTAGAAATGTTGCCTCTACCTGATTCCTCTAAGCCCTGTTGTTTGGTCCATGACATGGCCACTAGGGGCTTGGGCTGTTCAGTTTTACCCTTTATGCAGAGAATGTAAGAATTAGAAAATGATACCCTAAGAAAATAATTGTCTGGTTTTGGAATACTAACAGGTACAAAATCACTTGTCATCTATGTCATCACAAAATTTTAACCTTACCTCATAACATTTTCAAATGAAACTTGGTACATTTTGCATGTCTATACCAAAACACATAACTCTGGCTTTAATAATTATTCAGTTAATGCCTTAAGGTTTTTTGCCTTAAAAAAAAGCAGATGAGCTTTGGCTTTCGCTTGCGGAGCTGTTGTTATCAATTGCATTCATTATTTTGATCTAGGTGGTACTGTACATATAGTGTGTAGAAACAAGGAAAGAGGAGAGCAGGCACTCCAAGATATCATCAGTTCATCAGGAAATCAGGTAAAATCAGGTCTTTTAGAAAACAACACAAACACACAGATGTCAAAAGCCTTATGGTCTTGATTATAGCTTTTAGAAAAAAAATCCATGTGACCTGCAATTTTGCTGTGTGAAATTATTTATTATATTTTGTGATACGGTTTGAATAATGAAATAAAAATATACTAAAACTTCCTTTAATAAGCAATTTCCCCCATGACCACACTGTTTATAACTGATGTCTGCTGTCCGTAATGTCACATCTGAAAATGTATGCACCCAGTTCTCCATCAAGGAACCCACCTCGGTTGTGTAGCGGTTGAGCGTCCAATTCCGGTTCTGGTTTGGTCCCCTGTCGGGTCATATACCAAAGACTTTAAAAATTGTAGTAATGGCTGCCCTCCTTGTTGCTTAGGGTTGCAGGGTTTAGCATTATGAATGAATGTCTAGTGTCCGGGTAAATGGACCAGGTAGTACAGGTAAGTTACCAAGGAAATGAAGTGATATAACTGAAAGTTGTTCAAAGTGGCGTAAAACACCAAACAATCCGTTCTTCATCAATGAAATTGACAAAGATGGCCGAGTCGTATAATTCGTACATAGGTTATTTCATATAAAAACTTGGGAGTCCTCTGGGCTACAAACTAGCGAGTTTTCACTGTATATACAGTATATATATATTAAAAACGAAGAAATATACCGGAACAAGAAAAAATGATAGTGAAAAAGAAAAAAGAGTATGTAGTATAATATAGTAAAAAAGAAAGAAGACACGACATTGGTTTTAAACCGTTTCTTTTCTTGTTCCGGTATATTTCTTGGTTTTAATTATATATAAATTTTATTATCTTTTTACCAGAATATCCATTTGCATCAATTAGACACTTCTAGACCAAAGGACATCTACCGTTTTGTACAGACATTCCAATCACAAGGCCATTCATTAGATGTACTGGTAAGTTAGACTTTACTTTATATTCAATTAGTTACCTGATGTACTATTTTAACCCTTGCCCACATGCAACAAATCTTCTTCAAACAATTTTGAAAACAATGCTGGGAAAATATAGAGAATATCTAGAAATAAAAGTACAATTATTGAATAGAATTGAAAACATTACATCAAATGAAGAAATTTCAAAAACATAGACAGATATTGCAGAAAATACATATGTACATGTACACCTTCCTGGAAGCATATAAAAACTTTACAGCATACAACAAATCTGCAGCTGACGACTTTGAAAACATCACGGCGTTGTGAGCAACTTCTCCTTTTGCCACAATGTTTTTAAATGTTGTCTATTGCAGAGCCATTAAAAATGTATTTTTGGTTGAGTAGATAGAGAGCATTGTTTGAGAAGAAGTACTTTAGTTGCTGCTTCAGAAAGGGGTGATCCTAAAACTTAAATATTCTCCTCTGAACCTGTTTTTTCGAGATAATTTAATAGAAATGTTCCTCTACAAAAATATTCAAGCCATATAGATTGTTTGAAAAACATCTCTGCAAGACGATATCAGAAAAGGGTAAAAAAAGTGCATCAAATTTTCCCTGACATAAGCGGTTTCACATTTGCTACTATGATATCTCTTGTTTCTTGAAGAGTCTTCTTCATGGGTAAAAAGTAAATGGATGTGTTTTCCAGATAAATAATGCCGGATGCATGGTCAATACGAGAGATGTAACTGAAGAAGGATATGAAGTTAATTTTGCAACAAACACTCTAGGTAAGATATTCTCTGTCATGTGACACAAGCCACGCCTCTGGACAGTCCAATCAGAATGCGTTTCATTATTAAGCATTTATTGAATATATATGTAGTTTCCTTTGACACCTTTGTATTTGGGCTAAACTATGGAAAATAAACTTTGGAAAATATTGTGGATAAAAAAAGAAATTTCTCTTTTTTCCTTCAATAAGCAATTTTGGGCCGTGATGACCCCCTTGTTTCCTACAGTGTTAACTTCTTTACCCAAAATCTATACAATTTTTGGTTTAAGGTTTTTATCCTTTGCTTCATAATTTATGCTTCATATCGAGGGCTTGGCGTGAAACGGTTGTAACTAAAAACCTATTTTTAAAACCCTGGTTTAGGGACAATTTTGACCACTTTGTAAACAATGCAAATTTATGCCATTGCTCAGAACGAGCAATGGCACCTAAATTTTCATTGTTTAAATGATTTAACGCTTATAAAGACTTTGTGATTGACCTTAGTAAAAATATACAAATTTTAGTTACAACCGTTTCAAGCCAAGCCCTCGATATGCTTTCAATTTTGGCAGAGTCAATATTTAGTATATCAGGTAACGGGTTTAGTTACCATGTAAATCTTGAATTTGATCCACAAAAAGCTGAGATATGTTACTGTGATACGGATGAAAGTGGCACATAACACCTTTCAGACAATCTAGAATTTTGTTTTTGTGTTTTGTAGGGACACACATTCTAACCACCGCTCTAGTGCCGCTTCTATCTAAATCCAGCCAACCAAGAGTTGTAAGTAAATGGTAACCCTTTTCCCACATACAATACATCTGCAGCATACAACTTTGATAGCTTTTAGTCAAAAATACAGATTATCAAATAAAGTTAAAAACATTGTGGTAAAAGGAGAAATTGCACATAATAAGTAATTTCCCATTTGGCCACAATATTTTCAAAAGTCGTCTGCTGCAGAGGGACCAAAATGTTTCTGTATATTTGAAAGGGTTAACTCAGATCTATTTATTACCTCATGTCTTCTAAGGCATCCATTGCTGATGCATTGAATAAAGTTTAAAACATTGTGGCAAAAGGGGAAATTGCTCATTATATATAAGCATTTGCTACTGCAGCAATGTTTAGATGTGGTTTTAATGAGATTGCCTCAAACACAATTGAGGAAAAGTATTGACAAGCTTAATACAGATATCTGTTGTTTCATACAAGGCGTAGAAATGATATTGTGAGAAGGAGCTAATTCATTTTGAACTATCTCTCCTATTCCTACAATGATTTTAAAAGTTGTTTGATGCAAAGGTATCAAATGGTGTTTGCTGAATAGGTATCAAATATTGTTTGCTGCATAGGTACCAAATTTTGTTTGGTGCATAGGTATCAAATGTTGTTTGCTGCATAGGTATCAAATGTTGTTTGCTACATAGGTATCAAATGTTGTTTGCTGCATAGGTATCAAATGTTGTTTGCTGCATAGATATCAAATGTTGTTTGCTGCATAGATATCAAATGTTGTTTGCTGCATAGGTACCACATATTGTTTGCTGCATAGATATCAAATGTTGTTTGCTGCATAGATATCAAATGTTGTTTGCTGCATAGATATCAAATGTTGTTTGCTGCATAGGTATCAAATGTTGTTTGCTGCATAGATATCAAATGTTGTTTGCTGCATAGGTATCAAATGTTGTTTGCTGCAAAGATATCAAATATTGTTTGCTGAATAGGTATCAAATATTGTTTGTTGCATAGATATCAAATGTTGTTTGCTGCATAGGTATCAAATGTTGTTTGCTGCATAGGTATCAAATGTTGTTTGCTGCATAGGTATCAAACGTTGTTTGCTGCATAGGTATCAAATGTTGTTTGCTGCATAGGTATCAAAAGTTGTTTGCTGCATAGGTACCAAATGTTGTTTGCTGCATAGATATCAAATGTTGTTTGCTGCATAGGTATCAAATGTTGTTTGCTGCATAGGTACCAAATGTTGTTTGCTGCATAGGTATCAAAAGTTGTTTGCTGCATAGGTATCAAATGTTGTTTGCTGCATAGGTACCAAATGTTGTTTGCTGCATAGATATCAAATGTTGTTTGCTGCATAGGTATCAAATATTGTTTGCTGCATAGGTATCAAATGTTGTTTGCTGCATAGGTACTACATATTGTTTGCTGCATAGGTACCAAATATTGTTTGCTGCATAGGTACCAAATGTTGTTTGCTGCATAGGTACTACATATTGTTTGCTGCATAGGTACCAAATATTGTTTGCTGCATAGGTACCAAATGTTGTTTGCTGCATAGGTATCAAATGTTGTTTGCTGAATAGATATCAAATGTTGTTTGCTGCATAGGTATCAGAAGTTGTTTGCTGCATAGGTATCAAATGTTGTTTGCTGAATAGGTATCAAATGTTGTTTGCTGCATATATATCAAATGTTTTTTGCTGCATAGATATCAAATGTTGTTTGCTGCATAGATATCAAATGTTGTTTGCTGCATAGATATCAAATGTTGTTTGCTGCATAGATATCAAATGTTGTTTGCTGCATAGATATCAAATGTTGTTTGCTGCATAGGTATCAAATGTTGTTTGCTGCATAGATATCAAATGTTGTTTGCTGCATAGATATCAAATATTGTTTGCTGCATAGGTATCAAATGTTGTTTGCTGCATAGATATCAAATATTGTTTGCTGCATAGGTATCAAATGTTGTTTGCTGCATAGGTATCAAATGTTGTTTGCTGCATAGGTATCAAATGTTGTTTGCTGCATAGGTATCAAATGTTGTTTGCTGCATAGATATCAAATGTTGTTTGCTGCATAGATATCAAATGTTGTTTGCTGCATAGATATCAAATGTTGTTTGCTGCATAGGTATCAAATGTTGTTTGCTGCATAGATATCAAATGTTGTTTGCTGCATAGGTATCAAATATTGTTTGCTGCATAGGTATCAAATGTTGTTTGCTGCATAGGTATCAAATGTTGTTTGCTGCATAGGTATCAAATGTTGTTTGCTGCATAGATATCAAATGTTGTTTGCTGCATAGATATCAAATGTTGTTTGCTGCATAGATATCAAATGTTGTTTGCTGCATAGGTATCAAATGTTGTTTGCTGCATAGGTATCAAATGTTGTTTGCTGCATATATATCAAATGTTGTTTGCTGCATAGTTATCAAATGTTGTTTGCTGCATAGGTATCAAATGTTGTTTGCTGCATAGATATCAAATGTTGTTTGCTGCATAGGTATCAAATATTGTTTGCTGCAAAGGTATCAAATGTTGTTTGCTGCATAGGTACCACATATTGTTTGCTGCATAGATATCAAATGTTGTTTGCTGCATAGATATCAAATGTTGTTTGCTGCATAGATATCAAATGTTGTTTGCTGCATAGGTATCAAATGTTGTTTGCTGCATAGATATCAAATATTGTTTGCTGAATAGGTATCAAATATTGTTTGCTGCATAGATATCAAATGTTGTTTGCTGCATAGGTATCAAATGTTGTTTGCTGCATAGGTATCAAATGTTGTTTGCTGCATAGGTATCAAAAGTTGTTTGCTGCATAGGTATCAAATGTTGTTTGCTGCATAGGTATCAAAAGTTGTTTGCTGCATAGGTACCAAATGTTGTTTGCTGCATAGATATCAAATGTTGTTTGCTGCATAGGTATCAAATGTTGTTTGCTGCATAGGTACCAAATGTTGTTTGCTGCATAGGTATCAAAAGTTGTTTGCTGCATAGGTATCAAATGTTGTTTGCTGCATAGGTATCAAAAGTTGTTTGCTGCATAGGTACCAAATGTTGTTTGCTGCATAGATATCAAATGTTGTTTGCTGCATAGGTATCAAATAGTGTTTGCTGCATAGGTATCAAATGTTGTTTGCTGCATAGGTACTACATATTGTTTGCTGCATAGGTACCAAATATTGTTTGCTGCATAGGTACCAAATGTTGTTTGCTGCATAGGTACTACATATTGTTTGCTGCATAGGTACCAAATATTGTTTGCTGCATAGGTACCAAATGTTGTTTGCTGCATAGGTATCAAATGTTGTTTGCTGAATAGATATCAAATGTTGTTTGCTGCATAGGTATCAGAAGTTGTTTGCTGCATAGGTATCAAATGTTGTTTGCTGAATAGGTATCAAATGTTGTTTGCTGCATAGATATCAAATGTTGTTTGCTGCATAGATATCAAATGTTGTTTGCTGCATAGATATCAAATGTTGTTTGCTGCATAGATATCAAATGTTGTTTGCTGCATAGATATCAAATGTTGTTTGCTGCATAGATATCAAATGGTGTTTGCTGCATAGGTATCAAATGTTGTTTGCTGCATAGATATCAAATGTTGTTTGCTGCATAGATATCAAATATTGTTTGCTGCATAGGTATCAAATGTTGTTTGCTGCATAGATATCAAATATTGTTTGCTGCATAGGTATCAAATGTTGTTTGCTGCATAGGTATCAAATGTTGTTTGCTGCATAGGTATCAAATGTTGTTTGCTGCATAGGTATCAAATGTTGTTTGCTGCATAGATATCAAATGTTGTTTGCTGCATAGATATCAAATGTTGTTTGCTGCATAGATATCAAATGTTGTTTGCTGCATAGGTATCAAATGTTGTTTGCTGCATAGATATCAAATGTTGTTTGCTGCATAGGTATCAAATATTGTTTGCTGCATAGGTATCAAATGTTGTTTGCTGCATAGGTATCAAATGTTGTTTGCTGCATAGGTATCAAATGTTGTTTGCTGCATAGATATCAAATGTTGTTTGCTGCATAGATATCAAATGTTGTTTGCTGCATAGATATCAAATGTTGTTTGCTGCATAGGTATCAAATGTTGTTTGCTGCATAGGTATCAAATGTTGTTTGCTGCATAGATATCAAATGTTGTTTGCTGCATAGATATCAAATGTTGTTTGCTGCATAGGTATCAAATGTTGTTTGCTGCATAGATATCAAATGTTGTTTGCTGCATAGGTATCAAATATTGTTTGCTGCAAAGGTATCAAATGTTGTTTGCTGCATAGGTATCAAATATTGTTTGCTGAATAGGTACCAAATGTTGTTTGCTGCATAGGTACCAAATGTTGTTTGCTGCATAGGTATCAAATGTTGTTTGCTGCATATATATCAAATGTTGTTTGCTGTATAGATATCAAATGTTGTTTGCTGCATAGGTATCAAATGTTGTTTGCTGCATAGGTACCACATATTGTTTGCTGCATAGGTACCAAATGTTGTTTGCTGCATAGGTATCAAATGTTGTTTGCTGAATAGGTATCAGAAGTTGTTTGCTGAATAGGTATCAGAAGTTGTTTGCTGCATAGGTATCAAATGTTGTTTGGTGCATAGGTATCAAATGTTGTTTGCTGCATAGGTATCAAATGTTGTTTGCTGAATAGGTATCAGAAGTTGTTTGCTGAATAGGTATCAGAAGTTGTTTGCTGCATAGGTATCAAATATTGTTTGCTGCATAGGTACCAAATATTGTTTGCTGCATAGGTATCAAATATTGTTTGCTGCATAGGTACCAAATGTTGTTTGCTGCATAGGTACCAAATATTGTTTGCTGCATAGGTATCAGAAGTTGTTTGCTGAATAGGTATCAAATGTTGTTTGCTGCATAGGTACCAAATATTGTTTGCTGCATAGGTATCAAATATTGTTTGCTGCATAGGTACCAAATGTTGTTTGCTGCATAGGTACCAAATATTGTTTGCTGCATAGGTATCAGAAGTTGTTTGCTGAATAGGTACCAAATATTGTTTGCTGCATAGGTATCAGAAGTTGTTTGCTGAATAGGTATCAAATGTTGTTTGCTGCATAGGTACCAAATATTGTTTGCTGCATAGGTATCAAATATTGTTTGCTGCATAGGTACCAAATATTATTGCTGCATAGGTATCAGAAGTTGTTTGCTGAATAGGTATCAAATGTTGTTTGCTGCATAGGTACCAAATATTGTTTGCTGCATAGGTACCAAATATTGTTTGCTGCATAGGTATCAGAAGTTGTTTGCTGAATAGGTACCAAATGTTGTTTGCTGAATAGGTACCAAATATTGTTTGCTGCATAGGTATCAAATGTTGTTTGCTGCATAGGTATCAAATATTGTTTGCTGCATAGGTACCAAATATTGTTTGCTGCATAGGTATCAAATATTGTTTGCTGCATAGATATCAAATGTTGTTTGCTGCATATATATCAAATGTTGTTTGCTGCATAGGTATCAAATGTTGTTTGCTGCATAGGTATCAAATGTTGTTTGCTGCATAGATATCAAATGTTGTTTGCTGCATAGGTACCAAATGTTGTTTGCTGCATAGGTATCAAATGTTGTTTGCTGAATAGGTACCAAATGTTGTTTGCTGAATAGGTATCAAATATTGTTTGCTGCATATGTATCAAATATTGTTTGCTGCATAGGTATCAAATGTTGTTTGCTGAATAGGTATCAGAAGTTGTTTGCTGAATAGGTATCAGAAGTTGTTTGCTGAATAGGTATCAGAAGTTGTTTGCTGCATAGATATCAAATGTTGTTTGCTGCATAGGTATCAAATGTTGTTTGCTGCATAGGTATCAAATGTTGTTTGCTGCATAGGTATCAAATGTTGTTTGCTGCATAGATATCAAATGTTGTTTGCTGCATAGATATCAAATGTTGTTTGCTGCATAGGTACCAAATGTTGTTTGCTGCATAGGTATCAAATATTGTTTGCTGCATATGTATCAAATATTGTTTGCATCATATATATCAAATGTTGTTTGCTGCATAGATATCAGAAGTTGTTTGCTGCATAGGTATCAAATATTGTTTGCTGCATAGGTATCAAATGTTGTTTGCTGAATAGGTACCAAATGTTGTTTGCTGAATAGGTATCAAATATTGTTTGCTGCATATGTATCAAATATTGTTTGCTGCATAGGTATCAAATGTTGTTTGCTGAATAGGTATCAGAAGTTGTTTGCTGAATAGGTATCAGAAGTTGTTTGCTGCATAGGTATCAAATATTGTTTGCTGCATAGGTATCAAATGTTGTTTGCTGCATAGATATCAAATGTTGTTTGCTGCATAGGTACCAAATGTTGTTTGCTGCATAGGTATCAAATATTGTTTGCTGCATATATATCAAATGTTGTTTGCTGCATAGATATCAAATGTTGTTTGCTGCATAGGTACCAAATGTTGTTTGCTGCATAGGTATCAAATGTTGTTTGCTGCATAGATATCAAATGTTGTTTGCTGCATAGGTACCAAATGTTGTTTGCTGCATAGGTATCAAATGTTGTTTGCTGCATAGATATCAAATGTTGTTTGCTGCATAGGTACCAAATGTTGTTTGCTGCATAGGTACCAAATGTTGTTTGCTGCATAGGTATCAAATATTGTTTGCTGCATATGTATCAAATATTGTTTGCATCATATATATCAAATGTTGTTTGCTGCATAGATATCAGAAGTTGTTTGCTGCATAGGTATCAAATATTTTTTGCTGCATAGGTATCAAATATTGTTTGCTGCATAGGTATCAAATGTTGTTTGCTGAATAGGTACCAAATATTGTTTGCTGCATAGGTACCAAATGTTGTTTGCTGCATAGATATCAAATGTTGTTTGCTGCATATATATCAAATGTTGTTTGCTGCATAGATATCAAATGTTGTTTGCTGCATAGGTATCAAATATTGTTTGCTGCATAGATATCAAATGTTGTTTGCTGCATATATATCAAATGTTGTTTGCTGCATAGGTATCAAATGTTGTTTGCTGCATATATATCAAATGTTGTTTGCTGCATAGATATCAAATGTTGTTTGCTGCATAGGTATCAAATGTTGTTTGCTGCATAGATATCAAATGTTGTTTGCTGCATAGATATCAAATGTTGTTTGCTGCATAGATATCAAATGTTGTTTGCTGCATAGATATCAAATGTTGTTTGCTGCATAGATATCAAATGTTGTTTGCTGCATAGATATCACATGTTGTTTGCTGCATAGATATCAAATGTTGATTGCAGCATAGATATCAAATGCTGTTTTCTGCAAAGATATCACATGTTGTTTGAATATAATTATGATTATTAACCCTTTCCCACAAACATTATATCTGCAGCAGAAGACTTTGAAAACATCTAGGCAAAATAGTGGAAATCTGTAAAAAATAAAAGTATAATCATTAATAAATAGAGTTGAAAACATAAGTTGCTCATTGTCCTATTTCAACAATGTTTTCAAAAGTAATCTGCTGCAAATGCTTTAGAAAGAATATGTGGGAAAGGGTTCAACACTGAATTGATTATTTTGTTCACAGATAATAGTGTCATCTGGTGGGATGTTGACCACAAATTTAAACATTGATGATCTACAGTTTGAGAAAATGAAACCGTTTGACGGAACAATGGCCTATGCCCAGAACAAAAGACAGCAAATTGTAATGACAGAACAATATGCCAAACAATACCCTGATATTCATTTCTCTTCCATGCATCCTGGATGGGCAGACACTCCAGGTAATTTCACCTACTCTTGACCCTTCCTACATAAAACAAACTTGCAGCAGATGACTTTGAAAACGTCTAGTTAAAAATATGGAAACCCTCAATAAATGAAAGAATGATTATTGACTAGAGTTAAAAACATTGTGGCCAAAGGAGAAACTGCTCATTTTGAGCAAAAGGAGAAATGGCTCAATGTTTTCAAAAGCCATCTGCTGCAAAACTGCAAGAAAAGCGTCTGTATGTTGGAAAGTCATAACTTGTTACCTTATATAGACAACTTCTAGTTCCAATGCAAAAGCTGTTTACTCTATGATCAGAATTTGTGCTCAAGGATATGAGAGGTCAGAAGCAAATTCACTCTCAAAATTGACTTATCCGAATCAAGAGTACAGTTAAACCATTGCAGTTATGTAGTGTAGTGTAATGGTTTGTACCCTAGTTAGGTCATTTTAGTTGTTTAGTGTAGTGTAATGGTTTGTGCCCTAGTAAGGTCATTTCAGTTGTATAGTGTAGTGTTATGGTTTGTGCCCTAGTTAGATCATTTCAGTTGTGTAGTGTAGTGTAATGGTTTGTACCCTAGTTAGGTCATTTCAGTTGTGTAGTGTAGTGTTATGGTTTGTGCCCTAGTTAGATCATTTCAGTTGTGTAGTGTAGTGTAATGGTTTGTGTCCAAGTTATGCCACTTCTGTTGTTTAGTACATTCCCAGTTAGGCCACTTCAGTTGTTTAGTGTAGTGTAATGGTTTGTGCCCTAGTAAGGTCATTTCAGTTGTGTAGTGTAGTGTTATGTATTGTGCCCATGTAAAACCATCTCTGTTGTTCAGTGTAGTGTAATGGTTTGTGCCCATGTAAAACCATCTCTGTTGTGTAGTGTAGTGTAATGGTTTATGCCCTAGTTATGCCATAAAATGTGCTGTGGATAAAACATCTTTTAAACAATGAATCTCCCAGCGAGATTTTCTTACCTGTTTACTTGATGTGCCATTTGAACACATGATGAAATCATTAGAAAATCATGATTGACCTTTTACCTGATGTGATATTTGAAAATAATTTAATGAGGAAATCCCTTGACAAAAGCCAGCCCGAATTGTTGATATAAAACATTATGGAAAGTAGTTTCATTATTGTAAAATCAGATAACAAATACATACATGTACATGTTTACACAATCTGTTGAATCCTGTGCCTTGATTGGTCAATACTTCTCAATCGTGCATGGTAACAGCGCTGTTCTATTATACTTTAAACCCTTTCCCACATACAACAAATCTGCAGCAGACGACTTCGAAAACATTAAGTCAAAAATAATGAATCAAATGAATGTATAATTATTGAATAAAGGTGAAAACATTGTGTAAAAATAAGAAAATGCTCTTTATAATCCATTTATCTTTTGCCACAGTGTTTTCAAAGTTATCTGCTGCAGAGGCGTCAAAAACTTCTAAATGTGGTGAGAAAAGTTTAAAAGATATCAAAACGTGGATAGCTTGTTATTTGTTGTAACTGAAGTCTACCTTTTAACTATTTCAGCTGTCAGAACCTCCATGCCTGAGTTCTATGAAAAAATGAAAAATAGATTAAGGACTACCGAGCAAGGGGCCGACACGATTTTGTGGCTAGCAGTGTCGGACGCAGCACTGAGTCAACCTTCTGGGCTCTTCTTTCAAGGTATCATAGTTTGTAAAGTTAACATATCCGTAGTATCTTTTGTGGACAAAATCAGCATGAAGGAAAGTTTTGAACAATCTCTCTAAATGGCACCGCCTAGTTGGTGTAGTGGTAGATTGTCCAGGTCATATCGAAGATGTTAAAAATGGTAGTAATGGCTGCCCTCCTTGGGGCTCAGGGTTGGGGGGTTAGCATTACGACTGACTGGCTGGTGTCAGGAAAAACTACTGGTATTACTGGTATTACTCGTAAGTTACCCAGGAAGCACCATGATATAACTGTACAATTTTTGAAAGCGGCGTAAAATACCAAACAATCAATGTATTACAAAACAGGTTGTTGCAGCACTATATACACACTGACACACCATAGAGGACCAACAATCCTCATGGAACTATACTTCATCCACTTTATCCCTTCCCATGTGCAACATATTTTGGAACAACACTTTATCCCTCTCCACATACAACACATTTTGAACAACACTTTATCCCTCTCCACATACAACACATTTTGAACAACACTTTATCCCTCTCCACATTCAACACATTTTGAACAACACTTTATCCCTCTCCACATACAACACATTTTGAACAACACTTTATCCCTCTCCACATACAACACATTTTGAACAACACTTTATCCCTCTCCACATACAACACATTTTGAACAACACTTTATCCCTCTTCACATACAACACATTTTAAACAACACTTTATCCCTCTCCACATACAACACATTTTGAACAACACTTTATCCCTCTCCACATACAACACATTTTGAACAACACTTTTTCCCTTCACACATTTTTAATATACCATATGCCAGAGAAATATACAGAGATCTCTATTTATAGGTCTCTAATATGTGAACATTAGGGATTAGAAGTGAGCCTTTCTGGATCAGGACTGTTTAGTATCTGGCCTTTCGTTAAAAGTGTATCATTCCCTGCTTGTTTAGCTGCTATTTTTTCTTGATTTTGTTTTGGTCTTTAAAAATTCACTTGTTTTGATTTCTGTCGTTATTATGATGGGGGCCTAATGCAGTTGTTGTATCCTACCCTTTTATTGTCTTTAACCCTTTCCCTCATGCAGATGCATTTCGACGCCTCTGCAGCAGATGACTTATGAATCATTGTGTCAAAGCGTGAAATTTCTCATGTTGAAAAAAAAAAATCTTTTTTCGCAACAAAATTTTCAGCTGTATTCAATCATTATACTTGCATCTATTATAGAGAATATTCATGATTTTGTTTAGATCTTATCAATTACAGATTTGATGTATGTTGGAAGGGATTAAACAGATTCGCCATTTTCCTTTTCAGATAGAAAGAACGTTCCAACTTACCTGCCTTTAACATGGTCCCGCTCTACACAAGAACAAGATAAAAAATTAATGTCTCAACTTGAAGAAATATCCAAAAGATATCAAAGTATATCCAGTGACTGATTATATATAAATTGTATACCATGACAGAATAATTTATATAATAGTGAATTCCCTCATACGACAATTCTGCAGCAGACGACTTTGAACATATTTTGTCAAAAAATAGAAAATCTCTTATAATTTAATGGATAACCTATGACTAAAAGTGGAAAACATTGTGGCAAAAGGAGAAATTGCTCATTTGTCCAAATGTTGTCTGCTGTAGATGTGTCTAAATGTTGTCTGCTGCAGATGTGTCCAAATGCTGTCTGTTGCAGATGTGTCCACATGTTGTCTGCTGCAGATGTGTCCACATGTTGTCTGCTGCAAATGTGTCCACATGTTGTCTGCTGCCGATGTGTCAAAATGTTGTCTGCTGCAGATGTGTCAAAATGTTGTCTGCTGCAGATGTGTCTACATGTTGTCTGCTGCAGATGTGTCCAAATGTTGTCTATGTGTGGGAAATGGTTAACTTGCCCTCGGTATGTCTTTTGTGTGAGATTTAAACAAAAAGTTGGAAAAGAAACAATTTCACATTTGCCCAAATATGACTCCATCTGAGGCATCTGAAGCAGATGTCATGAACCTATATTTTACCTTTTCCCACATACAACAATTCTGCAGTAGAGGACTCGGGAATCATTTTGCCAAAAATATCGAAAATCTCTATAAATAAAAACATAACATACTGTATAATCGGCCGGATTGCTCTAGCAATTCCGGTATATAGATTGGCGATATCTGTCCGTCAACATTTTGGTTAAAGTTATAGGTTGAGGCAAAATCTCAGCACTGGAAACGGTAAAAACTTGAAACTTTGCCTGAAGGTAACCAGTAACAAGTTCTATCGATTTCTATGGTTACTTTGACCTTGACCTTGGTTTGTCGATTTATTTTCAAGGTCAAATTGCCGACAATCCGGCCTTACCGTCTTCAGCAGTTTCTTATTTTGAAAACATTTTGTCAAAAGACAGAATTGCTTATCATGAGCAATTTCTCCTTTTGCAACAATGTTTTCGATTGTCTTCTGATGCATAATGTGTCTGTAAGTGGAAAAGGGTTAAATATATGAACCATATAAGGTGAAAATATTCTTTTTTGCATTCTGCTTTTATCTCTCCTACGCACATAATGTAAGGTTAAACTATTGTAATCACTGTCTGTTCACATTCTCCTTGAATAAACTTCTCCAATTTCAAAATAATTTCACAGGGATATTCCTTGACCCTTTCCCACATACAACAAATCTGCAGCAGACGACTTTGAAAACATACCCGAAAAAATGGAAACTCCCTTTAAATGAAAGTACAATAATTGAGTTGAAAACATGGTGACAAAAGGTATAAAATATTGTGGCAAAAGGAGAAATTGCTCATTATGTCTTTTTGCCAAAAATGTTTTAAAAAGTTGTCTGCTGCAAATGCATCAGCAGATGGGAAAGAGTAACCCCTTTGCCTCATATAGACGCTTTCTGATGCCTCTGCAGAAGACGGCTTTTTGAAAACATAGTGACAAAAGAAGAAATTGCTCCACTTTTAGTCATAGGTTATCCATTCAATTATATAGATTTTCCAGTTTTTGACAAAATATAATCATAGTCATCTGCTGCAGAATTGTCATATGAGGGAAAGGGTTAAGTCCTTATTTGACCTTGACATTCTCTTTTCTGGGTGTTCAAAGACACTACTATTCTATGTATCCACTTGGCACTTGATTAAGAAAGAAGAGATGTTATTGGAGTTAATTGATAGCTGTTAATTTACTTGTGATCTAGACCACTGCAGTATTGTTACATATTTTTGTGATACTGATTGAAATGTTGAATATTGATAATAAAGGACAAAACACCAAATCGGCCCTGTAATTTTGATTTTTAGCTCACCTGAGCACAAAGTGTTCAAGGTGAGTTATTGTGGTCACATTTTGTCCGGTGTGCGTCATCCTTCAACATCTTCTCCTCAGTAACCAGTGGGTCAATTGGGATGTAACTTTACAGAAAGCATCTCTTAATGACCTCACCAGAATTCCTTCAAATTTTTGGGATCCGATTTTCAAATCATTTTGTAGAAATGTTCCTTGGAAGATCCTCTATCAGATTCCTTCAAGCCATGTTGATTGGTCAAAAAACATTGCCGCCATGGGGCGGATCTATTTTACCGTATATGGCTAAAGTGAAAGCTTAAAAAATCTTCTACTCCGAAAGTGTCAGGCTGATTTTCAAATAATTTTGTAGAAATGTTCCTAGGGTGACCCTCTATCAGATTCTATCAAACCATGTTGATTGCTGGAAAAATATGACCGCCAGAGGGCAGAGCTATTTTGCCTTATATGGCTAAAGTGAAAGCTTAAACAATCTTCTCCTCCAAAACTGTCAGGCCAATTTTCAAATAATTTTGAAGAAATGTTCCTATGGTGACCCTCGATCAGATTCCTACAAGCCATGTTGATTGGTTGAAAAACATGGCCACAGTACTGTTTTGCCTTATATGGCTATAGTGAAAACTTAAAAAATCTTCTCTGACGAAAGTATCTGGTCAATTTTCTAATAATTTTATAGAAATGTTCCTTTGGTGACTTTCAGATTCCACCAAGCCATGTTGATTGGTCTAGATGTCCATATATTTGTGAAAAAACACTTTCTGACTGTTGGATTTCACAAATGTTATATACTGAAACCCTCTTGTTTACAGAAGTTGCATACTATAAACCCAGAAAGGCTTAATTTGTTCATTTTTCAGAAATTTCGTATAAAATCGCAGTGTTTTCAATTATTTAATAACAAGGCGAATTCTTACCGCAGCCATATTTCTTAAAACCCAATCAACACACATTTGATTTTTGGTTTTAAAAATCATGAAATGGGCATGGGATTAATTGTTATTGTTTTACTGCGTTTTTAGAATGTACAACTCGATCCCATAGCGCAGTGTCTTCTTTTCGTTTGGTAGTGAAAAAATCTATGTCAATCACATCTAAGAAGCGTTTTTCTTTTTAACCTTTTCCTAAATATAGAAGCTTTTTGACGCCTCTGTAGAAGACAAATTTGGAAAAACATTGTGACAAAAGAAGAAATTACTCAGTTTTCAGTAATTATATTTTCATTCATAGAGATTATCGAAAACAGATTGTCTAGATGTTTTTTCAAAATGGTCTGCTGCTGATTTGTTGTATGTGGGAAAGGAAGGAAAAAGTGTGTAAATGAAACTTGCTGTAAAGATTCACCTAATACTTAACTTTTAACCCTTTCCCACATATAGGCGCTTTCTAATACAGCAGACAACTTTTGAAAACACTGGGACAAAAGGAGAAATTGCTCAATACGAGCAATTTCTCCTTTTGACACATTGTTTTCAACTTTATTCAATTATCATACCATTATTCATAAAGATTTTTCACATTTTTGCAAATATCTTTTCAAAGTCTTCTGCTGCAGATTTGCTGTATCTGAGAAAGGGTTAAAACCATAGTCTGCTTTGAAAATTGTTAAAACCCAAGATCTGGAAATCCTGTAAGTTTAATTAAGATACAAAGTAGAAAACACGGTGGGAAAAGGAAACATTCCACATTTGGAGGAACTTTTTTTTCACTTGCCTAGTAGTGACACAAACAGATCTATTTTCCATCTTCTATCAGTTAAACTCTTTCCCACATACAGATGCTTGCTGACGCCTTAGACCCGGCTGTAGCTTTTCCGGGGACTCATAACAGAAAATACAAAAATACACGGAAAATACACGGAAACCATGGAAAAACCATGGAAAAAACCAAGGAATTTAATGTTAAAATGCGGAAATGCTGGAAATGTGTTCGAATACTCTGGGTTCCTGGAACCATTCCAGCATGTTCATGGAACCGTTCCGGGGTGTCCATGGAGCTTTTCCGGGGTTTCCATGAAACTTTTCTGTGTTGTCAATGGAATTTCCGGGTTTTCCACATAAATGTCCTGGAATTTCCATGGAAAGTGTCAGATTATCCCTGGAAAGTTGTCCGAATACTCCGGGGATTTTCCATGGAATTTGGTAAGTCTCCCCGGAAAAGCTACCGTCGGCTCTGCAGCAGACGACTTTTGAAAATATTGTGACAATATAGGAGAAATTGCTCAAAATGAATAAAATCACTTTTCAATAATTTAACTTTCATTTATAGAGATTTTCTAAATGTTTGCCTAAATGTTTTCAAAGTTGTCTGCTGCAGAGTTGTTTTATGAAAGGATAAACTTCTATGGATCTTGTTTATGCTCCCCAAACATTGCTGTGAAGATTATTGTCGCCACTTGTCCGTCTGTATGTGCATTCGTCTGTTCCAGTTATTACTTGGTTCATGAGCCTGCTGACTGAATGCAATCAAACTTTACTGGAGACTTCATTACAAAGAGGAGATGCACACAACATCAATGTGTAAACATTCAAACAATGTTGTGGTATTATGGGAGAACGTCTGCCTTGGGTGCGGAGGTCACGGGTTCGATCCCCAGCTGGGTCATACCAAAGACTAAAAATGGTAGTAATGGCTGCGCTCATTGGCATTCAGGGTGGCGGGTTTAGCATTATGACTGACTGGCTGGTGTCAGGATGAATGGACTAGTTGTACTGGTAACTTACCCAGGAAATGCAGTGATATAAATGAAAATTTGTTGAAAGAGGCGTAAAACACCAATAAATCAACCCTTTGATTACCCCTTTCCTATATAATATACGACCAATTACCCCTTTCCTATATAATTTATGGGCAAACATATAAAATATCTCTTTAAAAGAGGATATAATTACTGAAAAAGTCGAAAACATTGTGGTAAAAGGAGAAATTGCTTGTTTTGAGCAATTTTGCTTTTGTCATAATGTTTTCAAAAGTTGTCAGCGGCAAAGGCGTCAGAAAGCATCCGTATGTGGGAAAGGGTCAAGGAAGGGCCAAGTGGTTTTCTTATTTCTTTACAAAAAGTCTACAAATAAGCTTAATCCATTGCTAAGGGCCTATGTATGTAAATGAAGGTAAAGAATAACAAGATATTCAATTAGATCTATTGCATATATATTCTGATTTTTTTGTCTTTTACCAATAAAAATCTTAAATAAATAAATGCAGAAGCAATGAGTTAATAATGTACATGCAAACCAAACATCAACAGCAACATAAATATTTAACAAATCACATAGAGAAGTAACAATGTCAGCTTCGATATATATATAGGACAAAATGTTAACATTGTGGTATTTGTCAAAAATATCCATCTGATTCTCACAAATATTTTAAACCCTTTCCCATATACAACAAATCTGCAGCAGATGACTTCACAAACATCTGGACAAAAATATGGAACATATCTATTTTCTGAAAGAATGGAGTCGAAAAACATTTAGTCAAAAGGGGAAATTGCTCATGTTGAGCAATTTCTCCGTTTACCACAATGTTTACAAATGCATCTGCAATTGGGAAAGGGTTATGAAGAATTTTTTGTATTTTGAAAATTAATAATTTCAAAATTCATTTGAATAAACCAACTTTTTTTTTTTTATCAATGAAAAGTTTTAAATGCATCAGCAGATGAGAAAGAGTTAAGCCTTTCCCTCATAAAGACGCTTTCTGATGCCTCTGCAGCAGACGACTCTAGAAAACCTTGTGATAAAAGGAGAAATTGCTCAAAACAAACAATTTCTTATAAATTTTATAGAGATTTTCTGTGTTTCTAACTAAAGTGGTCTGCTGCAGATTTGCTGTATGTGGGAAAGGGTTAAATATCCATAGCAGAAATGTGAATGGGCTTGTCCATGAAAAAAGCTACAAGGTGGCTTTTTTGGAACAGAGTAGATTCAGATCAGCCTGTGCTTCTGTTCAGTTTTGTCAAAATCTTCACAACTTACCAAAAGCTGTAAGAAAGGCTTAGTAAGAAAAAAAGTAAGTACACAGTTCAACAGAGCCGACGTGAACACTTTCCCATACTTCAAGCCACTTAACCCTTTCCCTCATACGACAATTCTGCAGCAGACGACTTCGAACATATTTTGCCAAAAAATAGAAAATCTCTATAATTGAATGGATAACCTATGACTGAGAGTGGAAAACATTGTGGCAAAAGGAGAAATTGCTCGTTTTGAGAAATTTCTCCTTTTGTCACTATGTTTTCAAAAAGTTCAACCATTAGGATTAACCATACAACGCTCTCTGTACGAGCTAAACTTAACCATTTCCCTCATATAGATGCTTTCTGACGCCTCTGTAGCAGACAACTTTTGAAAACATTGTGACAAAAGAAGAAATTGCTCAAAACAAGCAATTTCTCCTTTTGCCACAATGTTTTCCACTTTTAGTAATAGGTTATCCATTCAATTATAGAGATTTTCTATGTTTTGACAAAATTCCCCGGCTGTAGCTTTTCCGGGGAGACTTACCAAATTCCATGGAAAATCCCCGGAGTATTCGGACAACTTTCCAGGGATAATCTGACACTTTCCATGGAAATTCCAGGACATTTATGTGGAAAACCCGGAAATTCCATGGACAACCCGGAAAAGTTTCATGGAAACCCCGGAAAAGTTCCATGGACACCCCGGAACGATTCCATAGACATGCTGGAATGGTTCCGGGACCCCGGAGTATTCGGACACATTTCCAGCATTTCCGCATTTTAACATTATATTCCCTGGTTTTTTCCATGGTTTTTCAATGGTTTCCATGTATTTTCCTTGTATTTTTGTATTTTCTGTTATGAGTCCCCGGAAAAGCTACAGCCGGGTCGATTAAAGTCGTCTGCTGCAAAATTGTCATAAGAGGGAAAGGGTTAAAAGGAGAGAATTATTAATTAGGACTGAAAAATGTGTGGCAAAGGGAGAAATTGCTCATCATGAGTAATTTCTCTTTTAACCAATAATGATTTTTAAAAGATAACAGCTGCAAAGTGCATCTACATGTGAAAAATGTTTAATGAACTATTTCAATCACCTAAAAGTATGGGTATACACCTTGTTCAGTCAATTTGCACTTTTAAACTTGAAGAAAACAAACTATTCTGACCTATAACTAATAGATATATACCAACAATGTTAATTCATGCATAAAAAGGATGACCAAATTACTTAGTGTATCACTTTTAAATGCAAAGAAAGGCAGTTAATTTTTGCATGTATTTTAAAACAGTTAACCCTTTCCCTCATACGAAAAGTCAATGTGACATGCGTCATTCGTCTCTCACCAATGGGCTAAGTCTATGTGGAAAAGCAGCCAGTTGCTTGGGAAGATTGTTGTGTGGAGTACTGGTGTGAGAAAACCAGGAAATGCATGAATAGGTGAACTGGCCGCCGTGACATAACTGAGAAATTGTTATAAACGGCATTAAACCCCAATCAATCAATCCCTCATATGACAATTCTGCAGCAGACGGACGATCTTGAACAGATCTTGAACATATGTTGTCAAAAAATAGAAAATCTTTATTATTGAATGGATAACCTATGAATAAAAGTGGAAAAAATTGTGGCAAAAGGAGAAATTGCTCGTTTTGAGCAATTTTCTTCTTTTGTCACTATGTTTTCAAAAAGCTGTCTGCTGCAGAGGCGTCAGAAAGCATCTATATGAGAGAAAGGGTTAATAGATATCATGTCACTGTTAACATATCACAATAAAACGTATCTAAACATCTTGTACACTTTATAGTTTTGACTCGTAGAAATAACATCTAACCCTTTCCGACATACAACAAATTTGCAGCAGACGACTTTGAAATCATACCTGGAAGAAATTCCATTTAAATGTTGAAAACATGGTGACTGAAGGAGAAATTGCTTGTTTTGAGCAAATTCTTCTTTTGTTGCCATGTTTTCAAAAAGCCGTCTGCTGCAGAGGCGTCAGAAAGCGCAAACACATTATGCAAAGAAGAAAAATCGATCTAAACCAGTGATTTCTCTTTCTCCCACTTTCAGACAGTTATACCCTAACATTATGTAAGAAGTAAATGGTTACAGACTTATTTAGACAGTGATAAATATTTTGTATTGTACAACTGCTTCATTCTTACAATAAATAAAAAAAAATACACATTTTTATTCAGATTTAAAATTCTCTTCACTTGAAAATAGAGATTTTAAATATTTGTGCTTTCGAAGTTGTCCACTGCAGAGATATGTTGTATGTCCGTTTTTATAATAAATTCATTCCATCAAACTGTTACAGCAAATCCTCAGCAATAAATCATGATTTACTCATAATTAACCCTTTCCCTCATATAGACGCTTTCTGACGCCTCTGCAGCAGACTGCTTTTTGAAAACATAGTGACAAAAAAAGAAATTGCTCAAACGAGCAATTTCTCCTTTTGCCACAATGTTTTCCACTTTCAGTCATAGGTTAGCCATTCAATTACAGAAATGTTCTATTTTTTGACAAAATATGTTCAAAGTCGTCTGCTGCAGAATTGTCGTATGAGGGAAAGGGTTTAAACCTTTCCAACATTCAGACCCCTTTTGAAAAAATTGTGAATACATGGATCAATTTCTCCTTTTGCCACAATTTTTCCAGATATCTCATATTTTCCCTATTTCTTTTCAAGTCATCTCCTGCAGATTTGGTGTATGTGGGAACAGGGTTAATATAACCATTTCCAACATGACATATACTTCAAATCTGTAGCAAACAACTTTCTAGGCAAAAAATATGAAAAATCTCTGGATAAGAAAGTATACATTATTGAATAGAGATGAAACTATTCTGCAAAAGGAAAAAGTAGCTCATTTATGAGTATTTCCACAATGTTATCAAAAGTCGTCTGCTGCAGAGGTATCCGAAAGCCACAATATGTAGGAAAGAGTTAGTGATATTAGTCATTATACAGTGTAAACATTCATTTTTGTTTGGAATGAGAAAGTAAAGTGATAACATAATTATAGAAGCAGTAACAGTTATTTCACACTTAACCCTTTCCCTCTCACGACAATTCTGCAGCAGACGACTGAACATTTTTTGTCAAAAAATAGAAAATCTCTATAATTCAAATAGATAACCTATGACAAAAAGTGGAAAACATTGTGGCAAAAGCAGAAATTGCTCGTTTTGAGCAATTTCTTCTTTTGTCACTATGTTTTTAAAAGGCCGTCTGCTGCAGTGGTGTCAGAAACCGTCTATATATAAGGGAAAGGGTTAAAAAGGGGAATGTGTTCCAGCATGTTGTGCTTGTGACTACATGAACCCGTTCCCACCTACAGACGATTTCTGATTACATCTGCAGCAGACGACTTTTGAAAACATTTTCACGAAAGGATAAATTGTTCAAAACAAGCAATTTCCCTTTTTTGCCACAATGTTTTCAATTTAACTTTCATTTTTAGAGATTTCCATATTTTTTTTTCCCAGATTTTTTTTAAACCATCTGCTTCAGACTTGTTGTGTGGGACAGGGTTACAAATGGAATGTTTTCCAGTGTCTTGTGTTTGTAACAACATTAAATTGTATTGGATACAAAATGTTCACAGCCAGCAATGGGCGCTAATAACAACATTTAAATGGCATTCTCTATGCTTAGATTACAATTCTCTCAACAAATAACTTTTATTTTATTTCGCATTAATATATCATGTAAACTTTAGAAACTCAACAAATCTATATCAAAGAGAAAAACAGTAGTCCAAAGACATATGTTACATTATACGGTGAAGATTTATAGAAATATCCGGGGACATGAAAAGTCCTAATTTCCTAGTGAGAAAAAATTCCCATCAGTCGCCCGGATGTTATGAAATGACATCATATAAAATTACGTCACAATGCACATTCACATCACAAAAGTGCTATAGCTTTCCATCAATTGTATATGTAATAAACAGTCAAACCTGTACTAAAGACCACCTTTGTTTAGCAAAGCAATTCCCTGTCTATAGCGACCACACTTTTAATTTCCCAATGAATCATTTTCTGCATAGATGACCCTGTAATTAAAGACCACCTGTGAACGAAGACCAGATTCGTCTCTTCCCATAGGTGCTCTTTAACCCTTTCCCGCATATTATATAGACGCTTTCTGACGCCTCTGCAGCAGATAGCTTTTTGAAAACATAGTGACAAAAGAAGAAATTGCTCAAAACGAGCAATTTCTCCTTTTGCCACAATGTTTTCCACTTTTAGTCATAGGTTATCCATTCAATTATAGAGATTTTCAATTTTTTGACAAAATATGTTCAATGTCGTCTGCTGCAGAATTGTCGTATGAGGGAAAGGGTTAAACACAGGTTGGACTGTACATGAATAATTTACATACCATTGTACAAACATTATATATACAAGAATTCTTATCCCACGTGATTTTATCCGATAATAAAAAACTCATGTAGAAGCACTTGTTTGCTACACCCACATAAATATCACTCGGAATAGAATTTACGTATCAAAAGTTCAACGGTAAATAAAGTATATTATGGCTGTCGCTATATCAATAAGTTAACCCTTTCCCACATACGACAATTCTGCAGCAGACGACTTTGAACATATTTTGTCAAAAAATAGAAAATCTCCATAATTGAATGGATAACCTATGACAAAAAGTGGAAAACATTGGGGCAAAAGGAGAAATTGCACGTTTTGTGCAATTTCTTCTTTTGTCACTATGTTTTCAAAAAGCTGTCTGCTGCAGAGGCATCAGAAAGCGTCTATACGAGGGAAAGGGTTAAACATTTTCCCCCATTAGATACCTCTACAGCCAATTTCTTTAAAACCAGACCTAAACTTCACTGCAGTACCAAACGCTCACATAGATCTGATAACAGCCTGTTACAGGTCATCTAAAATTGACCTTTGCGCCAGCCAAACAAATTGTCAACTGTATACTAACTCATTATCAACAGGGAAGATAACCCATATTAAATGAACAAGATAGAGAAGTAGTGATTGCCATGTGTTCAGATTGTATAGCAAAGAGGTTAATATGATGTTATATGTCACTGACATCATTATATAGCCCTTTCCCACCTGCAGACGCATTTTGATGCAATGGCAGCAGACGACTTTTGAAAACATTGTGGCCAAAGGTGAAATTGCTCATGAAGAGCAATTTGTCTTTTGGCCATAATGTGTTCAACTTTATTTTTACAATTAAGCTATCTTTTATGGAGATTTTTCAGGTTTTTGTCATTATGTTTTCAAAGTCGTCTGCTGCGGATTTGTTGTCTGTGGGAATAGGATAGCTCAACACATACAATAGCATAATCAATCATTAAAATTTGATTTCATATAATGTTATACATAACATTGTCTGGATACTGTTATTTTGACATATATTTATATCCCAAAACAAGATTGTATTAACAGTTTACCCAATATGATAGTTCTAGAGTTGTCTGCTTTAAAAAAAATAGCAGACAACTTTGAAAATATCTAGGCAAAAATATGGAAAATCTCTGTATGTGTAAGTATAGCTATTGAAAAGAGTTGAAAACATGGTGGCTAAATGAGAAATTGCTCATAATGAACAATTTCTTCTCTTGCCACAATGGTTTCAAAAGTTGTCTGCTGCAAAGGCGCCATCAGAAAGTATCTATATGGGGAAATGGATTGAAAGCATCCTTAGAAAAAGAGGACTTTTTGAACATTTTAAAGATGAAATATTGTGAAAAAGACCAAAGAAATTGCTCCTTTTGAGCAGTTTTTCCTTTTTCCTCAATATTTTTAAATGTCCTTTACTGTCAAGGGCTTTAAATGTCACCTGTATCAAGGAAACAGTTATATAATTGTATGACGTTGATGAAATGGATACAATTTTCTTCCTTACAATAATTCAATTCTTTTTTTCTACATAAAATACAAATTAAATAACATATCAACCGGCAATTGTAATGATCTGTGAAAATGCATTCTGATGGCTCCAAGCAAAACAGTTTTAACTACAGCTTACAACAATATGTAGTTACAACTGTTTTCCATGGAGTCCTAGGTTTTGGTGATGAAAAGTAAGTAAAAGTTAAATATATTAATAAGTTAACAGCAGATTTCAAGTAACAGTTTCTAATCTATCAGTTATCTACAACTACTTAAAATCTATCAATAGAAATGTTGTTAATAACAGCCGAGTCAGGTCTTAACACTTTCCCACATAGACAAATTTTGATGCATTTGCAGCAGACAGCTTATGAAAATATAATTAACCCTTTCCCTCATACAACAATTCTGCAGCAGATGACTTTGAACATATTTTGTCAAAAATTAGAAAATCTCTATAATTGAATGGATAACCTATGACTTAAAGTGGAAAACATTGTGGCAAAAGGAGAAAGTGCGCGTTTTGTGTAATTTCTTCTTTTGTCACTATGTTTTCAAAAAGCCGTCTGCTGCAGAGTCGTCAGAAAGCATCTATATGAGGGAAAGGGTAAACACTTTCCCACATAGACACATTTTGATGCATTTGCAGCAGACAGCTTATGAAAATATAATTAATAAGAGCGCCACAAGCAAACGCCAACGCTCATCTGCTTTTATCCGCGGTCCAAAAAGGAGCATTTTTAAATAATTATTTAAAGCAGAGTTATGTGACTTGGTACAGACATGCATATTGTTTCTAGAAACAGGTGTACCAAGTTTCATTTTAAAATGTTGAATAGGTTTTGAGTTATGAGGTAAAGTTTTGTGATGACCCATCAGACACCAAGAGTATCACAATAACCCGACTTTTTATCTTTCAAAAAAAACAGACAAGCTAAAAATGGGGAAACTTCTCAAGAAAAGCAATTTCTCCTATGGTCACAATGTCTTCAACCCTAATAAACAATGAAGTCATCAGCAATTTCTACTTTTGTCGAAATGTTTGCATGTGGGAAAGTTTTAATCTTCAGAAAGAGTCAAAGTCATCATGAAAAAGCGAGTGAAAATCCATAAATAACTCTTCAAAGAAATGTACACATGAATAACTGGAGTTTTACACCATTTCCAACGTTTGTTCCGCTGATAGACAGTATAAGTTGACCTGTGCATAGGCAGCTGCCTCGCAGTAATACTCCACAGAACATCCTCACAGGCAGTTGATTACCATCTAACATAGACTACTTCTAGCCCATCTGTTGAACACGAATGATGCTAGTCATAATTACAGTTGTCAATCATCACAAAGACTCAGTCCCTAAGCTGGGATTCAAACTCAGGACCCCTAGATTAAAAGTACTTGACCCCCTAGATTGATAGCCCTCTCGGTACTTAACGAGTCATCGTGGTTTGGCGCAATGAACAAAATTAATTAAAGATATTCCACCAAAACAAATAAATATTTGTTTTCATTTTTATATGATAAAGCTTTTTATAGTCATTATACACATTTTCTGATACAGATGACCTATTTGTTTTATAGGAGTTTGTGCCGTTTACACTAGTATAGAAGTTTAATCTCGGCAACACTTATTCATCCTCGCATCAAAATGTGTATGCAATAGGGGAAAAGTACTATCAATGAATCTAGTTTCATTGTAGATGCTTGTCAAATTGGAGTCAAGCCTTCCTGCTGTTTTCAAATCATAAAATTTGTATGATATAGATTAGTTGAAATGTGTAGGAGGGAGAGGGTTAAATAGTTGTTTCATCGACTGGACTAGTTGCACTGTATCCGCTGGTCAAACTGGATCTACTCGTCTGGTCAACATGACTGCCAGACCCTGAAATAAAATACATCATTGAATTTGGTATTTTGTTATTTCCTTCGAACATTCAAATTATATTGCATATACCATGCAGGGCCTTCACTGCCGGTGCATACTTGCCAAATGAGATAATTTTAAGGAAATGTTATTTTTGAGTTTGCAAAGTTCAGTGGCGACAACTTTTCAGCCTTTGAAGTCATCCTAAAAAAAACTTTTAACATCTGAAAAATTGGAAACACAATGTAGAACTTACTACACCTTTGGAATAGAGTTGAAGACAATGTGAGAAAAGAAGTATTTTCCCCTTTACCCACGTTAGTCTAAGAAGTTGATCCCCATGTTTTATTGGAAGGTTTATTCCATTCAAACAGTACAGAGAGACTACCCAGTCCTAGTCTAAACTAGAACTATCACTGAAGATGATAAATACCCCCAAAACAGCACCATGACCTACACCATAACTTAATAAGTGAAAGGGCCATAACTCTGTAAATGAACATGCAATTGTAAGACCTTTAGGATTATGCACATCTCCTCTTGGTATAGAAGCTTCATGTACAATTTTATCGAATTCCACCCAGTGGTTTGTAAGAAATAGGCCGGGCAAAATATGGCTTCCGACCGTACCGACAGACAGACAGCCAGCCCGACACAGTGACTCCTATCTATACACCCTCTTCTTTGAAGGAGGTATAAAAATATGCCTTGACCAAGGGCACTCCACCATTTTAGTTGCATGCAATGATCCGTTGATTGAATTGAATTTAGGTTTAATGTCATTTTTCAACAATTTTTAACTCCTATCACGACAGTCAGTAATCCTACTCATGTGTGTCCTGACTTTCTCACACCAGTATACATTACTCCACATATCATTTGTTTCAAGCGTGTGGCTGGTTTTCCATATAAATTGTTTATCCCTTTCCCACATACAACAATTCTGCAGCAGACGACTTTGAAAACATCTAAGCAAAAACACGGAAAAGTTATAAGTATTGGTATAATTACTGAAAAGAGTTGAAAAACATTGTGGCAAAAGAAGAAATTGCTCGTTTTGAGCAATTTCTTCTTTTGGCACAGTGTTTTCAAAAGTCGTCTGCTGCAAATGCGTCAGAAAGAGTCTGTATGGGGGGAAAGGGTTATAGTTTTTTAATGAAACACAAATAACGCCTTTCACATTGGCCTGTGTCAAGCATCTGAAAGCATGATGTTTGAACTCAGGTTCTGAAATTATCAAACTCAAATCCTCCATTCGAACTTTGATCGTTGGTTGTGTTAGAAACTCAAATTCGTAAATATTTGTTAAAATGTAAAAATAACTTACCTATACTCGACACAGAGACAAGTGACCTAGACTCTGTGTGGGAAACTGGGTCCAAGTATGTGGACGGTACCCAGCCCTCCTCGTTGGTTGTCATGTGATGGGCCAACCACCACCCTGTGGAACCGGTGCGCAGGATCTCGACAACGTCTCCCTCGCGCAGTCCCATCTCGACGTCGTCCACTGGTTGGTAGTCAGCGACGGCAATGAATTTCTGTAAGTAGGACGGCTGTTGGGTAAGAAAGCAAACGCAAAATGACATGCAAAGAAACGTCATGCCAAGCTAACAGAGTAGACAGAGCTATTGATATCATAGCTTAAACCTTTCCCACATACATACTCCTTTGAAAACATTGTAACAAAAGTAGAAATTGTTCAAAATAAGCAATTTCTCCTTTGGCCACAATATTGTTAACTCTATTTAATAATTAAACTCTCATTTATACAGATTTTTTCATGTTTTTGACAATACGTGTACAATGTCGTCTGCTGCAGATTTGTTGTAGGTTTGAAAGGATTAAGTAATACATATATATAGTTATGCTGGCTGATTTCTGCCAAGAACCAGAATGACAAAATGACACACCAACTGGACATTCCAGTATGTTGCCACCCCTGACAGCACGACGACACACCAGCATGACAAATGATGCAGTGACACAACAAATAAGGCAATGCAGCATGTTGTCATGTTGTCGGGGCTATAACCTGCCAATATTAAAGAATAACCAATCCCTTATTTGTTGTGTTGGCATTCTGACGGAGGCTCGAACATACCAGAAATCCTCATAATGTGGTGTTGGCGCCCAGCCGAAACGCTCAATGCTTTACCAGCCATGTTGATGCTCCCTTTTGTCATTCTGGCTGGTGGGGCGTGGACATGTGATATGGTAGAAATCAGCCACCATAATGACAAGCAGAAGAGAGATTATCAAGGGCAGAAGTGGTGATTTTATATTGGCAATAGTGCATTAACCCTTTCCCACATACAGACTCTTACTGAAGCCTCTGCAGCAGACAACTTTTAAAAACATTATTTAATAATTAGACTATCATTTATGAAAAAAAATCACGTTTTTTTCATCAATATTTTATTAAAGTTGGCTTTAAGAGACAGAAATACAATACACCATATTTTGTTTAACTGATTGTTGCTGATCAATTAACCCTTTCCCACATACAGACACTTTTTTAAAGCCTCTGCAGGAGAAGAATGGGAATTTCTCCTCTTGTAATAAAGTTTTCAACTGTTTTCACTAACTATATTTTCATTTTAGAAAGGTTTTTTTTTTTATACTTTTGACTATGTCTTTCAAATAGGTCTCCTTCAGATTTGCTGTATGTGGGAAAGGGTACAAGTCCTATATATAGTGTGAACATTAATTGACATACAACATTTTGGTCCATCCATTGCTCTTGTAAGCAGCAGCTATCCCTTTCCCTCATACGACAATTCTGCAGCAGACGACTTTGAACAGATTTTTTTGTCAAAAAAAATAGAAAATCTCTATAATTGAATGGATAACCTATGAGTAAAAGTGAGACATTGTGGCAAAAGGAGAAATTGCTCGTTTTGAGCAATTTCTTCTTTTGTAACTTTGTTTTCAAAATGCTGTCTGCTGCAGAGGCGTCAGAAAGCATCTATATGAGGGAAAGGGCTATATATTGTACCTTTGGGAGTGTTCATGGTTTGGTGTACGAAGCAAGACTGCATGGCTTATGAGAACATTCAGGAAGGGACTGAATTTACCCTTTTTTTCAAATGCAGTGGCCAAATATTGTATACATGAGTCTGCAGTCAATTAATTTTCACAATAGTAATATATAAACAACATTAATCAACCCTTTCCCTCTTGCAGGTGTATTATGATGCAATAGGAGCAGACGACTTTTGACAACTTTGTGGCAAACGGAGAATTTACTCACGATGAGCAATTTCTTCTTTTGCTAGAATGTTTTTTCATTTTATTCAATAATCTTTTTTTTTCAAAAATAGAAATATTCAATTTATTTGCTTATATGTTTTCAAAGTCATCTGCTGCCAATTAGGTGTATGTGGGAAAAGGTTAACTCTTAGTGTCTAGAGCTAAACAACATGCAGATTACGTTTCAGAAGAAAGAAACTTGATTGAGCATGCAGCACAAAAGGCAACAGATGCAACCAGTGAATATCAGGATCAGTTTACATAGATTGTGCAGTCTAATCTGAGCATCTTCACCATTAGCTAATCAGTCAATCAACCTTCGTCTAAAGTTGGATCAGATCCAGATCATAATCGGTGAATGCACAGTCTGATCTGGTTCTTCTCTCTTTAAACTTTTTGCTAGAATGATCTTTAAACCCTTTACCCCATACAAAAAATCCGCAGCAGACAACTTTGAAAGTATATAGGCAAACACACAGAAAATCTCTATAAATGAAGGTTTAATTACCAAAATGAGTTGAAAACATTGAGGCAAAAGGAGAAATTGATTGTTTTTTGAGCAATTTCTTCTTTTGTATCAATGTTTTCAAAAGTCGTCTGCTGCAGAGGCGTCAAAAGGCGTCTGTATATTGGAAAGGGTTAAAAATGACTTAGCAATATACTCTATTAGAAAGAAATGCTGGATAAGAAGAATTTAGTCAGAAAGAATAATGTCTCCTTTTTAATAACATTTTATTCTCAGACTCATCAGTCAAGTCACGTTTGTGTAACATTTCCATCCTTTTTTTATGATGTTTTGAATTATGAACAATCTAAAACTGGTGCATCAAGTTATGGACTAATTAATCTTTTTCCAATAGCACACACATTTTGAGGCAGATGATTTTTGAAAACATTGTGACAAAAGGAGAAATGATTAATTTCTGTTTTACCTCAATGTTTTTAATTGAGAAGGCAAAACTGAAAACACAATATTTCAACTTTATTAAATAATCAAACGCTCATTCATGGAGACTTTCCATGTTTTAGCCAAGATGTTTTCAAAGCGGGTTGACTCCGATGCAGAATTGTTGAATGAGGAAAAGGGTTAAAAAGTCGACAAGCAATGGTTGTTTTTGTGCAACATAGCCAGCAACAATCAACATAGATCTTAACCCTTTCCCTCATATAGACGCTTTCTAACGCGTCTGCAGCAGACAGCGTTTTAAAAACATAGTGACAAAAGAAGAAATTGCACAAAACGTGCAATTTCTCCTTTTGCCACAATGTTTTCCACTTTTTGTCATAGGTTATCCATTCAATTAAAGAGATTTTCTATGTTTTGACAAAATACGTTCAAAGTCGTCTGCTGCAGAATTGTCGTATGAGGGAAAGGGTTAAATTATATAGTATATAACAGTGGTTATATTGTGAATGAATGAATGAATGTATATTGTTTTATGGCGCATTGACAGCTAAGGTCATTTAGCGCGCATTTAAATTTTATTATTCATGTTCCCTGGGAGAACAAACCAGTACTAGGCTAGGCTAGAAAATGTGCCTTGCCCAAGGGCACTCCACCATGACCGAATTGCCGCGACTGGGGGTTATATTGTGACAGAATAAAACAAGTTTACCCTTCCCCACTTACACAACTGCAGCAGACAACTTCTGAAAATATTGTGACAAATTAACCCTTTCCCTCAGACGTTTTCCCAGATATGGTCAAAGTCGTCTGCTGCAGAATTGTCGTATGAGGGAAAGGGTTAAGGAAGAATTGCTCAAGTGGGAAAAGTATAAGTTACCTGCTGCGAAAATGCCAAATATTGTTTTGTATCAGACAAGTATTTTATATGCAGAATATTCACAATGTCACAGCAATATATATAGTCTATTATTAATTCTTATGTAAAACAACATACATTTTTATCACACATTTTTTAACACGTCATTATCAAATCAAAGAAGGACAATATTCTTTGGAGCTAAGAGTTCCATAACCTATGTTTTATAACCTATGTGTATAAACTCTTGGTTTTGTGGATCAATAAAATACTTAGTATTGGTCTATCCATTTCACAGATACAACAAATCTGCAGCAGACAACTTTGATTACACTTCAGCAAATTCATGGAAAATCTCTGTTAATGAAGTATAATAAATGAATAAATGAGTTAAAGACATTGTGACCATTAACCCTTTCCCTCATACAACAATTCTGCAGCAGACGACTTTGAACATATTTTGTCAAAACATAGAAAATCTCCATAGTTGAATGGATAACCTATGACAAAAAGTGGAAAACATTGTGGCAAAAGGAGAAATTGCTCATCACTATGTTTTCAAAAAGCCGTCTGCAATGTTTACTCCCCCTTATGTGATAAATATTGTGGAGAAATATTTACTCATCATTATGTGATAGATATTGTAGTGAAATGTTGACTCCTCATTATGTGATAGATATTGTAATGAAATATTTACTCCTTATTATGTGATAGATATTGTAGTTAAATATTTACTCCTCATTATGTGATAGATATTATAGTGAAATATTTACTCCTTATTATGTGATAGATATTATAGTGGTATGTTTTCTCCTCATTATGTGACAGATATTGTAGTGGAACGTTTACTCCTCCTTATATGAAGACTGTGGCAAGATCTTACCTCTAATGGAGAAGTTTGATGTTCATTTTTCCTTGTTTCCTCCGGCTCGGAATCTGTGAACTCATTTTCTGACCAGTGCTCATTGTCGAGTCGCATGTCAGGTGGGGTCTCAGGGGACATCATTGTCAGCCCGACGGGAACCGTTGAGGTGTTGTTATTGCCGGATCCTTGTCGGTGTCGCCAGCTCTCCAATCCGCTGTCGCTACCAGACCGGGTGAGATCCTCTGATGACCTCTGGACGAGATTCAGTTTACTAACTGGAAAAATACAAAAACAAAACTTTTTTATGATTGCATTTCGATGAAAGAGGGCCATGATATGGCCCTGAATCAATCACCTGAGTGAAAGTTTTATACCTTTCATTTTGTCAGAGAATGAATAAGTTTTGTTTTATGGCATTGCAAAACGAAGAGGTCAATAAGGACCGGAGTGAAAAATGGAGGTGAGCACAAAATGACAATAGTTGAAGATGATGATGAATAGTTGAAAGGACTATAATAATTTTGCATCCTTCACAAGTCAAAACCTTTATGGTAAAACGTTGTAATTTACAAACTGAAAAAGCTTCAATGTTGAAGTTGTTCCCTATATATCTCTATGTGAAACAGGTGACCTCTTGGACAGGGGCATAATTTGAGAAAAAATCTTAGTAGAAGACCACTATACAATGCTATACAATGCTATACACCAACTATCTATGCCTTTCTGTTTCAGACAAGAATTTAAAAGTTTGCTATATATCTCTATCTAAAACAGGTTACCTTCAAGGGCATAATTAATAGAACAATCTTGGTATAGGACCAACCAGACAATGCTTACAGTTTTTGCCGAAAAATAATTATATTCTTTTTCCTTCAAGTTGCCATGGCTACCAGAGTTCTAAATGGAATTAAATTCTTTGAACAATTTTGAAAGGACACCACCAAAGGAACATCCCTGTGAAGTTTAATCAAAATTTGTCCAGTGATTTAGGAGGAAAAGTTGTTTGTAGGAAAATGAGAACAGATGTCTGGTGAGTAGCTCGCCCCGCACTTCATACTCAGGTAAGCTAATAACAGCTTTGTCCAGGAAATAACGGCTAAAAACAATCTTTTTTTAAAAAATATATATAATTTATATGCTATTTTCAGACTCCTCAAATTTGAACCCTTTCCCACATACAACAAATGAAGAATTACTAAAAATAACAGTGTACCCTCGATAAACTTGCACACATGTAACTTCCTACAAGGGAATATATCTTGCTCATAATACCACAGTTTAATTATAAACAACAAAATTAATAATAAATGAAGCTATACAACTATCCCTTAACCTTTTCCCTCATACGACAATTCTGCAGCAGACGACTTTGAACATATTTTGTCAAAAAATCGAACATTTCTATAATTGAATGGATAACCTATGACTGAAGGTGGAAAACATTGTGGCAAAAGGAGAAATTGCTTGTTTTGAGTAATTCTTCTTTTTTTGTCACCATGTTTTCAAAAAGCTGTCTGCTGCAGAGGCATCAGAAAGCGTCTATATGAGGGAAAGGGTTAAGATGACTTAATTATTGTTTTACAAAACTCGTTAGTACAAGTTGAGTTCATTGTCCCACTATTGATACTATATCCAAACAGTTGGATTGCTTTTGGTACATATATATATAATTACACTATTAAAGTTAGGATACATCGTTAGGTTAACAAGCATGCTGATAGATATCTTGAGTTTTTAACCCTTTCCCACTTGCAGACGCATTCGGACGCATTTGCAGCAGATGACTTTTGCAAACATTGTGGCAAAAGGAGAAATTGCTCATACTGATCAATTTCTTCTTTTGCCACAATGTTTTCGGCTCTATAATTTAATGAATAAACTCTCATTTATGGAAATATTTCATGGGTTTTTTTTTCAATATGTTTTGAAAGTCATCAGCTGCAGAATTGTCGAATGTGGGAAAGGGTTAAACAATTGTTATCTCGAATATCAATACTTGCAAGGTCAAAACACTGTTGTGTCATATGTATATTTAACCCTTTCCCACATACAGATGATTTCTCACACCTGTATGAAGATGACATTGGAACGAGCAATTTCATATTCAATGATCATACTTTTATTTACAGTCCTTTTCCATATTTTTGCAGGTATGTTTTGAAAGTTGTCTGCTTCAGATTTGATAAATGTGGGAAAGGGTTAGCCCTATCCCTCATAGAACCTAAAACTTAAGGAGGAGACAATTTACGGGAAATAAACACCGTCCCTGATTCAGATTACTTTATATGTTTATTAAAAATATGACTATAGAAAAGATTGTGAGAAAAGAAGAAGACATTGCTCAAAATGAGAAATTTCTCCCTTTTCACATTTACTGACGTTTCGAAAAATGAAATTGAATTTGTCAATGCAAAAATATGATCATCAGTAGGATGGTTAACCCTTTCCCACATAAAACAAATATGCAGCAGACGATTTAATAAACATCTGGTTAAAAAGTATCTCTGAATGAAATTGTAATTATGGAGTAGGATTAAAAATGTTCTGGCAAAAGGAGAAATTGCTTATTATGCGCAATTACTCCTTTTGACACTATGCCTTCAAAAGTAGTCTGTTTCATAGGTGTCAGAAAGCGTCAGATCTGTATGTGCCAAAGTGTCAACCCTTTGAATGCGACACTGTTGGCTACTCAACCCAACATTTTTATCATGAAATTCCTTGAACAGGCATTGGATTCTTACAAATGCAAAGCCAGACAAGTTAATTTTAAAACTTCAGCATTGAACATTTCACTCTATCCCACATACCAGACAACTTTTGAACAAGAAACCGCTGAAGACGGTAAGGCCGGATTGTCGGCAATTTGACCTTGAAAATCGACAAACACAAGGTCAAGGTCAAAGTAACAATAGAAATCAATAGAACTTGTTACTGGTTACCTTCAGGCAAAGTTTCAAGTTTGCAACCCTTTCTTGTGCTGAGATTTTGCTTAACCAGAAACTTTAACCATTTTGCCTAACCTAAAACTTTAACCAAAATGTTGACGGACAGACAGACAGACAGACGGACATCGCCAATCTATAGACCGGAATTGCTTAAGCAATCCGGCCAAAAAACTGTTGCAGAAGCAGAAATTGCTCAGAATGAGCCATTTCCCTTTTTGCCACTATATTTTAAACTTTATTCAAAACGGTTCCTTCCATATTTTTGACTAAATGTTTTCAAAGTCGCCTGCTGCAGATTTGTTGCGTTTGGAAAAGTTTAACCCTTTCCCTCATACGACAATTGTGCAGCAGACCACTTTGACCATATTTTGTCAAAAAATAGAAAATCTCTATAATTGAATGGATAGCCTATGACTTAAAGTGGAAAACATTGTGGCAAATGGAGAAATTGCTCGTTTTGAGCAATTTCTTCTTTTGTCACTATGTTTTCAAAAAGCCGTCTGCTGCAGAGGCGTCAGAAAGCGTCTTTATGAGGGAAAGGGTTAAAGACACACAAATTTTCTTTGCACCATCATAAAAGTGTATGTCTATCTAATATAATAATTAATCTCTTCTTCCAAAACTAAAATTTGAATATCGTGTAAAAAGGCAAGATTTAATCCAGTATGAGTTATAGAAATGGTTACGAGTAAACATTATTACTAAGAAACAGGATGGATATAATTTTAAACCATTTCAATTGAAATATATTTTTCTGAATTGAAAACAGATGAAACGGTTATTGTTTAAAGAATGAATTGAGTATACGTACACATATATTTTACACTGTTTACACTTAATTATCGTTGCATGCATTTTACAATTATTACACTTAATTATCGGTACATACATTTTACAATTATTGCATTTAATTATTGTTACATTTATTTTACAATTATAACATTTAATTATAATTGTTACATATATTTTGCAAATAATTAAACTTTATTATTGTTATTTCAATTTTCAACAATTTACATGTACCTTGTAAAACCCCTGCCCATTTGTAGACCCATTTTGATTTAACAAACAACTTTTGATATTTTTTATCTTATTCAATTTAACAAAATCATCTGCAAAGATAAATGTAACACCTAGAAATTTGGAACGTTTAATTTTGTTATTTTGATTACAGTAACAGGATTGAAAATATTGTGGGAAAAAGAGACATTGCTCATCTTGTCATCTTGAGCAATTTTACTTTTTCCAACACTGTTTTCAAAAGTTTTCATTATCAGGTAGTGTTAATTTGACATTATGTACCGTCTAACTCCTCTGTGCTCTGGGACCCTGTAAATTGTACAATAACAATCATCAGAACATTATATAAATATCATATGGCAGCATGTATGACATTGATATTGTCAACCCGAGAGCAGAATGTCACCCGAGGCGTAAGCCGAGGGTGACATTCTGTTTCGAGGGTTGACAATATCAATGTCACACATGCTGCCATATGATATTTATTTTATTATACCGAACAAAATTAAGTGACGTCACTGCTGTATGTGTATAAGGGAGGCAATCACGTCATGATTTAGCTAAAATATTGAAGCAGTTATTTGCCCTTATATGACAAAAGTGAGGTATAATAAAGCTAAATGTACGAGAACAGACTGAACAAGTATAATCCACCTGATTTTAGACTTTCCTGTTTGCAATAATTGACATTAATATAAACCCTTTCCCACCTATAGACGAATTTTGGATGCATCTGTAGCAGACGACTCTTGAAAACATTGAAGCAAAAGGAGAAATTGCTCAACAAGCAATTTCTCCTATTGTCACAATATTTTCAACTATTTTCAGTAATTATACCTTCATTTATAGAGTTTTTCAATATTTTTTATTAAACGTCTTTAAAGTCGTCTGTTGAAGATTTGCTGTATGTGGTAAAGGGTTAATATATCTGATCTGCTTCTAGCAATTTGGTGTCTTAATGAATCTGCTTACAGTGAAGACTCGGGAGAGCCTGTGTTTTATACATACAGTCTCATCACAGTCTCTAAGATCTCTACATATGAGTGAGAACCATGCAACTATAGTATGTATTTTATTTTTAAAAATTTATCAATGAGTTGATTGTTGATAAAAATGTAATATATAATATGTCATGATTTGATTTAAATAAAATCTTGAATCATGTTAAATCCTTAATTACGGTATGATAAAAACTTCAGATAAGACAGCACTATCTACCCTTTCCCACATACAATGAAATCTGCAGCAAAGACGACTTTGAAAACACCTTGGATTAATTCTTAAACCTTTCCCTCATATAGACGCTTTCTGACGCCTCTGCAGCAGACGTCTTTTGAAATCATTGTGGCAAAAGGAGAAATTGCTCATGATGAGCAATTTCTCCTTTTGCCACAATGATTTCAGCTTTTTTTAATAATTATACTATCATTTATACAGATTTTTCTTTATTTTTGATTTGGTAATTTCGAAGACGTCTGCTACAGATTTGTTGTATGTGGGAATGTATAATAATTGAATACTGCTGAAAACAAAGTGATTTTTCCTTTTGCCAAAGTGCCCACATGTGGGAAAGGGTTAAAGGTAAAACTGAATTGACCCTATACATTTAAATATAATATATATAAATCTTTCCTGCTTTCTTTCTATGCAATTGGAACACTCGGCAATCATTGTTTTGTCAGCTTGTTTAACCCTTTCCCTTATATAGACACTTTCTGACGCCTCTGCAGCAGACGCTTTTTGAAAACATTGTGACAATTAAAAGAAGAAATTGGTCAAAGTGACCAATTTCTCATTTTGCCACAATGTTTTCCACTTTTAGTCATTATAAGGTTATTCATTAAATTATGGATATTTTCCATTTTTTGACAAAATACGTTCAAAGTTGTCTGCTGCATAATTGTTGTATGAGGGAAAGGGTTAATTATAACTAGAACTATCACTGAAGATGATAAATACTCCCTAAACAGCACCTTGACCTACACCATAAACTTAATAAGTAAAAGGGCCATAACTCTGTAAAATACCATGCAATTGTAACCCCTTTATGATATTAAAATGTTATTGAATTCCTCCAAGTAGTTTGTAAGAAATAGGCTGGACAAAATATGGCTTACTTAATAAGTAAAAGGGCCATAACTCTGTAAAACAAGAGCACCACGTACGGCACAGACGCTCGACTGATAGGGAGAAAAAAAAATAAAAAAAAAATGAGCTAAACAAAAAATCTTAACCGGACGCCCACGCCGCCGACGCCAGGGTCTTGACAATAGCAGTCGTTTTTTTCAAAAGTCGAGCTAATAACATGCGATTGTAACCCCTTTAGGATATGCACATCTCCTCTTGGTATAGAAGCTTCATGTACAATTTTATTGAATTCCACCCAGTGGTTTGTAAGAAATAGGCTGGACAAAATATGACTTCCTATCGACCGACCGACCGACCGACAGACAGACAGACAAACCGACACAGTGACTCCTATATACCCCCTCTTCTTCGAAGGAGGTATAATAATATGGGTTATCTTCCCTGTTGATATTTAACGATTTGGTAAGTAATAATTTGATTGACTGACATATGTCAAACTGAGACACCTTGTTATAGGCAGTCATCACATCTATACGAGTGATTGATACTGTTACAGCAAAGTTAACCGTTTTTCCCTCATAAAGACTCTTTCTGACGCCTCTGCAGCAGACGGCTTTTTAAAACAAAGTGACAAAAGAAGAAATTGCTCAAAACAAGCAATTTCTCCTTTTGACACAATGTTTTCCACTTTTAGTCATAGGTTATCCATTCAATGGGAGACATCGGTCAGTTATCTCCCTTTAATACTCTCTACATCTAGCTAGGTCCTATCATTTGGTTTTCCTCTGTTTTTATCATTGGTTTCTTTGCACTGGATGGTGCACTTATAATTGCATTTTCTTGGCCAACTGTTGTTAGATTGATTAGTAATTCCACATTTGTTTTCTTTAAACACTGCTCTGTAAATTTTCTCTTTTGAATCATCACTTTAATTAACACATTTATGATTAATGTGTACAGAGTAATTGCAATATCTCATTGCGAAATATCGATAAAGACAAAGGATTCCAACTTAAAGGACCTACCAACTATTTGGTCTTCCTTGGTCTTTATCTGACAAGGGAGATAATATAATTATCACTTATGTCCCTAATTATAGAGATTTTCTATTTTTTGTCAAAATATGTTCAAAGTCGTCTGCTGCAGAATTGTCATATGAGGGAAAGGGTTAATGTCTGGTTTTATTGAGATTGACACATTGAGATGCGACTTAACCCTTTTCCACATACAGCAGACGACTTTGAGAGCATGTTTGCAAAACCCCAAAAAATCTCTATTAATGAAGGTATATTTAATACAAAAATGTTAAAAACGATTGTGGCAAATGGAGAAATTGCTCGTTTTGAGCAATTTCTCCTTTTGCCACAATCTTTTCAAAATTTGTCTGCTGCAGAGGCATCAGAAAGCGTCTATATGAGGGAAAGGGTTAATTAGAAACACATCTCCCTCCAGTTTACAGGCAGAAGTGCTAGAAGACCCCTTTTTACCCGAAGCATCTCTTATATTTATGAAAAATAATTTAAAACACTGAATACAATACTTACTTTTGATTTCATCAAACTGGCACATCAAAACCTTTTTCATTTCTTTGACCCAAAGATCTTTCACTTCAAGACTTGGAGCCTGATGGGTAAAGAAAAGTGTACAACTATTATATGCCAAGTTGATTAACCATTTCCAACCTACAGATGCTTTTTGGTGCCTTTGCAGCAGTTGACTGTTTAAAACATTCAGGCAAAAGGAGAAACGGTTGTTCATAATTGTTCAATAATTGTTCATTCATTTACGTTTTCCATATTTTTGACACAATAGTTTTGAAGTTGTTTGCTGCAGATTTGTTGTATCCTTCACAAAGATTGATATAAAATTTACCCTAGAGTAAATCAATAAGATTCACATTACTTCCACCAAAACTTAAAACTTAGAATAGTCGTAAAGAGGAATGCCTTGTTATCCCATATAGTCATTAACCCTTTCCCTCATATAGACGATTTCTGATGCCTCTGCAGCAGACAGCTTTTTGAAAACATGGCAACAAAAGAAGAATTCAATTATTGTTCTTTCATTTAAAGAGATTTTCTGTGCTTTTGCCTAGATGTTTTCAAAGTCATCTGCTGTATGTGGGAAAGGGTTAATGTCCCATTTGATTTATCACTGATTCATCTTATATCCCATTAGTCAGTGCTTACTATAAACTTTTGGCCGCCTTGATATGACTGAAAAAAATGTTGAAAACGGTGTTAAACCCTTTCCCTCATACGACAATTCTGCAGCAGACGACTTTGAACGTATTTTGTTAAAACATAGAAAATCTCTATAATTGAATGAATAACCTAAGACTTTAAGTGGAAAACATTGTGGCAAAAGAAACAAGAGCTGTCGGGGGACAGCGCGCTCGACTATATGCCGCTTATTCACATAAAGCATAAAGCACTATTTCATTATATTGCACTTAAGTACTATAAACCCTTTCCCTAATACGGCAATTCTGCAGCAGACGACTTTGAACGTATTTTGTCAAAACATAGAAAATCTCCATAATTGAATGGATAACCTATGACAAAAAGTGGAAAACATTGTGGCAAAAGTAATTCAAGGGCCATTACTCCATATTTAGGATACAATGGAGTTATCTAACCTATTTGTATGATGGTCCTTAACAAATGTATGAAGTATGAAGTGATTTGAATTATGAAACTTTAGCATTGAGCTAAACGCAAATGTTAAAACTGACCGAGTCCAAAAATAGCAAAACCTTGAAAAAAGGTTTACCAAATGTTTGAGATCATGCAAAACCCGTTTGATATGTTGAAGAATTATATTTGATAAATGAATGATCACAATTAGAAAGGAATGTAACCAAAAATTATGAATTTATTTAAAATTCTCAAAATCAAACAAAAATCATGTTATTTATTCCCAAAAAGTCACACTCAGCATCTTCAACATACAATGTAAAGAAAAGTATTATATGTAATTATATTCCAAATATGAAAGCCCTAACACAAGTACTTATTGAGAAAAATTAAAAAATTAAATGAAAATTTCCAACTTGCCCTAAAACTTTAACCACACAAAATCATGTTTTTTACCCCAAAAAGAAGGTCACTCTCAGCATCTTCAGCATTCAAATTAAAGAAAGGTATAAGATGTAACTACATTCCAAATATTAAAGCTGAAGCACAAATACTTATTGAGAAAAATTAAAAAATTAAATGAAAATTAAACACTATCAATTCATCAAATGAACATACGCATATTCAATACAGTAAGGTAAACAAAATAGTGTTAACAAGTTTTTCCTTCAATTTGGCCTGTGACATAGTTTCTGACTGGGTTATAGCCATGTTTAAAACATCCATTCTGACAAAGTTTCAACAGGCTAAAATTAAAACAACAGCCTCCTAGATGTTCCTTTAATTTAGCCTATTGACCTTATGTTTGACCTGACATGACCCATATTTGAACATGGCCTAGATATCATCAAGACAGACATTCTGACAAAGTGTCAAGATGCTCAAGCAAACAGAGGTCTAGAGTGTTAACAAGAAGATTCTTCTCAATTTTATTCAACATGATCTATAATCGAATATAGCCTAGATTTCACCAAAACACCAATTCTGACAATATGTCAACATGCTTAAATTAAAAATGCGGCATTCGGAATTTCAGAGTGTTTAAAAAATGTTCATTCAATTTGGTCAAGTGACGTAGTTTTTAACCTGCCATGGCCTTTATTTTAACTAGTCCTAGGTATTGTCAAGACAAACATTCCGACAAAGTTTCAAGCTGCTGAAGGAAAAGTGCGATTTCTAGACTGTTAACAATATTTTCTTTCAGATTAGTGAAGTGATACATCAAGACAATTATTCAGACAAAGTTTCAACATGCTAAAGATAAAAATTAAGCCTCCAGAATGTAAACAAGATAGTCCTTCAATTTAAACCTAGGCCTAGATAGTATCAAGACAAACATTCTTACAAGGTTTCACGCTGCTAGTGCAACTGATGCAGTCTCTAGTGTGTAAACAAGATGTTCCATCAAGTTGGCCAAGTGACCTAGTTTATAACCGGACATGACCTACATTTAAACTTAGCCTAAATACCAACACAACAGTTATTCTGAAAACATTTCAACATGCTCAAGTTAAAATGAGGCCTCAAGAGTGTTTACAATATTGTCCTTCGAATTGACATTGTGACCTAGTTGTTGACCTAACAGGACCCAGTTTATACCTTGGTCAACATTTGATGGACATGAAATTCTGATAAACTTCATTCATCTTCGATGTTAAATGTTATCTGTAAAGTATTCACAATCATAAAAAGCACAAACTGTGCAAGTCAAGAAGAGAACCTTCTGATTTGATTAGATAAAACAAGCTTTATATAATTTTGATATACTTATGCGTTAATAAACATAACCTTGTATTAATCCATCAGTATGTTATGGTATCAGCTGAATTTCCTCTCCTGTTATCGTCATAACAGCTGTAATTCCATGATTGTATTAGTTTTTCTCAATCTATTCCCTTGTTTGATGTTTATGCAGAAAGTTATATTATCCAAAAGTCAAAGATGCATGCTATTTTAATTGTTTTGACAGGCACCAATGACCAAAGGGTATATCACTAACTGCCTTTTATGTATGCACTTCCTCTCCCATTATGAGTATCGCCATAACATCACTAATTCCATGATTGTAATGGTTGCTATTAATCCATTTACTGTTCTGATGTGTATGCAGGAAAGAATATTACCCCAAAGTAAAAGATGCATGCAACTTTCATTGTATAAACAGGTACCAATGACCAAAGGGTAATATCAGGAACTATATGTATGAATTTCCTCTCCAGTAATCGCCATAAGAACTATTATTCGATCACTGTATGGGATGTTCTTAATCCATTCTTTGTTTTAAAACAAATGTCTATGCAGATTATCATTGACTGCTGTTTTAATACATAAATAATAACAAATAATAGTGTATTTAAATAAAATAAAATGACACATTAAAGAATTGGATTACAAACTTATACCTTTTGCTACTGTTTTTTCTTTTATCATATGAAAAACATACCATAATTGAAAACAATATACAATCATGTATATTAGTTATGTCACATGAAAGCCAAGCTTTGGGTTCTGCGATCAGTTTACCAGTTTTGATTAAGTTTAGTTTGTACCTCTTATATAGATTATTCCTATAAACCAATTACTTTAAACTTATCTATTTTACATCAATTGCGAAACAAGCTTTAACCTTATATTATTTTCTATGCACCACATTTTTCATTGGGTATGTTTTGGCAGAGTTGCATCTATGATTTTTGTAAAAGGGCCACTTGAGGAAGTTATACAGATATTGATGACAATCAAAGATAAATCAACATGTTTTAACTGGCACAAATGATTACAGCAAATGATTTTTGAAAGCTTTTGTGATAAAATCGTTGACAATGTGCAATTATACCTCTTCTCACAATGCTGTAATGGCATAGGTATAACTATCACGTCTATATTCCTATAAAGCATCGCAGTGATCCTGACATGCAATGTGCCTTGTTATAAATAATTTTCGATAACTATCACATTCTTTATCACTAGTAAAAGCATTCTTTTAATTTTGGTCAGAGCACACAGCACAAGTCATGCCTGTATAGTTTAGTTTCGGTCACAGATATGTCTCCAGTGGTTTGGACAAATTGTTCAAACTTCCTTTGTTGGCGCAATTACACCCGATACGTCTATTTCATTCACTGGGGATGTTTCTTCTCGGCTTCTCTTAGTGAGAAAAAATGTTAGTTTTAACTGATTAGCCATTATTTAAATATATTCCGTCCATATTGCAATGTGTTTTACTACTAAAAACTAAAAAATGAAGTTGATGTCATGCTGCAGAAACGTAAGATATTACGTCATAAAATGTGTAAACAATCTGCACACGATAACTTTCAAGAACATTTCTAAAATTAGATTTGCTTTCTTATGTGCTATTATAACGATTCCGAAATTTAAACTATTTGCATTTTCAAAACATCCTCAAAGCGATTTCCAATGATGCGCCACATCTGAAAGTTTTGCGTGATAGGTGCCTCATGTTTATATTTTATATACGCCATTCATCAATAAAGCGTGTGATACCCGCAAACTCGCAGCACACATTCAAATCTGTTTTGGTGTATTTGGGCAGAGACATATAAATATAGGTATCTGTTTTGGGTCACAGGGTGTTTCGTGTAACCGCTATGTTCAACCAATCATTGCATTGATCTCTGACAGGTAGAAGGAGTTTTTGTCAGAAGGACTGACGACTTTAGCGAAGTTGGCGTAGCATTGATGGTCTTGGGTGGGATAAATTTACCATGAAGTGCATCTTTCAGAACACAGGGATTCGACATTAGCATATATACATAAAATACTATAAAATGAATACAAAACATGGTTGATTCTCAGATTTACACTACAACTTGATGTTATGTCTTTAACTACACGAACGCCAAAATGATATGTTTTGTGGTTATTTATGTTATTCGAGGGAAAACGAGGGAGATAAACATGTTTACCTGAAGCAAAGAAACTCGCAGCCGAATAGGTTCTGGTTGTCAGCCAGTGAACAAAACAGTTGTGATAGTTATCTAAGGCACCAGCTGAATACAACGTCATCTGGATGTGGATAAATGTCGGCCATGGTTCCCGGCTTCGTTCTGTGTAAATTTACTGTGAATTTCACGAGCTGGGCCATAGAAAATTTACAGCCAACTTTTTCTTCTACTGAATATAAGAATTTCCCCTTATTAAGGCAGGAAACTCGTTATTACATACCATCAGGCTTGTTAGACGTTTTCCTAACTTATTTAAGTTGCTTTATATACGCATTAGTAATCCCTTGTTTATAACATTCTGTTCAATGAAATAGAAACGAAATATACGGAATCATGTTTGGTCATATCAGAACGTTACGTCGGGTCATTTAGTACCAAAAATAGCGTTCTTCCTTCCATGTGTATTGTTGGGTAGGTTTCTTACTCTGTTATCAACACGTGGTGTTTGATTTAGTTATATCACGCCTTGTAAAGTATAAGTCATAAGTTAATAATGTTCTACATTCAACACACGACTTTCCAAACATCTTGGCAAAAATATTACAAATCTCTGTAAAAGAAAGAGTATTGTTATTGAAAAGAAATGAAAACATTATGACCAAAAGAGAATTTGCTAATTATGATCCCCTTTTGTCATAATGTTTTCAAAAGTCGTCTGCTGCAGTAGCGTGAAACATCGTATGCTACAGAGGCATCAAAGTGCGCTTGATTGATGAAATTGTTAAAACTGTTCTGAAAAGAAACAGAAAATCTTAAAATTAATTTATGATGTACCTTTATAAGTGTCCGTATTGACGCAGATACCATACAAACAGGAGCATCGCCGACAATACGAATCCCGTTATAGTCACTTTGACCTCAACTATTGACCTAACGCGAACCAGTCCAAGCATCATTGACACGAAACGTGTATATGAAGTATGAAGGAATTTCGACTACATGTGAATGTGCTAGAGCGATGACGTTGTTTCTTACAAACGTATTTTAGTCACTGTAACCTTTACATTCGACTTAACAATCATAACAATCGGATACTAGATTAAGTCGCGAGAGAGATGACGTTGGAACACATGCGTACAAAAGTACGATCCACTTTATCACCGCGACGACATCGTCGCAAAGATATAGCAAGGTTACACATCCGAAGGCTCGACAAAACATAATGAGATACACAGATCAACCGAAACCAAGTTGAATGTTGAACCAACACATTGGTTGTGTGTATTGCAGCTTCAGAAAACGATCCTTTGTATTTCTGGCAACAGCTCTATATAAACAGTCCAGTCACAACAACGAAGCGGTTGGATATTGACTCGCATACACGTTTGCATTGTCTGCACAAACTTACAGTGTTTTTACAGTGTCTCAAAACCATCTGTTCATGATATTATGTTTAACTTGGGTCAGTAAAAGAAAAAGACGTCAAATAATGGGCTCAGTAAGATATATTTTCAATTAGTAATCAAACCTTGTATATAATAATACTCCAGGCAAAGCAACTTTAGTGTTAGTTTAACAGGATTACATAGCTCAAGATGAAGGTCATTTTGTTCATGTTCTAAAATCTTTATTTGGCACTCAAACCATATCAGACGATTTTTTTGAGTACCAAAAATAAATGGTTTGATTGAGAATTAAGAGAAAAATTGATAGGGGCAGGGGGGAAGCTACATTTTGAAAACCGGTTACACGAAACACCTAATTCATATCTTGCTGGTACTCAAAAGAATCGTCTGACTGAGACGATACTTTTGAGAACGCACATCATACGGTTTGTTTGAGAAATAAGAGATATATTGATGGGAAAAGACAAGTGTACTTCCCTGTATCTAGACCTCTTGGTTTAGATATAAATCAGACTGCACATTCATTAAATCTCATTCATATTGGCAAAAAGTGTTTCAAAACCGTCCGTGACAAATTGTAGAACATTTGTGTAGAACCAAATCAGACTGCACGATGCACATGTGTGTCTGTAACAACATTCAACACAAATAAAATACGATACATTTTATAACATTCAGGCACATTTGTATATAGTAAATAACAAACAATTATGTAAAATTAACAAAACATCTTAATGTCGGTTTTCGCACACGTCATTTAATTACAAATTATAACAAAATCTAAATACTGAGACAATTTACTATCGAGCAAGCTTAATTATGCGATTATGATTGGTAAAATATGTCCTGGTTAAGTCACCAAAAGGAGACAATTTAATTGGTTAGTAGGAGGTTAAAAGAAATTCATTACCTATGAAAGATAATGAATTTGTTTGCTTATGGGTTTGGGGCCACTTTTCAACAGTTAATGTCATATCACAGCAGACATGTCAATGATATTGGTCCCACACCTTATATTAACATCGAGATCAAAAATGTTTAATTTATAAAACCAATATCACTCCAGCTGCTGACGCTGACGCTCAAGTGTTGCATTGGCTCTAATCCATCAGACCCGTTTAGCCGGGTCTGACGGTACAAGCAAGGATCAGATTGTGGCTGTAATTTTTATAGTAAAATATTAAAATATAAAAATATTATTATTATTCACGAGGTCTATATTTGTAAATGTAACGTATCCCCTAACCACCACTGTTAAAAGGAAACCCATTTCCTACATTTAGCTAAACCAATTACTCCAGTGTAATAGTATATACGTAATGCATTCTATGTTATAGTGAATACTTTATGATCTTTGATACCGTAATGATCAAAGTCAATTTATGTTGACAGAAGCTTCAATCGAGTCCCAGAAGCGTGTAAATAATTCCATCTCTGGTGGAATGGTAAGATAGGTGTTATTTACTATGATATCCACCAGTTCAAGCGGCATGTCAGATTTATTCAGTGGTTCTTTCATTATAAAACACAATACTTACCTGCCCCTGTTAATTGCTTCAATTTAGCAATGTTCATCTCGTATTTGCACCACTTGCTCTGCAGAAACCCCGTGATATCACAAGCATTTTTCTCCGACTTGATGATATCGCACGATGAATATTTTCAGTAACCAGGGTGCCGAATGGAAAGTCGCTCTCATGTCCTCGGCTTTCTTCCATCTCGTGCATCATTTTATCTCGGATGAAGTTACTATAAATGTCAGCATAAGACACAAACACGTCATATCGAAAATAATCGTCGTCATCCACCCTTGTGTACTCTTTGTATTTTTGTGGAGTACTAGTAATACATGTATCGGATATGCCATCGATATCTGTACAGAATAGCGGCAGTGAAAATGATCAATGTCAGTACTGTGACTAGACTGGTTCCAAGGATTACAGCCGTAAAATTGGTGCATCGTTTAAGAGTGCGATAACCCCGTTGTCAAAATTACAATAATACTGATCAAAGTGAACAAACCTATTTCTATCTAGGTATAACCGTTTAATATACTCTTCATATTTGAACGTACATGTGAATTGATTGCCGTACAGATTAATTGTTAGATTGTTTCGAGTTGAATCATATCAACGAATGCTCGCGCATCACCATTAATGTTTTCTAAAAGGTTGCAACTCATTTCCAAATATGTCAACTCTGTCAGTTTACTCAATACGACACCAACTTTACTAAGTCTGCTTTCAGAAAGCGACAAATACTGCATTTTGTCTAGATTTGAAAAAATAACGGGCGGAAGGGTTCTGAGTTTATTGTTAGAAAGATCAAGAACAGTTAGTTTTGTCAGGTATTTAAAATGTAGAATCGGGATGTCAATATTGATACAAGTCCCAAGGTTATTCCTTGACAAGTTGAGCAATCTAAGATTAGTCATATTTAATAAAACTTGATTCAGTTATGCTATTGCAATAGTTTTCAGCTAAATCTAAAGTTTCCAGATTCTCAAATCTATAGAAAGGTCCAGGAATGGAATACACCAGATATCGACTGAGGTTTCGGTTGGTCAAATTGTTTGGAGAAGACAGGCAAATGTCTTGCAGTGAGAATTTATACTTTGAACCACCAAAGTATATTGTTTCTATGCGAGACGGTAATGATACCGGAAAGGGATATAAACACTCGGTCCGACTTTGAAATTGGCAAGGTATAACTGTCACACTCCCTAAGTATATGTGAAATACATTTTTCGTATGATAAACCTCGATGATTGTTTTTTGACTGATCGTGTAGCACAATCTCCAAATAGTTACCAATGACTGGATCCCATTATCTTTTGTGCAACAATTTCGTCTTTGTCTTGAAAATAAGCGACCGACACAAGTCTTCTGTTATTTTGACCCGAAATAATAGCAGTTCTTATGTTGCCAAATACCTCTTTGAAGTCACAAATTATTTCTATAAGATACATACCGATATCCATTTTATTATCACTTAACTTAAATTTGAACGAAGTAAATATATGGCATCTTTTTTAAAAAGTGATACTCTGTTTGAATCCATATTAATTCCTTCAGATTAGTATTGCAACATTGCAGCATCGATGTTGGTACACTCACAAAATAGTGAGTGTATCCTGGTCAGATTAAGTCATTCATACCGTGAATGATTCACTAGTCCATAAACAATGTTGACCTTAAAGTGGAATGGTAAGTCGATATTAAATGACAAGTTCAGAATTTTCAGATTTACCATTTCCTCAAAGCATCGATCCTTCATTTTCCAGGGAGAGTAAAAGACATTTAGCCTGAATATAAAATATGTTGGGACAGAAAACTAGACAATCTTCATTACTTCTTTTTCCAACAACATTTTCAGAAGTTGTCTACAGTTATAAACTAAAGTGTCAAAAATCGCCTGCATCATAAAACGGTATAAACATCAGTTATATAATAAGCCAAAGGAGAAATACAACACCATTGATGAATTAAAATACATAATTTTTATCCAACATATAGACGGCAAAATATGTATTATCTGCAGTCATAAAAAGAAGAAAAGAACTTTATAAATAAGAATCAACATTAAATCATTTCAACATTTTCATTATGTAACTGTACTTATTTATATGTTCATGTGATTTTCATACTTTCATTAATCAAATTTAATAATAACACTATTTATTTAATCTTTACTCACATCCTATATCTATAAGACTTTAATCTTTAAATTGTAGTTTCGCTTGCCATATTATAATGTATATTAATAGTGACTAATTGGTCCGTCGGGCCGGGTGTATTTATTTATATGTTTTTGTATATATGTATTGAATTCATTTGTACTGAAATAAATGATTTACTTACTTACTTACTTACTTACTTACTTATAGACATGTGACAATTCACACATTGCCAATAATTAATTTGCATAGGAATAACGCTTTGGGAAACACAACCTTAGCGATAGTCGATAGTGTGACAAGTCTGGATACACATCTGTACATGTATGTGTTCCATACAAAAATGCGGCGATTGATTACTGATTTGTAGGCGTTTCTTTGAATACTATATGGCTTAAAGTCGTACAGTGTAGACTCTGAACAAGATGCGATGATGTACAAGTTGATAAGAACCTGCACTTTGCACTGTCACAAATGCCATTAGGTTGTTTTCTTTTTATCACCGCTCATATAGTACAGTAAACCTTGTCATATGCTATTACTGGCCGTAAAATTGTGAGGAGCTTGAATTCGACATGAACGAAACTTTTCGTTTGTATAACTTCCTTCGATCATATAATATATCAAAAGTAAACTATTTAAGATAAAACTGTGTGTATGTGTTGATTTATTCACGAAAAATGGGAGGAGCTTAAATTTGATGTGAACGGAAAATGTTGTTTGTCTTATTTCAATCATATAATAAAACCAAAAAACTATTTAACCTTTTCGCTGACAAATGCAATTAAAGGCTTTTGCAAAACAATACAGATTCAGGTGAAACAGCTCGTAACGAGCCGTCTATCCTGAAATCTGCACTGATTGACATTTGGACAATAAATGTCAGCAACATTTCTGTACGAGGAAACATGGAGTGGTCCAATTTCAATATGGAAGATTCTATGACAAAAGAGTTAAGACACGAAAGTTTGAATTTATGGATTTATTCGCCAAAGGTGTTGGCTGAACCCTGCTTTCTGTGATGTCCAAATTTCAATAATAATGTAGTCTAATCAACGTATTCATACCTGGCGTCTTATAAGTGCTTCGAGAAACTAATCCTTCAGACATGTGTCTCTTACGTATCTGCAGCAGACGACTTTGAAAGTATCAAGTCGAAAGTATAGAAAGTCTCTATAAATGCTAGTATGATTATTGAATAGAGTTGAACTCATTGTGACAAATTGATTTCTCCATTTGGCACTATGATTTCAAAAGTCGCCTGTTTCAGAAGCGCCAGAAAGCTTCTATATGAGGGAAAGAGTTAACTAACTCACCCTTTTCAAAATACGACTTATCTACAGCAGATGACTTTGAAAACATCGATGCCCACAAAAAACATGATACATTATATAAATGAATGTGAACAAAAAGCTAAAACTATTGGTGCAAACTAGGCAATTGCTCGTTTTCAGCACTTTCAACTTTTGTCACAATGTTTTCAGCTCCGTCTGCAAACTGTCAAACTACTACAGTCTGGTCCGCGTTTTTCATATGAGTCTTTTCCACGAGAAAACCAACATTATGGACTCTGCGTAATGTATCGACCAGATCGTCCACACAGGCTAATCCGGGCCGACACATTCCGTCTCAGGGGAATAAAGTTATACAGTAATGATTCCTGAAACAGAAAATCATCAGGAGGCGATAGTGTCTGCCCGGGTTAGCCTGCAAAGCATGCTTAGGCTGATCCGGGTTGATACGTATTTACGCAGAGTCCACAATATTGGTTTTCTCGTGAAACGGCTCATTTCTTCTCGAGGGAATTACTTAATTGACCATTGACTAAGTGGCGAACATTGCCGAACCCGATCAGACCATCATTGAGACGATCGTGTCATTATGTGTTACCAACACTTCTACACAAATCAATTCTTAAACCCTTTCCCTCATACGACAATTCTGCAGCAGACGACTTTGAACATATTTTGTCAAAAAATAGAAAATCTCTATAAATGAATGGATAACTTATGACTAAAAGTGGAAAACATTGTGATAAAAGGAGAAATTGCTCAATTTGAGCAATTTCTTCTTTTGTCACTATGTTTTCAAAAAAGCCGTCTGCTGCAGAGGCTTCAGAAAGCGTCTACATGGGGGAAAGAGTTAACCATCTCCAACATAAAATAAATTTACAGCAGACGACTTTGAAAAGTTAAAAGTTCTCTGTAAATGGATGTATAAGTATTGAATGTAAATGAAAACAGTGTAACTAAAGGAGACATTGCTCATTATTGGCAATTTCTTCTGTCGTCACAATGTTTCAAAAAGTCGTCTGCTTCAGATGCGTTGAAATGCGTCTATATGAGGGAAACAGTTAATCAACCATCTTACTATTTCCCTCAGATACAGGCATTTTGACGCTCCTGCAGCAGACGACTTTTAAAAAACATTTTTAAAAAAACATTAAGACAAATGGAGAATTTGCTCAGGATGAGCAATTTCTCCTTTTTCCACAATGTTTTCAGCTTTATTTATTTTATTTCAAAAGTCGTCTTCTTCGGATATGTCAACATGTGTCTATATGTGGGAATGAGTTTATCAGCCATCTTAAACGGCTTGTATCCGTATACAAAGGATATTGGTACACTGTATATATGTTGCTTCCTTTAGGTCAAATTACGCTAATACATCCACTGACTTGCTGATCTATTATAGTCCCTAAACAAACCTTTTTTTGCGTAGAAATGAGTGTATACCATCACCAGAATGTATTGAATATACGACATTGAGTTTAAATGCATTGTGAATGTGTATAGGATGCACTGGAAATGATTGATTTGATCACTTTTAGTATTTTAACCTTGTTTGAAAGTGAAAGTAGAGAATGCTAAACACCGGTTTTGTCCGGGCCCGATTTGGTCCAAAATGACGGTTACCATTTTCGCCTGGCAAGTTCTTTCTTGCATAATGCATGACCCAACATTTTCTTTGGATTGTTTTAAAGCTAGGAGGTAATTAGTTTCAATGATATATGGTGTTCTACATTAGAAACGCTTAGAAAGTGTGACAATTGAGGACTGAAATTGGTCGATTTACATGGAAACAAAGAAGGATTTATGTAATAATGATTCAATCGGGTTGAAAGCATTGTGGAATAAACTTGCTCATAAGAAGCATTTTTTCTTCTTTTTTTTGTCACAAAAATGTCGTCTGCTGCAAATGCTTCGAACTGCGTCTTCGTGCAGAAAATGTTTCAAGGCTTGCTTATAATATGAATTGTTGTTATATATTTAATCGATAAATCCAAATGGTTTTGTTTTAGCATTATTTTCAGGGTGTTTTATATACGACAGTACAATGTCTTTGTACAATTTGTTAAAAGTCATAACAGAGCGGTAAGCGTGGGGAAGTTCTACTCTGGCGTACCGAGTTCGATCCCAATTCGCAGCGGTCTTGGGGGAATGCCAATGCACAAGGCACACGTACAAGCCGTCACATAAAGATCACGAATACAGTGTTCCATCGCTGTGAAATGACTGATATTACGTTGAACACGGTGTAAAGCCACTGTTATACGGTTATACAATCAAACGGTGTAAAGTCACTGTACGGTTATACAATCAAACGGTGTAAAAGTCACTGTACGGTTATACAATCAAACGGTGTAAAGTCACTGTACGATTATACAATCAAACGGTGTAAAGTCATTGTACGGTTATACAATCAAACGGTGTAAAGCCACTGTACGGTTATACAATCAAACGGTGTAAAAGTCACTGTACGGTTATACAATTACACGGTGTAAAGTCACTGTACGGTTATACAATCAAACGGTGTAAAGACACTGTACGGTTATACAATCAAACGGTGTAAAGACACTGTACGGTTATACAATCAAACGGTGTAAAGTCACTGTACGGTTATACAATCAAACGGCAAAACGTGTTTTTGCGAACTTGCTACCTCGAATAAGAAAATTTGCTACCGCCATGCATTACATGGCATTATGACAGTAGAGCATGGACAACCTAAATACAGCAGGTAATAAACGAGAAACCTGGTGATTGAAGCGAAAATGAACGCTTTCCCCTAAATAGAGGCAATTAAAAGCTCTGCAGCAGACGACTTTTAAAAGTATTGGGACAAAGAGAGAATTTACTCATGATGAGTAATTCCTCTTTTTGCCACAATGTTATCAACTGAACTCGTATTCAATTATTAGACATCCATTTGCAGAGATTTTTCCATATTTTGCCAAGGCGTTTTCAAAGTCGGCTGCTGCAGAATGGTTGTATGTGGCAAAGGATTTATACATGTGCCGTGCACCGGAAAAAAAAACGAACCTTGGTGTATATTTGAAAACTGTGGTCTAATCTAAATGTTAGATTTTAAACAAAGGCTCCGTTTTCTAGAGAGCCAATGTGATGCGCTGGCTGATCTGGATATACGCTAGTCGATAACCTCTCACTGTTTTTTGTGTTATTGTTGTTGTTTTTTTGTTTGTAGAACACTGCTCGTATAGATCTTGGTTGTTTCTATATTCCAAATCATAAGGTACATATCAGTGATTACCTCTGTTATATTGATTTTGTATACTCTCGTATTCTATGTTTAAAATCATTTTATCTGGTCGCAGTTTCTCAAAGTTCACCTGTGTCATTGGACAAAATAAATGTAAGTTCTACGTGAAGTTCAATAGACCCTGAAATAAAAACTTGTTTTCACTCGATTGATTTATTTATAAGGGTTTAATGCTGTTTTGAACAATTGTTCATTTATATCACGGCGACCAATTCACCAACCCATGCTTTTCTTAGCTTTATTGCAGCAGTACTCCACACAACTGGCTTTTCAGTCAACTGGCTTTCCCAGCAATTGGCTACTTTTCCAGGTAGACTATTAGCCAATTGATGGAAGGCGAATGATGATTGTCGCTTTGTTTTTTGTTTGTCAAATGTCGGAAAGAATATTTTCCGAGCTAGGGTTCGAGTTCAAAACCACATGACTGACAGCCAACGTCGCTACCAACTTCGGTGTGTGGCCTATTGGGCATAAGATACGATGTTGGGTCTATTGAACGCATAATCTAGCTTCATTAAGTAGTATACAGCTATTTACTCCTCTTGAGGTCAATAGTGAAAAACTATTCTTCCAAGTGAATGACTATTGACCTGAAATAGGGAACTATTGACCGAGACGAAGGGGTTAGCATTACAATCAAAACAAGCAATTTCACCTTTTATTGCAATATTTTCAACTCTTTATCAATATAAATCTTTCATTTTTCTAGATTGTTGAAATTGTTCGTCTGATGATTGTAAAGCAGACGACCTTTGAAAAGTCATGTGACGTAATGGGTTAACAGCCCCACGGGCAATGAAATCTCGTTATCAGGTGTCTTACTAGTTATTATTTTTAATGGATATGTCACCGTATGTGTTTTATTTTATAAATACAAACAAGAATATAATTCTCGATCTTCAAACATTGTTTCAAAAAATACTTTTTGGGATGAACGAAATTAAAACTAGATAATACCATATAATTTTAATAAGTGTGCGCTGATGTGTGAACTCGATCGTTAACACCTATTACATGTATATATAATAAACACAAATACAGCATTTGATTGGCCGTCTGCGTTTTCCCTCTATGCTCCATTGGTCTGCGTAATGCTAACAGTTGATTAATATTACCAATTCTGAATAGAGAAAATGTTATTATTATTATTTTGATATATATTATTATTATTATTATTATTATTATTATTATTATTATCATTATATTAATGATCATCATCTTCATCATTCATAATCACCAAATTGGTTGATTCATTCTTTAAAAAAAAAAAAAAAATCACGGATATAATTATACAGCTTGCGGCACAGATAAAGTTAGTCCAGGTTTCTGTAGAATGCGATTTTATATTTTGACTGTTCGCATCCTAATGCAATATGTAATGGTAATAGGTGAAGCAATTCAGATCGGCTTGCGTGGCAGACAATTTTGTCCAGGGGATTTTAGATGAATATATAAGACTGAATTTGTCTCCTATTGGACAATAATGATTTTGCTGAAAGTTGAAAGTGTTTTTTGAAAACTATATTATCTTGTGAGTGATTTGTAACCAAACCCTGGTTTGCTTTTTTGACTATATTGGCACCTTCAGAGTAATTTTTAGAACATCCTGTATTTTCTGAAATTTAAAGTGAAATTCAGTGATAAGGGTGACCTATCATTTGACGTCATAGCTAAAAAAATAGTTTTTGTGGCTTCTGTTTAATACTGAAAAAGAACTCTAACCTATAATGGAGGGATCCTCTGTTGTCGAGTGGTTAGCATCGGGATTTGAAACCGGGTGTCCCGGGTTCGATCCCCAGTCGCGGCACTACGGTCATGATGGAGTGCCCTTGGGCAAGGCACATAGCCTAGTACTGGTTTGTTTACCCAGGGATCATGAATAAGTGAACTGTCCCCGTGATATAACTGAAATAATGTTGAAAGCGGCGTAAAACCCCAATAAAACAAACAAAAAAACAAACTAACCCATAATGCTATAGCCTGGCACAAGGCTCTATGTTTATTATTATATGGCTGCATTTCAACTGGTCCGAAACACATCAACTGGTCCGAAACATGGTCAAGCCCTAAGAACGATAATCAGAGGCATGCATATTTTGTCTATTAGAGTTCTCCCCAATTGTAACATTGACAAATAACCATAAGGACTGTGGCCAGTCTAATAATGCTATAATGGTCGCCTATGTAAAATGAATTGCTTCCCTTTGACCAATAATAGAGAGACTAAGATATTGTTAGAGAATGACAGAACAGTTACTTCCCTTGTTTCAAATAAATAGTTATATAACCTGACCCATTATTTGGAACGTCAGATGATAGAAGCATAGAATAAACTCCCCCTAGCAAGTGTCACAGCAGTTCATATCAGGTATCATTCTTGTGTTTCTATTTCAGACATATTTGCTTGTATTAAAATGTTCTTATTTATTGAAAAGAACTTATTTTCTTATCAATATCTCATCGAGCATTCCAACTTCGTGATCATCTTTTCATTACGATATTATTCTCACCATTTTTAGTCCTTAATATAAAGAAGTAGCATTTGCTTTTTTTTTCATTTTGTTATTTCCCTGTATATCTATTTCCTTCGCTTGCTAAATAAATAACAGATGATAAAAAGAAAAAGTTTAGAGAGTCTAAATGACTTGGACTTACCATTTTCCAAAGACACACAGTCTTTGCATTTTCTAATGCCCCTTTTAAGAAAATAAACATCTTAACAACAATTTAACTAGACAAACTTTTGAATGAAAAAGTGGGTACAGTCAAGTTACCCTTAACGGTTCAGTAACTAAACAACGTAGAGTAAAAAAGAAACGGTCAATGTTTCGGAACTTGTTTGTTTATAGTCCACAAGTAAAATCATTTTCCTTTAAATTGACAAACACTTTTTCAGTTTTAGTGCAGAAACAGCTGTACAGACCGTTGTTTACCAGTTCGAGTTATTGATGCATTAACGGATTAATTGTAGCAATAGGGGATCACGTGACTTTCTGATATCAGGGGGGTCATCTCAAGCAACATTTTAGCTGTCAAAATGTCTTCTGTTACTGTACAAGTTATGTTTTATCTAACTGCAGATTTGTATTGATAGATTTCCAATTTAATCACTAGCATCTTCGGGAATGGCTAAATTGTCAAAAATAAAATTTTGAGAAAACCCCTCAGACTCAGTCATGGAAACAAAGTGGCGATCCGCTAATGGTAACTTACCTAGCTATTTGTTATTGCTTCAGTGTAAATATGCAAAGACAAATGAGAATGATTGGTTACATTTCAATAGGTGTATGTATTTGTCTTTCATAAAATGTCAAAATGAATAACTAACATAATTAAGATCACTAGCTGTTGCCGCGAAAAACACATGTTCTCTTCAAAACAAGGTAGAAATAACTGGGTCACGTAAACACTTGCATCCTACGTTCAGATGATACGGATGAATTTGAAGTCCGACAAGCATCATTTGTATTGTGTATTTAAATAATACCATAAAGTACTTACCTGCCAAATTATACACGATAATTTTGTCTAATAAATAAGTTAGCGTGTCTTGAACATTAAAGTGATCCGCTAAATGGCGCTATTGGTTATGAATGATCCGCTAAGGGTTACTTGACTGTACCAATGGAATCTTTTGTTAATCTAATTACAGGACAATAAATTACGTAATAATTTAGACAGCACACATTGTTTTGAACTTGATGAAAGAAAGGGCCTATACTCAGTGACAATACATTATGATTATGTTAAGAACTGAGTTTTTACCTCACGATCGTTGGGGTGGAGTTAGCCAATTCAAATTGTGAGACTCACGATTGAATCTGGAGGGTTGGTAAGCATGCACTTTCCAAAACTGGCCAAGCAACTGTAGTAAGAAGATGTTTGCCTATATGCTCTCTTTCCTATATTGTACTCTTGATTTTTGTATCCAATTAACTTGTCATTACTTTAACTAATAAATGTCATTTATTTCCAAATCTCTATTCACAGGTCTACACTAAACTAAGGAAAGAGCTGACAGAAATCTAAAAAATGTCTGTAATCAAAAGTGGTATATGGTTTGTGAAGGGTTTAAGAGAATACACAAAGTAAGTCATTATATTTGGGCCACATCACATGGGAACTGACCTCGAGGACCTTACCACCGGTAAAGATCCAGATCAGCTTGCAACTCTCTGCAGCCTGATCAGGAAATTCCGGATTCGTCATCTAGTTGTAAAGATATTCTGGAATTTCCAGATTCATACAGATATTCTGGAATTTACGGATTCATACAGATAATCTGGAAGACTCAGAAGAAAGATGACCTTAGCTCTTTCCCTCTTCGACAGATCTGCAGCAGACGACTTTGAAAATATTTTGTCAGCAAATAGAAAATCTCTATAATTGAATGGATAACCTATGACTAAAAGTGGAAAACATTGTGGCAAAAGGAGAAATTGCTTGTTTTGAGCAACTTCTTCTTTTGTCACTATGTTTTCAAAAAGCTGTTTGCTGCAGAGGCATCAGAGAGCGTCTATATGAGGGAAAGGGTTAATCTGACTTTATGTAATATTTATGAGCCAGAACATGGAAATAAGGTAAACGTTGGCATTTCTCAACAGTGTAGGTTCAGATCAGCCTGTACATCTGCTCTGGGTGTTTTCAGCATCTATAAAAGTTGACAGAACCTTCTTTCAATATTGTGTAAGTAACATGTGAGCTGTGTAGATCTTTATCAGACTGTGTGGATGTGCAGGCTGATCTATATATACATGTACATCGTTCTCAAAAGCCAATTTGTACCTTTTCCATTCACTGAATAAAATATATGCAATTTGATCTAAATTGCCAATCATTTTGAAATCTCCCTTGGTCAGTTTGCATGTGGCTTCGTTGAATTTAACTTCCATGTATTACTGTCAGTGATATTTTATCCCTTTTCCACAAACGACAAATCAGCAGCAGACAACTTTGAAAGTATAGAGACTAAAACATGGAAAGTCTCCATTAGAAAAAGTTTTATTATTGAAAAGAGTCAAAAACATTGTGTTTAAAGTAGAAATTGCTAATTATTAATGAGCAATGCTCCATTGCCGCAATGTTTTCATAAGTTGTCGGCCTTAGAGGCATCAGAAAGTATCTGTATGAGAGAAAGGGTTTATGTACAAATGTCCTTATAATTTAACATGACTTGTGATGATGTTTTATGTAAGTTAACACACTATGACGAATTAAATGAAATTGCTCTAAATGATTTCCCCTCTTTTCACAATGTTTTCAATTCTATTAAATAATCTTAATTTTGTTCAAAGAGATATTTAAAGTCGTCTGCTGAAGATTTGTTGTATGTGGGGTAGGGTTCAATGATGTTATTGTGTTTTAAGTTTGAGAACTGTCATTTAATGCAAAAAGACCTGCCAGATTAACCCTTTCCCACATACTACAGATCTACAGCAGACGTCCTTGAAAACATAGTTAGAAAAACCTGAAAAAAATCTTCATAAAAGATAGCTTGATTCGTAAATAAAGTTGAAAACATTGTGGCAAATTTGTGAAATTGCTCATTATGAGTAATTTCACCTGTACCACAATGTTTTCAAAAGTCGTCTGCTGCAGAGGCATTTGAAAGCGTCTATATGTGGGAAGGGGTTAAAGATATTTGAGAGTGTTCATATATCAGAAAAGTGAGGAATAAGTCTATATAAAAATGGAAGACCTAGGGCCAGAAATCTTAAATAGCTCTGCTTTTAGTTAGGATCTTTCCAGGTCAGCCAGCATTCTTTCTGACGTTTGAAAAAAAGTATCTTTCCAGGTCAGCCAGCATTCTTTCTGACGTTTGAAAAAAGTCAATGTGACAGGCGTCATTTGTGTTGCACAAAAGGGCTAATAGTGAATGTAGAAAAAACAATCAGTTGCTTGGAAAGACTGTTGTGTTAAGTACAGGGTTGAGAAATCCAGCAACCCATGGGTAATTATCCACTTGGCTAACGAAGTTTGCGATGGGGATATAGTAACGGGACGGTTCGTTCATTCGTCCATCCGTAACAACCTTGTGACCACTCTACACTGAACATCCTTTGACCGATCTTAACCAAACTTGGTATACAGTTAGTATATGGCAAGGCCTAGAAGCCTATTTATTCTCAAGGACTTTGAAAACCGAGGGGATGCATTCGCTTTGCGGTGCCCTTGTTTAACTTGCAACAGTTGATTGGAAGGATTGTTTAGCAGAATAATGGTGTGAGAAACACATGGTGAATTCGCCTCAATGAAATTACTGATAAATTGTAGAAAAATGTGTTAAACCCAATCAATCAATCAAAGGTAACTAATTTTAAAAAAAAGCTTTTTTGTGAGAGCTAGTTTTATTTGCCACCATATTGCATTTAGTCTGCTTCAGAGAAAGTATAAAGTTGTCTTTGTCAGGTAAAAGGATATCAAAGAATCCCCCCCCCCCCCCCCCCCCCCCCCCATGTTTTCCTCATTTCTGTTTCTAACACAGAAACAAATAGTTTTCTTTCATTTTACTCTTAGGGGAGGCTTTTTGAGTGCCAGTAAAAACTTCAATGCCACAGACCTGGATGTTACCAAATCGGACAGAAGTTATATGGTGACTGGGGCAAACAGCGGACTGGGGAAAGAAGCTGCTCTGGAAATTGCCAAAAGAGGTTAGTTAATTTTTATCTCTAGAGAGTTGAATGGGTGGCGTTTTTCCCACATATAAACATAAGTTTGTCCGTTCCACTGTCATTAATATATTTTTTCGTTAATAGTTTTTGACTAATTCTTCTCAAAATGTCACAGATCTTCTATATCTATGAGAGCTCATAGCCTTATGAAAATGAGAGAATTCCATAAATTAATTAAATAATATTTGTTTAAAACTGAAAAACTGTTCTTGAAGGCATTAGAGATTACAATTTACATTTGCATAGCCTGCTGGTGACTCCAGAGACCTCAGGTTTCATAGGATATTCTTGAAACTGTCACAGATTATTTGCTTTTGTAAGTGCAAAATATTACTAAAGCCTACACTATCACACAAATGCATTGAGAACTGAATAATTAATTTTTCATTAAAAGAAAAAGAAAACAAATTGTTATTGACCATTGAGAGTTTTCATGGGATGTTTTTAAATTTGCAGTGTATGTTTTTATTCAGTCCATGAAACATTCCAAAACTTTAAACAATAAGTAAAATTCTTAACTCTTTCCAATATACAACAAATCTGCTGCTCACTACTTTGATCTTTTTTTTGCACTACTTTGATATTTTTTTTGCAAATCATTTTGAATATGTCAATAACATGAAATTAAAAATAAATTCTGGTTAACCCTTTCCCACTTACAACAATTCTACAGCAGAAGACTTTGAACTTTGAACTTAAAAAAATGAAAAAATCTCTATAATTGAATGGATAACCAATGACTAAAAGTGGAAAACTGTGTGACAAATGGAGAAATTGATCATTATGAGCATTTTTTCCTTTGCTTCAATGCTTTCAAAAGTTGTCTGCTTCGGAGGCGTCAGAAAGCATCTGTATGAGGGAAAGGGTTAAACATGTATAAATAGTGACTACAGAGGGATCATTTTAAAACTTGTGATCATGGTGTCTGGTTGTCAATTTGTTCTCCCCTGTAACCAGTGGGTCAATTAGGATGAGCCTTCATAGCAAGCATCCTCTCAATGTCTTAACCAAACGTTTTTCAAACTTTTTGGATCCATGCAGAATTCTGCTTTCCATGGAAGCCGAAAGAAAAAACTGTAAAATTCTTATCCTCCCAAACCATTTGACAGATTTTCAAATAATTTTGCAGAAGTGTTCCTTGGGTAACCCTCTATCAGATTCCTTCAAGCTATATTGATTGGATGAACACATTGACGCCTGGGGGCTGGGCTGTTTTAGCATATATGGCTTTTAAGTGAAAACTTTAACATTCTTCTTCTCCGAAAGTATCTTACGGATTTCCAAATAATTTTTTCAGAAATGTACATTGGGTGCCCTCAATCAGTTTCCTTAATGTCATGTTGATTGGTTGAAAAACATGGCTGCCAGCTAGGGGTCAGGGCTATTACGAAAAGAAAAAAAAGACAGGGACATTATGAAACCCTTGGCGGCGTCATCTTTGTCATCACAAAACTTTAATCTTACCTCATAACTCACAAACCATTCAATGTTTTCAAATGAAAACTTGGTACACATGTTCCTGTTAACAATATGTATGTCTATACCAAGTCATATAACTCTGGCTTCAGTAATTATTCAGTAATGTCCCTTTTTGACGACAAGCATTGGCTTTCGCTTGCGTAGCTCTTGTTATCAATTGCATTCATTATTTTGATCTAGGTGGTACTGTACATATAGTGTGTAGAAACAAGGAAAGAGGAGAGCAGGCACTCCAAGATATCATCAGTTCATCAGGAAATCAGGTAAAATCAGGTCTTTTAAAAAACAACAAAAACACATAGATGTCAAAAGCCTTGTGATGTTGATTATAGCTTTTAGAAAAAAATCAATGTGCCCTGCAATTTTGCTGTATGATAATATTTATTATATTTTGTGATAAGGTTTGAATAATTAAATAAAAATATTCTTAAACTTCCTTCACTAAGCAATTTCTCCCATGACCACAATGTTTATAACTGATGTCTGCTGTCTGTAATGTCACATCTGAAAATGTATGCACCAAGTTCTCCATCAAGGAACCCACCTCGGTTGTGTAGCGGTTGAGCGTTCAATTCCGGTTCTGGTTCGGTCCCCTGTCGGGTCATAATACCAAAGACTTTAAAAATTGTAGTAATGGCTGCCCTCCTTGTTGCTTAGGGTTGCGAGGGTTAACATTGTGAATGACTGTCTAGAGTGCGGATAAATGGACCAGTAGTACTGGTAAATTACCTAGGAAATGAATTTATATAACTGAAAGTTGTTGAAAGCGGCGTAAAACACCAAACAATCCATTCTCCATCAATGAAATTGACAAAGATGGCCGAGTCGTATAATTCGTACATAGGTTATTTCATATAAAAACTTGGGAGTCCTCTGGGCTACAAACTAGCGAGTTTTCACTGTATATACAGTATATATATATCAAAAACGAAGAAATATACCGGAACAAGAAAAAATGATAGTGAAAAAGAAAAAAGAGTATGTAGTAAAGAAAGAAGACACGACATTGGTTTTAAACCGTTTTTTTTCTTGTTCCGGTATATTTCTTGGTTTTAAATTATATATAAATTTTATTATCTTTTTTCCAGAATATCCATTTGCATCAATTAGACACTTCTAGACCAAAGGACATCTACCGTTTTGTACAGACATTCCAATCACAAGGCCATTCATTAGATGTACTGGTAAGTTAGACTTTACTTTATATTCAATTAGTTACCTGATGTACTATTTTAACCCTTGCCCACATGCAACAAATCTGCTTCAAACAATTTTGAAAACAATGCTGGGAAAATATAGAGAATATCTAGAAATAAAAGTACAATTATTGAATAGAATTGAAAACATTACATCAAATGAAGAAATTTCAAAAACATAGACAGATATTGCAGAAAATACATATGTACATGTACACCTTCCTGGAAGCATATAAAAACTTTACAGCATACAACAAATCTGCAGCTGACGACTTTGAAAACATCACGGCGTTGTGAGCAACTTCTCCTTTTGCCACAATGTTTTTAAATGTTGTCTATTGCAGAGCCATTATTTGAAAAGAAGTACTTTGGTTGCTGCTTCAGAAAGGGGTGATCCTAAAACTTAAACATTCTCCTCTGAACCTGTTTTTTCGAGATAATTTAGTAGAAATGTTCCTCTACAAAAATATTCAAGCCATATAGATTGTTTGAAAAACATCTCTGCAAGACGATATCAGAAAAGGGTAAAAAAAGTGCATCAAATTTTCCCTGACATAAGCGGTTTCACATTTGCTACTATGATATCTCTTGTTTCTTGAAGAGTCTTCTTCATGGGTAAAAAGTAAATGGATGTGTTTTCCAGATAAATAATGCCGGATGCATGGTCAATACGAGAGATGTAACTGAAGAAGGATATGAAGTTAATTTTGCAACAAACACTCTAGGTAAGATATTCTCTGTCATGTGACACAAGCCACGCCTCTGGACAGTCCAATCAGAATGCGTTTCATTATTAAGCATTTATTGAATATATATGTAGTTTCCTTTGACACCTTTGTATTTGGGCTAAACTATGGAAAATAAACTTTGGAAAATATTGTGGATAAAAAAAGAAATTTCTCTTTTTTCCTTCAATAAGCAATTTTGGGCCGTGCTAACCCCCTTGTTTCCTACAGTGTTAACTTCTTTACCCAAAATCTATACAATTTTTGGTTTAAGGTTTTTATCCTTTGCTTCATAATTTATGCTTCATATCGAGGGCTTGGCGTGAAACGGTTGTAACTAAAAACCTATTTTTAAAACCCTGGTTTAGGGACAATTTTGACCACTTTGTAAACAATGCAAATTTAGGTGCCATTGCTCAGAACGAGCAATGGCACCTAAATTTTCATTGTTTACCAAGAAAAATGATTTAACGCTTATAAAGACTTTGTGATTGACCTTAGAAAAATATACAAATTTTAGTTACAACCGTTTCATGCCAAGCCCTCGATATGCTTTCAATTTTGGCAGAGTCAATATTTAGTATATCAGGTAACAGGTTTAGTTACCATGTAAATCTTGAATTTGATCCACAAAAAGCTGAGATATGTTACTGTGATACTGATGAAACTGGCACATAACACCTTTCAGACAATCTAGAATTTTGTTTTTGTGTTTTGTAGGGACACACATTCTAACCACCGCTTTAGTGCCGCTTCTATCTAAATCCAGCCAACCAAGAGTTGTAAGTAAATGGTAACCCTTTTCCCACATACAACACATCTGCAGCATACAACTTTGATAGCTTTTAGTCACAAATACAGATTATCAAATAAAGTTAAAAACATTGTGGTAAAAGGAGAAATTGCACATAATGAGTAATTTCCCATTTGGCCACAATATTTTCAAAAGTCGTCTGCTGCAGAGGGACCAAAATGTTTCTGTATATTTGAAAAGGTTAACTCAGACCTATTTATTACCTCATGTCTTCTAAGGCATCCATTGCTGATGCATTGAATAAAGTTTAAAACATTGTGGCAAAAGGGGAAATTGCTCATTATATATAAGCATTTGCTACTGCAGCAATGTTTAGATGTGGTTTTAATGAGATTGCCTCAAACACAATTGAGGAAAAGTATTGACAAGCTTAATACAGATATCTGTTGTTTCATACAAGGCGTAGAAATGATATTGTGAGAAGGAGCTAATTCATTTTGAACTATCTCTCCTATTCCTACAATGATTTTAAAAGTTGTTTGATGCAAAGGTATCAAATGGTGTTTGTTGAATAGGTATCAAATATTGTTTGCTGCATAGGTACCAAATTTTGTTTGCTGCAAAGGTACCAAATGTTATTTGCTGCATAGGTACTAAATTTTGTTTGGTGCATAGGTATCAAATGTTGTTTGATGCATAGGTACGAAATATTGTTTGCTTCATAGGTACCAAATGTTGTTTGCTGCATAGGTATCAAATGTTGTTTGCTGCAAAGGTATCAAATGTTGTTTGCTGAATAGGTACCAAATATTGTTTGCTGCATAGGTACCAAATGTTGTTTGCTGCATAGGTATCAAATGTTGTTTGCTGCAAAGGTATCAAATGTTGTTTGCTGCATAGGTACCACATATTGTTTGCTGCATAGGTATCAGAAGTTGTTTGCTGCATAGGTATCAAATGTTGTTTGCTGCATAGGTATCAAATATTGTTTGCTGCATAGGTATCAAATATTGTTTGCTGAATAGGTATCAGAAGTTGTTTGCTGCATAGGTATCAAATGTTGTTTGCTGCATAGGTATCAAATATTGTTTGCTGCATAGGTATCAAATATTGTTTGCTGAATAGGTACCAAATATTGTTTGCTGCATAGGTACCAAATGTTGTTTGCTGCATAGGTATCAAATGTTGTTTGCTGCATAGGTACTACATATTGTTTGCTGCATAGGTATCAGAAGTTGTTTGCTGCATAGGTATCAAATGTTGTTTGCTGCATAGGTATCAAATATTGTTTGCTGCATAGGTATCAAATGTTGTTTGCTGAATAGGTATCAGAAGTTGTTTGCTGTATAGGTATCAAATGTTGTTTGCTGCATAGGTATCAAATGTTGTTTGCTGCATAGGTATCAAATATTGTTTGCTGCATAGGTATCAAATATTGTTTGCTGCATATGTATCAAATATTGTTTGTAGCATAGGTATCAAATATTGTTTGCTGCATAGGTATCAAATATTGTTTGCTGCATAGGTATCAAATATTGTTTGCATCATATATATCAAATGTTGTTTGCTGCATAGATATCACATGTTGTTTGCTGCATAGATATCAAATGTTGATTGCAGCATAGATATCAAATGCTGTTTTCTGCAAAGATATCAAATGTTGTTTGAATATAATTATGATTATTAACCCTTTCCCACAAACATTATATCTGCAGCAGAAGACTTTGAAAACATCTAGGCAAAATAGTGGAAATCTGTAAAAAATAAAAGTATAATTAATAAATAGAGTTGAAAACATAAGTTGCTCATTGTCCTATTTCAACAATGTTTTCAAAAGTAATCTGCTGCAAATGCTTTAGAAAGAATATGTGGGAAAGGGTTCAACACTGAATTGATTATTTTGTTCACAGATAATAGTGTCATCTGGTGGGATGTTGACCACAAATTTAAACATTGATGATCTACAGTTTGAGAAAATGAAACCGTTTGACGGAACAATGGCCTATGCCCAGAACAAAAGACAGCAAATTGTAATGACAGAACAATATGCCAAACAATACCCTGATATTCATTTCTCTTCCATGCATCCTGGATGGGCAGACACTCCAGGTAATTTCACCTACTCTTGACACTTCCCACATACAACAAACTTGCAGCAGACGACTTTGAAAACGTCTAGTTAAAAATATGGAAACCCTCAATAAATGAAAGAATGATTATTGACTAGAGTTAAAAACATTGTGGCCAATGGAGAAACTGCTCATTTTGAGCAAAAGGGGAAATGGCTCAATGTTTTCAAAAGCCATCTGCTGCAAAACCGCAAGAAAAGCGTCTGTATGTTGGAAAGTCATAACTTGTTACCTTATATAGACAATTTCTAGTTCAAATGCAAAAGCTGTTTACTCTATGATCAGAATTTGTGCTCAAGGATATGAGAGGTCAGAAACAAATTCACTCTCAAAATTGACTTATCCGAATCAAGAGTACAGTTAAACCATTGCAGTTATGTAGTGTAGTGTAATGGTTTGTACCCTAGTTAGGTCATTTTAGTTGTTTAGTGTAGTGTAATGGTTTGTGCCCTAGTTAGGTCATTTCAGTTGTGTAGTGTAGTATAATGGTTTGTACCCTAGTTAGGTCATTATAGTTGTTTAGTGTAGTGTAATGGTTTGTGCCCTAGTTAGGTCATTTCAGTTGTGTAGTGTAGTGTAATGGTTTTTACCCTAGTTAGGTCATTTTAGTTGTTTAGTGTAGTGTAATGGTTTGTTCCCTAGTTAGGTCATTTCAGTTGTGTAGTGTAGTGTAATGATTTGTACCCTAGTTAGGTCATTTCAGTTGTGTAGTGTAGTGTAATGGTTTGTACCCTAGTTAGGTCATTTTAGTTGTTTAGTGTAGTGTAATGGTTTGTTCCCTAAGTAGGCCATTTCAAATGTTGAGTGTAGTGTAATGGTTTGGTCCCTAGTTAGGCTATTTAAATTGTTGAGTGTAGTGTTATGTTTTGTGCCCCAGTTAAGCCATTTCAGTTGTTTAGTGTAGTGTAGTGTAATGGTTTGTGCCCTAGTAAGGCCGTTTTAGTTGTGTAGTGTAGTGTTACAATTTGTGCCCATGTTAGGCTATTTCAGTTGTGTAGTGTAGTGTAATGGTGTGTGCCCTAGTTAGGCCATTTCAGTTGTTTAGTGTAGTGTAATGGATTGTGCCCTAGTTAGGCCATTTCAGTTGTGTAGTGTAGTGTAATGGTGTGTGCCCTAGTTAGGCTATTTCAGTTGTTTAGTGTAGTGTAATGGTGTGTGCCCTAGTTAGGCTATTTCAGTTGTGTAGTGTAGTGTAATGGTGTGTGCCCTAGTTATGCCATTTCAGTTGTGTAGTGTAGTGTGATGGTGTGTGCCCTAGTTAGGCTATTTCAGTTGTTCTGTGTAGTGTAATGGTGTGTGCCCTAGTTAGGCTATTTCAGTTGTTTTGTGTAGTGTAATGGTTTGTGCCCTAGTTAGGCTATTTCAGTTGTTTTGTGTAGTGTAATGGTGTGTGCCCTAGTAAGGCTATTTCAGTTGTTTTGTGTAGTGTAATGGTGTGTGCCCTAGTTAGGCTATTTCAGTTGTGTAGTGTAGTGTAATGGTGTGTGCCCTAGTTAGGCTATTTCAGTTGTTTTGTGTAGTGTAGTAGTGTGTGCCCTAGTTAGGCTATTTCAGTTGTGTAGTGTAGTGTAATGGTGTGTGCCCTAGTTAGGCTATTTCAGTTGTGTAGTGTACTGTAATGGTGTGTGCCCTAGTTAGGCTATTTCAGTTGTGTAGTGTAGTGTAATGGTGTGTGCCCTAGTTAGGCTATTTCAGTTGTTTTGTGTAGTGTAATGGTGTGTGCCCTAGTTAGGCTATTTCAGTTGTGTAGTGTAGTGTAATGGTGTGTGCCCTAGTTAGGATATTTCAGTTGTTTTGTGTAGTGTAATGGTGTGTGCCCTAGTTAGGCTATTTCAGTTGTGTAGTGTAGTGTAATGGTGTGTGCCCTAGTTAGGTCATTTCAGTTGTTTTGTGTAATGTAATGGTGTGTGCCCTAGTTAGGCTATTTCAGTTGTTTTGTGTAGTGTAATGGTGTGTGCCCTAGTTAGGCTATTTCAGTTGTTTTGTGTAGTGTAATGGTGTGTGCCCTAGTTAGGCTATTTCAGTTGTTTTGTGTAGTGTAATGGTGTGTGCCCTAGTTAGGCTATTTCAGTTGTTTTGTGTAGTGTAATGGTGTGTGCCCTAGTTAGGCCATTTCAGTTGTGTAGTGTAGTGTTATGGTTTGTACCCTAGTTAGGCTATTTCAGTTGTGTAGTGTAGTGTAATGGTGTGTACCCAGGTTAGGTCATTTCAGTTGTTTTGTGTAGTGTAATGGTGTGTGCCCTAGTTAGGCCATTTCAGTTGTGTAGTGTAGTGTAATGGTTTGTGCCCTAGTTAGGTCATTTCAGTTGTGTAGTGTAGTGTAATGGTGTGTGCCCTAGTTAGGTCATTTCAGTTGTGTAGTGTAGTGTAATGGTGTGTGCCCTAGTTAGGTCATTTCAGTTGTGTAGTGTAGTGTAATGGTGTGTGCCCTAGTTAGGTCATTTCAGTTGTTTTGTGTAGTGCAGAGTAATGGTTTGTGCCCTAGTTAGGCCATTTCAGTTTTGTAGTGTAGTGTAATGGTTTGTGCCCTAGTTAGGCAATTTCAGTTGTTTTGTGTAGTGTAGAGTAATGGTTTGTGCCCTAGTTAGGCCATTTCAGTTGTGTAGTGTAGTGTAATGGTGTGTGCCCTAGTTAGGCCATTTCAGTTGTGTAGTGTAGTGTAATGGTTTGTGCCCTAGTTAGGCCATTTCAGTTGTTTTGTGTAGTGTAATGGATTGTGCCCTAGTTAGGCCATTTCAGTTATGTAGTGTAATGTAATGGTTTGTGACCTAGTTAGGTCATTTTAGTTTTTTGTACCCTAGTTAGGCTATTTCAGTTGTGTAGTGTAGTGTAATGGTGTGTACCCAGGTTAGGTCATTTCAGTTGTTTTGTGTAGTGTAATGGTGTGTGCCCTAGTTAGGCCATTTCAGTTGTGTAGTGTAGTGTAATGGTTTGTGCCCTAGTTAGATCATTTCAGTTGTGTAGTGTAGTGTAATGGTGTGTGCCCTAGTTAGGCCATTTCAGTTGTGTAGTGTAGTGTTATGGTTTGTACCCTAGTTAGGCTATTTCAGTTGTGTAGTGTAGTGTAATGGTGTGTACCCAGGTTAGGTCATTTCAGTTGTTTTGTGTAGTGTAATGGTGTGTGCCCTAGTTAGGCCATTTCAGTTGTGTAGTGTAGTGTAATGGTTTGTGCCCTAGTTAGGTCATTTCAGTTGTGTAGTGTAGTGTAATGGTGTGTGCCCTAGTTAGGTCATTTCAGTTGTGTAGTGTAGTGTAATGGTGTGTGCCCTAGTTAGGTCATTTCAGTTGTGTAGTGTAGTGTAATGGTGTATGCCCTAGTTAGGTCATTTCAGTTGTTTTGTGTAGTGTAGAGTAATGGTTTGTGCCCTAGTTAGGCCATTTCAGTTGTGTAGTGTAGTGTAATGGTTTGTGCCCTAGTTAGGCAATTTCAGTTGTTTTGTGTAGTGTAGAGTAATGGTTTGTGCCCTAGTTAGGCCATTTCAGTTGTGTAGTGTAGTGTAATGGTGTGTGCCCTAGTTAGGCCATTTCAGTTGTGTAGTGTAGTGTAATGGTTTGTGCCCTAGTTAGGTCATTTCAGTTTTGTAGTGTAGTGTAATGGTGTGTGTCCTAGTTAGGTCATTTCAGTTGTTTTGTGTAGTGTAGAGTAATGGTTTGTGCCCTAGTTAGGCCATTTCAGTTGTGTAGTGTAGTGTAATGGTTTGTACCCTAGTTAGGTCATTTCAGTTGTGTAGTGTAGTGTAATGGTGTGTGCCCTAGTTAGGCTATTTCAGTTGTTTTGTGTAGTGTAATGGTGTGTGCCCTAGTTAGGCCATTTCAGTTGTGTAGTGTAGTGTTATGGTTTGTACCCTAGTTAGGCTATTTCAGTTGTGTAGTGTAGTGTAATGGTGTGTACCCAGGTTAGGTCATTTCAGTTGTTTTGTGTAGTGTAATGGTGTGTGCCCTAGTTAGGCCATTTCAGTTGTGTAGTGTAGTGTAATGGTTTGTGCCCTAGTTAGGTCATTTCAGTTGTGTAGTGTAGTGTAATGGTGTGTGCCCTAGTTAGGTCATTTCAGTTGTGTAGTGTAGTGTAATGGTGTGTGCCCTAGTTAGGTCATTTCAGTTGTGTAGTGTAGTGTAATGGTGTGTGCCCTAGTTAGGTCATTTCAGTTGTTTTGTGTAGTGTAGAGTAATGGTTTGTGCCCTAGTTAGGCCATTTCAGTTGTGTAGTGTAGTGTAATGGTTTGTGCCCTAGTTAGGCAATTTCAGTTGTTTTGTGTAGTGTAGAGTAATGGTTTGTGCCCTAGTTAGGCCATTTCAGTTGTGTAGTGTAGTGTAATGGTGTGTGTCCTAGTTAGGTCATTTCAGTTGTTTTGTGTAGTGTAGAGTAATGGTTTGTGCCCTAGTTAGGCCATTTCAGTTGTGTAGTGTAGTGTAATGGTTTGTACCCTAGTTAAGTCATTTCAGTTGTGTAGTGTAGTGTAATGGTGTGTGCCCTAGTTAGGTCATTTCAGTTGTTTTGTGTAGTGTAGAGTAATGGTTTGTGCCCTAGTTAGGCCATTTCAGTTGTTTAGTGTAGTGTAATGGTTTGTACCCTAGTTAGGTCATTTCAGTTGTGTAGTTTAGTGTAATGGTGTGTGCCCTAGTTATGTCATTTCAGTTGTTTTGTGTAGTGTAGAGTAATGGTTTGTGCCATAGTTAGGCCATTTCAGTTGTGTAGTGTAGTGTAATGGTGTGTGCCCTAGTTAGGCCATTTCAGTTGTGTAGTGTAGTGTAATGGTTTGTGCCATAGTTAGGCCATTTCAGTTGTTTAGTGTAGTGTAATGGATTGTGCCCTAGTTAGGCCATTTCAGTTATGTAGTGTAATGTAATGGTTTGTGACCTAGTTAGGTCATTTTAGTTGTTTAGTGTAGTGTAATGGTTTGTTCCCTAAGTAGGCCATTTCAAATGTTGAGTGTAGTGTAATGGTTTGGTCCCTAGTTAGGCTATTTAAATTGTTGAGTGTAGTGTTATGTTTTGTGCCCCAGTTAAGCCATTTCAGTTGTTTAGTTTAGTGTAGTGTAATGGTTTGTGCCCTAGTAAGGCCGTTTTAGTTGTGTAGTGTAGTGTTACAATTTGTGCCCATGTTAGGCTATTTCAGTTGTGTAGTGTAGTGTAATGGTGTGTGCCCTAGTTAGGCCATTTCAGTTGTTTAGTGTAGTGTAATGGATTGTGCCCTAGTTAGGCCATTTCAGTTGTGTAGTGTAGTGTAATGGTGTGTGCCCTAGTTAGGCTATTTCAGTTGTTTAGTGTAGTGTAATGGTGTGTGCCCTAGTTAGGCTATTTCAGTTGTGTAGTGTAGTGTAATGGTGTGTGCCCTAGTTATGCCATTTCAGTTGTGTAGTGTAGTGTAATGGTGTGTGCCCTAGTTAGGCTATTTCAGTTGTTCTGTGTAGTGTAATGGTGTGTGCCCTAGTTAGGCTATTTCAGTTGTTCTGTGTAGTGTAATGGTGTGTGCCCTAGTTAGGCTATAGGCTATTTCAGTTGTTTTGTGTAGTATAATGGTTTGTGCCCTAGTTAGGCTATTTCAGTTGTTTTGTGTAGTGTAATGGTGTGTGCCCTAGTAAGGCTATTTCAGTTGTTTTGTGTAGTGTAATGGTGTGTGCCCTAGTTAGGCTATTTCAGTTGTGTAGTGTAGTGTAATGGTGTGTGCCCTAGTTAGGCTATTTCAGTTGTTTTGTGTAGTGTAGTGGTGTGTGCCCTAGTTAGGCTATTTCAGTTGTGTAGTGTAGTGTAATGGTGTGTGCCCTAGTTAGGCTATTTCAGTTGTGTAGTGTAGTGTAATGGTGTGTGCCCTAGTTAGGCTATTTCAGTTGTGTAGTGTAGTGTAATGGTGTGTGCCCTAGTTAGGCTATTTCAGTTGTTTTGTGTAGTGTAATGGTGTGTGCCCTAGTTAGGCTATTTCAGTTGTGTAGTGTAGTGTAATGGTGTGTGCCCTAGTTAGGATATTTCAGTTGTATTGTGTAGTGTAATGGTGTGTGCCCTAGTTAGGCTATTTCAGTTGTGTAGTGTAGTGTAATGGTGTGTGCCCTAGTTAGGTCATTTCAGTTGTTTTGTGTAGTGTAATGGTGTGTGCCCTAGTTAGGCTATTTCAGTTGTTTTGTGTAATGTAATGGTGTGTGCCCTAGTTAGGCTATTTCAGTTGTTTTGTGTAGTGTAATGGTGTGTGCCCTAGTTAGGCCATTTCAGTTGTGTAGTGTAGTGTTATGGTTTGTACCCTAGTTAGGCTATTTCAGTTGTGTAGTGTAGTGTAATGGTGTGTACCCAGGTTAGGTCATTTCAGTTGTTTTGTGTAGTGTAATGGTGTGTGCCCTAGTTAGGCCATTTCAGTTGTGTAGTGTAGTGTAATGGTTTGTGCCCTAGTTAGGTCATTTCAGTTGTGTAGTGTAGTGTAATGGTGTGTGCCCTAGTTAGGTCATTTCAGTTGTGTAGTGTAGTGTAATGGTGTGTGCCCTAGTTAGGTCATTTCAGTTGTTTTGTGTAGTGTAGAGTAATGGTTTGTGCCCTAGTTAGGCCATTTCAGTTGTGTAGTGTAGTGTAATGGTTTGTGCCCTAGTTAGGCAATTTCAGTTGTTTTGTGTAGTGTAGAGTAATGGTTTGTGCCCTAGTTAGGCCATTTCAGTTGTGTAGTGTAGTGTAATGGTGTGTGCCCTAGTTAGGCCATTTCAGTTGTGTAGTGTAGTGTAATGGTTTGTGCCCTAGTTAGGTCATTTCAGTTTTGTAGTGTAGTGTAATGGTGTGTGTCCTAGTTAGGTCATTTCAGTTGTTTTGTGTAGTGTAGAGTAATGGTTTGTGCCCTAGTTAGGCCATTTCAGTTGTGTAGTGTAGTGTAATGGTTTGTACCCTAGTTAGGTCATTTCAGTTGTGTAGTGTAGTGTAATGGTGTGTGCCCTAGTTAGGTCATTTCAGTTGTTTTGTGTAGTGTAGAGTAATGGTTTGTGCCCTAGTTAGGCCATTTCAGTTGTTTAGTGTAGTGTAATGGTTTGTACCCTAGTTAGGTCATTTCAGTTGTGTAGTTAAGTGTAATGGTGTGTGCCCTAGTTATGTCATTTCAGTTGTTTTGTGTAGTGTAGAGTAATGGTTTGTGCCCTAGTTAGGCCATTTCAGTTGTGTAGTGTAGTGTAATGGTGTGTGCCCTAGTTAGGCCATTTCAGTTGTGTAGTGTAGTGTAATGGTTTGTGACCTAGTTAGGCCATTTCAGTTGTTTTGTGTAGTGTAATGGATTGTGCCCTAGTTAGGCCATTTCAGTTATGTAGTGTAATGTAATGGATTGTGCCCTAGTTAGGCCATTTCAGTTGTGTAGTGTTATGTAATGGTGTGTGCCCTAGTTAGGACATTTCAGTTGTGTAGTGTAGTGTTATGGTTTGTTCTCTAGTTAGGCCATTTCAGTTGTGTAGTGTAGTGTAATGGTGTGTGCCCTAGTTAGGCTATTTCAGTTGTTTAGTGTAGAGTAATGGTGTGTGCCCTAGTTAGGCCATTTCAGTTGTTTTGTGTAGTGTAATGGTGTGTGCCCTAGTTAGGCCATTTCAGTTGTGTAGTGTAGTGTAATGGTGTGTGCCCTAGTTAGGCTATTTCAGTTGTTTTGTGTAGTGTAATGGTGTGTGCCCTAGTTAGGTCATTTCAGTTGTGTAGTGTAGTGTAATGGTGTGTGCCCTAGTTAGGCCATTTCAGTTGTTTTGTGTAGTGTAATGGTGTGTGCCCTAGTTAGGTCATTTCAGTTGTGTAGTGTAGTGTAATGGTGTGTGCCCTAGTTAGGCCATTTCAGTTGTGTAGTGTAGTGTAATGGTGTGTGTCCTAGTTAGGCCATTTCAGTTGTTTTGTGTAGTGTAATGGTGTGTGCCCTAGTTAGGCCATTTCAGTTGTGTAGTGTAGTGTAATGGTGTGTGCCCTAGTTAGGCTATTTCAGTTGTTTTGTGTAGTGTAATGGTTTGTGCCCTAGTTAGGCCATTTCAGTTGTTTTGTGTAGTGTAATGGATTGTGCCCTAGTTAGGCCATTTCAGTTGTGTAGTGTAATGTTATGGTTTGTGACCTAGTTAGGTCATTTCAGTTGTGTAGTGTAGTGTTATGGATTGTGCCCTAGTTAGGCCATTTCAGTTGTTTTGTGTAGTGTAATGGATTGTGCCCTAGTTAGGCCATTTCAGTTGTGTAGTGTAATGTAATGGTGTGTGCCCTAGTTAGGACATTTCAGTTGTGTAGTGTAGTGTTATGGTTTGTTCTCTAGTTAGGCCATTTCAGTTGTGTAGTGTAGTGTAATGGTTTGTGCCCTAGTTAGACCATTTCAGTTGTGTAGTGTAGAGTAATGGTTTGTGCCCTAGTTAGGCCATTTCAGTTGTGTAGTGTAGTGTAACGGTTTGTACCCTAGTTAGGTCATTTCAGTTGTGTAGTGTAGTGTAATGGTCTGTGGCCTAGTTAGGTCATTTCAGTTGTTTAGTGTAGTGTAATGGTTTGTGCCCTAGTTAGGTCATTTCTGTTGTGTAGTGTAGTGTAATGGTTTGTGCCCTAGTTAGGCCATTTCAGTTGTGTAGTGTAGTGTAATGGTTTGTGCCCTAGTAAGGTCATTTCAGTTGTGTAGTGCAGTGTTATAGTTTGTGCCCTAGTTAGATCATTTCAGTTGTGTAGTGTAGTGTAATGGTTTGTACCCTAGTTAGGTCATTTCAGTTGTGTAGTGTAGTGTTATGTATTGTGCCCATGTAAAACCATCTCTGTTGTTCAGTGTAGTGTAATGGTTTATGCCCTAGTTAGGCCATTTCAGTTGTGGATAAAACATCTTTTAAACAATGAATCTCCCAGCGAGATTTTCTTACCTGTTTACTTGATGTGCCATTTGAACACATGATGAAATCATTAGAAAATCATGATTGACCTTTTACCTGATGTGATATTTGAAAATAATTTAATGAGGAAATCTCTTGACAAAAGCCAGCCCGAATTGTTGATATAAAACATTATGGAAAGTAGTTTCATTATTGTACTTAGAATAAAATCAGATAAAAGTACATACATGTACATGTTTACACAATCTGTTGAATCCTATGCCTTGATTGGTCAATACTTCTCAATCGTGCATGGTAACAGCGCTGTTCTATTATACTTAAAACCCTTTCCCACATACAACAAATCTGCAGCAGACGACTTCGAAAACATTAAGTCAAAAATAATGAATCAAATGAATGTATAGTTATTGAATAAAGGTGAAAACATTGTGCAAAAATAAGAAAATGCTCTTTATAATCCATTTATCTTTTGCCACAGTGTTTTCAAAGTTATCTGCTGCAGAGGCGTCAAAAACTTCTAAATGTGGTGAGAAAGGTTTAAAAGATATCAAAACGTGGATAGCTTGTTATTTGTTGTCTACCTTTTAACTATTTCAGCTGTCAGAACCTCCATGCCTGAGTTCTATGAAAAAATGAAGAATAGATTAAGGACTACCGAGCAAGGGGCCGACACGATTTTGTGGCTAGCGGTGTCTGACGCAGCACTGAGTCAACCTTCTGGGCTATTCTTTCAAGGTATCACAGTTTGTAAAGTTAACGTATCCGTAGTATCTTTTGTGAACAAAATCAGCATGAAGGAAAGTTTTGAACAATCTCTCTAAATGGCACCGCCTAGTTGGTGTAGTGGTAGAGTGTCCAGGTCATATAGAAGATGTTAAAAATGGTAGTAATGGCTGCCCTCCTTGGGGCTCAGGGTTGGGGGGGGGGGTTAGCATTACGACTGACTGGCTGGTGTCAGGAAAAACTACTGGTATTACTGGTATTACTGGTAAGTTACCCAGGAAGCACCATGATATAACTGTACAATTTTTGAAAGCGGCGTAAAATACCAAACAATCAATTTATTACAAAACAGGTTGTTGCAGCACTATATACACACTGACACACCATAGAGGACCAACAATCCTCATGGAACTATACTTCATCCACTTTATCCCTTCCCATGTGCAACATATTTTGGAACAACACTTTATCCCTCTCCACATACAACACATTTTGAACAACACTTTATCCCTCTCCACATACAACACATTTTGAACAACACTTTATCCCTCTCCACATACAACACATTTTGAACCACACTTTATCCCTCTCCACATACAACACATTTTGAACAACACTTTATCCCTCTCCACATACAACACATTTTGAACAACACTTAATCCCTCTCCACATACAACACATTTTGAACAACACTTTATCCCTCTCCACATACAACACATTTTGAACAACACTTTATCCCTCTCCACATACAACACATTTTGAACAACACTTAATCCCTCTCCACATACAACACATTTTGAACAACACTTTATCCCTCTCCACATACAATACATTTTGAACAACACTTTATCCCTCTCCACATACAACACATTTTGAACAACACTTAATCCCTCTCCACATACAACACATTTTGAACAACACTTTATCCCTCTCCACATACAACACATTTTGAACAACACTTTATCCCTCTCCACATACAACACATTTTGAACAACACTTTATCCCTCTCCACATACAACACATTTTGAACAACACTTAATCCCTCTCCACATACAATACATTTTGAACAACACTTTTTCCCTTCACACATTTTTGGCCGGATTGCTTAAGCAATTCCGGTCTATAGATTGGCGATGTCCGTCTGTCTGTCTGTCTGTCCGTCAACATTTTGGTTAAAGTTTTAGGTTAGGCAAAATGGTTAAAGTTTCTGGTTAAGCAAAATCTCAGCACAAGAAAGGGTTGCAAACTTGAAACTTTGCCTGAAGGTAACCAGTAACAAGTTCTATTGATTTCTATTGTTACTTTGACCTTGACCTTAGTTTGTCGATTTTCAAGGTCAAATTGCCGACAATCCGGCCTTACCGTCTTCAGCGGTTTCTTGTTAATATACCATATGCCAGAGACATATACAGAGATCTCTATTTATAGGTCTCTAATATGTGAACATAAGGGATTAGAAGTGGGCCTTTTTGGATCAGGACTTTTTAGTATTTTGCGTTAAAAGTGTATCATTCCCTGCTAGTTTAGCTGCTATTTTTTCTTGTCTTTGTTTTGGTCTTTTTTTTGGAATCCGCTGTGGTCGATTGGTTAGCGTCGGGGATTTCGAAACCGGGTGTCCTGGGTTCAATTCCCAGTCGCAGCACTACGGTCATGGTGGAGTGCCCTTGGGCAAGGCACATTTTCTAGCCTAGTACTGGTTTGTTTACCCAGGGATCATGAATAAGTGAACTGTCGCCGTGACTGAAATATTGTTGAAAGCGGCGTAAAAACCCAATAAATAAATTGTTTTGGTCTTTAAAAACTCACTTGTTTTGATTTTGTCATTATTATGATGGGGGCCTAATGCAGTTGTTGTATCCTACCCTTTTATTGTCTTTAACCCTTTCCCTCATGCAGATGCATTTCGACGCCTCTGCAGCAGATGACTTATGAATCATTGTGTCAAAGCGTGAAATTTCTCATGTTGAAAAAAAAAATACTTTTTTCGCAACAAAGTTTTCAGCTGTATTCAATCATTATACTTGCATCTATTATAGAGAATATCCATAATTTTGTTTAGATGTTACCAATTACAGATTTGATGTATAAATGGAAGGGATTAAACAGATTCGCCATTTACCTTTTCAGATAGAAAGAACGTTCCGACTTACCTGCCTTTAACATGGTCCCGCTCTACACAAGAACAAGATAAAAAATTAATGTCTCAACTTGAAGAAATATCCAAAAGATATCAAAGTATATCCAGTGACTGATTATATATAAATTGTATACCATGACAGAATAATTTATATAATAGTGAATTCCCTCAATTCTGTAGCAGACGACTTTGAACATATTTTGTTAAAAAATAGAAAATCTAAAATTTAATGGATAACCTATATAATGACTAAAAGTGGAAAACATTGCTCATTTTGAGTAATTTCTTCTTTGGTCACTATGTTTTTAAAAAGCTGTCTGCTGCAGAGGCGACAGAAAGCGTCTATATGAGGAAAAGGGTTAATTTTGCCACAATGTTTTTTCACTTTTACTTTCACTTTTACTCGTAGGTTATTAATTTAATTATAGGGATGTTTGACAAAATATGTTTAAAGTCGTCTGCTGCAGAATTGGTGTATGAGGGAAAGGGCGAATAAAAAAACATTTCATACACTTAAATATGTAGCAAATGAATTTGAAAACATCTGGGCAAAAATACATATTGATAGTCTCTTCAAATGAAAATATAATTGTTGCTTACAGATGAAAATTGTTGCAAATGTTGTCTACTGCAGATGTGTGAAAATGTTGTCTGCTGCAGATGTGTGGAAATGTTGTCTGCTGCAGATGTTTCTAAATATTGTCTGCTGCAGATGTGTCAAAATGTTGTCTGCTGCAAATGTGTCAAAATGTTGTCTGCTGCAAGTGTGTCAAAATGTTGTCTGCTGCACATGTGTCAAAATGTTGTCTGCTGCAGATGTGTCAAAATGTTGTCTGCTGCAAATGTGTCAAAATGTTGTCTGCTGCAGATGTGTCAAAATGTTGTCTGCTGCAGATGTGTCAAAATGTTGTCTGCTGCAAATGTGTCAAAATGTTGTCTGCTGCAGATGTGTCAAAATGTTGTCTGCTGCAAATGTGTCAAAATGTTGTCTGCTGCAGATGTGTCAAAATGTTGTCTGCTGCAGATGTGTCAAAATGTTGTCTGCTGCAGATGTGTCAAAATGTTGTCTGCTGCAGATGTGTCAAAATGTTGTCTGCTGCAAATGTGTCAAAATGTTGTCTGCTGCAGATGTGTCTAAATGTTGTCTGCTGCAGATGTGTCAAAATGTTGTCTGCTGCAGATGTGTCTACATGTTGTCTGCTGCAGATGTGTCCAAATGTTGTCTATGTGTGGGAAATGGTTAACTAGTCCCTTGGCATGTCTTTTGTGTGAGATTTAAACAAAAAGTTGGAAAAGAAACAATTTCACATTTGCCCAAATATGACTCCATCTGAAGCATCTGAAGCAGATGTCATGAACCTATATTTTACCTTTTCCCAATACTACAATTCTGCAGTAGAGGACTTGGGAATCATTTTGCCAAAAATATAAAAAATCTCTATAAATAAAAACATAACATACTATATAATTGGCCGGATTGCTCTAGCAATTCAGGTCTATAGATTGGCGATGTCCATCCGTCTGTCTGTCTGTCTGTCCATCAACATTTTGGTTAAAGTTTCAGGTTGAGGCAAAATATCAGCACTGGAAACGGTAAAAACTTGAAACTTTGCCTGAAGGTAACCAGTAACAAGTTCTATTGATTTCTATGGTTACTTTGACCTTGACCTTGGTTTGTCGATTTATTTTCAAGGTCAAATTGCCGACAATCCGGCCTTACCGTCTTCAGCAGTTTCTTGTTTTGAAAACATTTTGTCAAAAGACAAAATTGCTTATTATGAGCAATTTCTCCTTTTGCAACAATGTTTTCGATTGTCTTCTGATGCATAATGTGTCTGTAAGTGGAAAAGGGTTAAATATATGAACCATATAAGGTGAAAGTATTCTTTTTTGCATTCTGCTTTTATCTCTCCTAGGCACATAATGTAAGGTTAAACTATTGTAATCACTGTCTGTTCACATTCTCCTTGAATAAACTTCTCCAATTTCAAAATAATTTCACAGGGATATTCCTTAACCCTTTCCCACATACAACAAATCTGCAGCAGACGACTTTGAAAACATACCCGAAAAAAACTGGAAACTCCCTTTAAATGAAAGTACCATAATTAAATAGAGTTGAAAACATGGTGACAAAAGAAGAAATTGCTCCACTTTTAGTCATAGGTTATCCATTCAATTATATAGATTTTCCAGTTTTTGACAAAATATAATCATAGTCATCTGCTGCAGAATTGTCATATGAGGGAAAGGGTTAAGTCCTTATTTGACCTTGACATTCTCTTTTCTGGGTGTTCAAAGACACTACTATTCTATGTATCCACTTGGCACTTGACTTGGCACTTGATTAAGAAAGAAGAGATGTTATTAGAGTTAATTGATAGCTGTTTACTTGTGATCTAGACCACTGCAGTATTGTTACATATTTTTGTGATACTGATTGAAATGTTGAATATTGATAATAAAGGACAAAACACCAAATCGGCCCTGTAATTTTGATTTTTAGCTCACCTGAGCACAAAGTGTTCAAGATGAGTTATTGTGATCACCTTTTGTCCGGTGTGCGTCATCCTTCAACATCTTCTCCTCAGTAACCAGTGGGTCAATTGGGATGTAACTTTACAATAAGCATCTCTTAATGACCTCACAAGAATTCCTTCAAATTTTTGGGAACCATGCACAACGAAAAAACTTTAAAAATATTCTTCTCCCAAACTGGATGGCCGATTTTCAAATCATTTTGTAGAAATGTTCCTTGGATGATCCTCTTATCAGATTCCTTCAAGCCATGTTGATTGGTCAAAAAACATTGCCGCCATGGGGCCGAGGTACTTTGTCTTATATGGCTAAGGTGAAAGCTTAAAAAATCTTCTACTCCGAAAGTGTCTGGCTGATTTTCAAATAATTTTGTAGAAATGTTCCTAGGGTGACCCTCGATCAGATTCCTTCAAGCCATGTTGATTGGTTGAAAACATGGCCACAAGGGGGGCAGTACTGTTTTGCCTTATATGGCTATAGTGAAAACTTAAAAAATCTTCTCTGACGAAATTATCTGGTTGATTTTCTAATAATTTTATAGAAATGTTCCTTTGGGGACTTTCAGATTCCACCAAGCCATGTTGATTGGTCAAGATGTCCATATATTTGTGAAAAAACACTTTCTGACTGTTGGATTTTACAAATGTTATATACTGAAACCCTCTTGTTTAGAGAAGTTGCATACTACTATAAACCCAGAAAGGCTTAATTTGTTCATTTTTCAGAAATTTCGTATAAAAATGCAGTGTTTTCAATCCTTTGATAACAAGGCGAATTCTTCCCGCAGCCATATTTCTTAAAACCCAATCAACACACATTTGATTTTTGGTTTTAAAAATCATGAAATGGGCATGGGATTAATTGTTATTGTTTTACTGCGTTTTTAGAATGTACAACTCGATCCCATAGCGCAGTGTCTTCTTTTCGTTTGGTAGTGAAAAAATCTATGTCAATCACATCTAAGAAGCGTTTTTCTTTTTAACCTTTTCCTAAATATAGAAGCTTTTTGACGCCTCTGTAGACGACAAATTTGGAAAAAATTGTGACAAAAGAAGAAATTACTCAGTTTTCAGTAATTATACTTTCATTCATGGTGATTATCGAAAACAAATTGTCTAGATGTTTTTTCAAAATGGTCTGCTGCTGATTTGTTGTTGTATGTGGGAAAGGAAGGAAAAAGTGTGTAAATGAAACTTGCTGTAAAGATTCACCTAATACTTAACTTTTAACCCTTTCCCACATATAGGCGCTTTCTAATACAGCAGACAACTTTTGAAAACACTGGGACAAAAGGAGAAATTGCTCAATACGAGCAATTTCTCCTTTTGACACATTGTTTTCAACTTTATTCAATTATCATACCATTATTCATAAAGATTTTTCACATTTTTGCAAATATCTTTTCAAAGTCTTCTGCTGCAGATTTGCTGTATCTGAGAAAGGGTTAAAACCATAGTCTGCTTTGAAAATTGTTAAAACCCAAGATCTGGAAATCCTGTAAGTTTAATTAAGATACAAAGTAGAAAACACGGTGGGAAAAGGAAACATTCCACATTTGGAGGAACTTTTTTTTCACTTGCCTAGTAGTGACACATACAGATCTATTTTCCATCTTCTTTAATGGCTTTCGCTTGCGTAGCTCTTGTTATCAATTGCATTCATTATTTTGATCTAGGTGGTACTGTACATATAGTGTGTAGAAACAAGGAAAGAGGAGAGCAGGCACTCCAAGATATCATCAGTTCATCAGGAAATCAGGTAAAATCAGGTCTTTTAAAAAACAACAAAAACACATAGATGTCAAAAGCCTTGTGATGTTGATTATAGCTTTTAGAAAAAAATGAATGTGCCCTGCAATTTTGCTGTATGATAATATTTATTATATTTTGTGATAAGGTTTGAATAATTAAATAAAAATATTCTTAAACTTCCTTCACTAAGCAATTTCTCCCATGACTAACAATGTTTATAACTGATGTCTGCTGTCCGTAATGTCACATCTGAAAATGTATGCACCCAGTTCTCCATTAAGGAGACCACATCGGTGGTGTAGTGGTTGAGCGTCCAATTCCGGTTCTGGTTTGGTCCCCTGTCGGGTCATATACCAAAGACTTTAAAAATTGTAGTAATGGCTGCCCTCCTTGTTGCTCAGGGTTGCAGGGTTTAGCATTATGAATGAATGTCTAGTGTCCGGGTAAATGGACCAGGTAGTACAGGTAAGTTACCAAGGAAATGAAGTGATATAACTGAAAGTTGTTCAAAGTGGCGTAAAACACCAAACAATCCGTTCTTCATCAATGAAATTGACAAAGATGGCCGAGTCGTATAATTCGTACATAGGTTATTTCACATAAAAACTTGGGAGTCCTCTGGGCTACAAACTAGCGAGTTTTCACTGTATATACAGTATATATATATTAAAAACGAAGAAATATACCGGAACAAGAAAAAATGATAGTGAAAAAGAAAAAAGAGTATGTAGTAAAGAAAGAAGACACGACATTGGTTTTAAACCGGTTTTTTTCTTGTTCCGGTATATTTCTTGGTTTTAAATTATATATAAATTTTATTATCTTTTTTCCAGAATATCCATTTGCATCAATTAGACACTTCTAGACCAAAGGACATCTACCGTTTTGTACAGACATTCCAATCACAAGGCCATTCATTAGATGTACTGGTAAGTTAGACTTTACTTTATATTCAATTAGTTACCTGATGTACTATTTTAACCCTTGCCCACATGCAACAAATCTGCTTCAAACAATTTTGAAAACAATGCTGGGAAAATATAGAGAATATCTAGAAATAAAAGTACAATTATTGAATAGAGTTGAAAACATTACATCAAATGAAGAAATTTCAAAAACATAGACAGATATTGCAGAAAATACATATGTACATGTACACCTTCCTGGAAGCATATAAAAACTTTACAGCATACAACAAATCTGCAGCTGACGACTTTGAAAACATCACAGCGTTGTGAGCAACTTCTCCTTTTGCCACAATGTTTTTAAATGTTGTCTATTGCAGAGCCATTGTATTTTTGGTTGAGTAGATAGAGAGCATTGTTTGAAAAGAAGTACTTTGGTTGCTGCTTCAGAAAGAGGTGATCCTAAAACTTAAACATTCTCCTCTGATCCTGTTTTTTCGAGATAATTTAGTAGAAATGTTCCTCTACAAAAATATTCAAGCCATATAGATTGTTTGAAAAACATCTCTGCAAGACGATATCAGAAAAGGGTAAAAAAAGTGCATCAAACTTTCCCTGACATAAGCGGTTTCACATTTGCTACTATGATATCTCTTGTTTCTTGAAGAGTCTTCTTCATGGGTAAAAAGTAAATGGATGTGTTTTCCAGATAAATAATGCCGGATGCATGGTCAATACGAGAGACGTAACTGAAGAAGGATATGAAGTTAATTTTGCAACAAACACTCTAGGTAAGATATTCTCTGTCATGTGACACAAGCCACGCCTCTGGACAGTCCAATCAGAATGCGTTTCATTATTAAGCATTTATTGAATATGTATATGTAGTTTCCTTTGACACCTTTGTATTTGGGCTAAACTATGGAAAATAAACTTTGGAAAATATTGTGGATAAAAAAAGAAATTTCTCATTTTTCCTTCAATAAGCAATTTTGGGCCGTGATGACCCCCTTGTTTCCTACAGTGTTAACTTCTTTACCCAAAATCTATACAATTTTTGGTTTAAGGTTTTTATCCTTTGCTTCATAATTTATGCTTCATATCGAGGGCTTGGCGTGAAACGGTTGTAACTAAAAACCTATTTTTAAAACCCTGGTTTAGGGACAATTTTGACCACTTTGTAAACAATGCAAATTTATGTGCCATTGCTCAGAACGAGCAATGGCACCTAAATTTTCATTGTTTACCAAGAAAAATGATGTAACGCTTATAAAGACTTTGTGATTGACCTTAGTAAAAATATACAAATTTTAGTTACAACCGTTTCATGCCAAGCCCTCGATATGCTTTCAATTTTGGCAGAGTCAATATTTAGTATATCAGGTAACGGGTTTAGTTACCATGTAAATCTTGAATTTGATCCACAAAAAGCTGAGATATGTTACTGTGATACTAATGAAAGTGGCACATAACACCTTTCAGACAATCTAGAATTTTGTTTTTGTGTTTTGTAGGGACACACATTCTAACCACCGCTTTAGTGCCGCTTCTATCTAAATCCAGCCAACCAAGAGTTGTAAGTAAATGGTAACCCTTTTCCCACATACAATACATCTGCAGCATACAACTTTGATAGCTTTTAGTCAAAATACAGATTATCAAATAAAGTTAAAAACATTGTGGTAAAAGGAGAAATTGCACATAATAAGTAATTTCCCATTTGGCCACAATATTTTCAAAAGTCGTCTGCTGCAGAGGGACCAAAATGTTTCTGTATATTTGAAAAGGTTAACTCAGACCTATTTATTACCTCATGTCTTCTAAGGCATCCATTGCTGATGCATTGAATAAAGTTTAAAACATTGTGGCAAAAGGGGAAATTGCTCATTATATATAAGCCTTTGCTACTGCAGCAATGTTTAGATGTGGTTTTAATGAGATTGCCTCAAACACAATTGAGGAAAAGTATTGACAAGCTTAATACAGATATCTGTTGTTTCATACAAGGCGTAGAAATGATATTGTGAGAAGGAGCTAATTCATTTTGAACTATCTCTCCTATTCCTACAATGATTTTAAAAGTTGTTTGATGCAAAGGTATCAAATGGTGTTTGCTGAATAGGTATCAAATATTGTTTGCTGCATAGGTACCAAATGTTGTTTGCTGCAAAGGTACCAAATGTTATTTGCTGCATAGGTACTAAATTTTGTTTGGTGCATAGGTATCAAATGTTGTTTGATGCATAGGTACCAAATATTGTTTGCTTCATAGGTACCAAATGTTGTTTGCTGCATAGGTATCAAATGTTGTTTGCTGCAAAGGTATCAAATGTTGTTTGCTGAATAGGTACCAAATATTGTTTGCTGCATAGGTACCAAATGTTGTTTGCTGCATAGGTATCAAATGTTGTTTGCTGCAAAGGTATCAAATGTTGTTTGCTGCATAGGTTCCACATATTGTTTGCTGCATAGGTATCAGAAGTTGTTTGCTGCATAGGTATCAAATGTTGTTTGCTGCATAGATATCAAATATTGTTTGCTGAATAGGTATCAGAAGTTGTTTGCTGCATAGGTATCAAATGTTGTTTGCTGCATAGGTATCAAATATTGTTTGCTGCATAGGTATCAAATATTGTTTGCTGAATAGGTACCAAATATTGTTTGCTGCATAGGTACCAAATGTTGTTTGCTGCATAGGTATCAAATGTTGTTTGCTGCAAAGGTATCAAATGTTGTTTGCTGAATAGGTACCACATATTGTTTGCTGCATAGGTATCAGAAGTTGTTTGCTGCATAGGTATCAAATATTGTTTGCTGCATAGGTATCAAATATTGTTTGCTGCATAGGTATCAAATGTTGTTTGCTGAATAGGTATCAGAAGTTGTTTGCTGCATAGGTATCAAATGTTGTTTGCTGCATAGGTATCAAATATTGTTTGCTGCATAGGTATCAAATGTTGTTTGCTGCATAGGTATCAAATATTGTTTGCTGCATAGGTATCAAATATTGTTTGCTGCATAGGTATCAAATGTTGTTTGCTGCATAGGTATCAAATATTGTTTGCTGAATAGGTACCAAATATTGTTTGCTGCATAGGTACCAAATGTTGTTTGCTGCATAGGTATCAAATGTTGTTTGCTGCAAAGGTATCAAATGTTGTTTGCTGCATAGGTATCAAATGTTGTTTGCTGCAAAGGTATCAAATGTTGTTTGCTGCATAGGTACCACATATTGTTTGCTGCATAGGTATCAGAAGTTGTTTGCTGCATAGGTATCAAATGTTGTTTGCTGCATAGATATCAAATATTGTTTGCTGAATAGGTATCAGAAGTTGTTTGCTGCATAGGTATCAAATGTTGTTTGCTGCATAGGTATCAAATATTGTTTGCTGCATAGGTATCAAATATTGTTTGCTGAATAGGTACCAAATATTGTTTGCTGCATAGGTACCAAATGTTGTTTGCTGCATAGGTATCAAATGTTGTTTGCTGCAAAGGTATCAAATGTTGTTTGCTGAATAGGTACCACATATTGTTTGCTGCATAGGTATCAGAAGTTGTTTGCTGCATAGGTATCAAATGTTGTTTGCTGCATAGGTATCAAATGTTGTTTGCTGCATAGGTATCAAATGTTGTTTGCTGAATAGGTATCAGAAGTTGTTTGCTGCATAGGTATCAAATGTTGTTTGCTGCATAGGTATCAAATATTGTTTGCTGCATAGGTATCAAATATTGTTTGCTGCATAGGTATCAAATATTGTTTGCTGCATATGTATCAAATATTGTTTGCTGCATATGTATCAAATATTGTTTGCTGCATAGGTATCAAATATTGTTTGCTGAATAGGTATCAAATGTTGTTTGCTGCATATGTATCAAATGTTGTTTGCTGCATATGTATCAAATATTGTTTGCTGCATAGGTATCAAATATTGTTTGCTGCATATGTATCAAATATTGTTTGCAGCATATATATCAAATGTTGTTTGCTGCATAGATATCAAATGTTGTTTGCTGCATAGATATCAAATGTTGTTTGCTGCATATATATCACATGTTGTTTGCTGCATAGATATCAAATGTTGATTGCAGCATAGATATCAAATGCTGTTTTCTGCAAAGATATCAAATGTTGTTTGAATATAATTATGATTATTAACCCTTTCCCACAAACATTATATCTGCAGCAGAAGACTTTGAAAACATCTAGGCAAAATAGTGGAAATCTGTAAAAAATAAAAGTATAATTAATAAATAGAGTTGAAAACATAAGTTGCTCATTGTCCTATTTCAACAATGTTTTCAAAAGTAATCTGCTGCAAATGCTTTAGAAAGAATATGTGGGAAAGGGTTCAACACTGAATTGATTATTTTGTTCACAGATAATAGTGTCATCTGGTGGGATGTTGACCACAAATTTAAACATTGATGATCTACAGTTTGAGAAAATGAAACCGTTTGACGGAACAATGGCCTATGCCCAGAACAAAAGACAGCAAATTGTAATGACAGAACAATATGCCAAACAATACCCTGATATTCATTTCTCTTCCATGCATCCTGGATGGGCAGACACTCCAGGTAATTTCACCTACTCTTGACCCTTCCCACATAAAACAAACTTGCAGCAGATGACTTTGAAAACGTCTAGTTAAAAATATGGAAACCCTCAATAAATGAAAGAATGATTATTGACTAGAGTTAAAAACATTGTGGCCAAAGGAGAAACTGCTCATTTTGAGCAAAAGGAGAAATGGCTCAATGTTTTCAAAAGCCATCTGCTGCAAAACTGCAAGAAAAGCGTCTGTATGTTGGAAAGTCATAACTTGTTACCTTATATAGACAACTTCTAGTTCCAATGCAAAAGCTGTTTACTCTATGATCAGAATTTGTGCTCAAGGATATGAGAGGTCAGAAGCAAATTCACTCTCAAAATTGACTTATCCGAATCAAGAGTACAGTTAAACCATTGCAGTTATGTAGTGTAGTGTAATGGTTTGTACCCTAGTTAGGTCATTTTAGTTGTTTAGTGTAGTGTAATGGTTTGTGCCCTAGTAAGGTCATTTCAGTTGTATAGTGTAGTGTTATGGTTTGTGCCCTAGTTAGATCATTTCAGTTGTGTAGTGTAGTGTAATGGTTTGTACCCTAGTTAGGTCATTTCAGTTGTGTAGTGTAGTGTTATGGTTTGTGCCCTAGTTAGATCATTATGTCTCCCCCATTACATGGGGGTGACATATTGTTTTTGCCCGTTCCGTCCGTCCGTCCTTCCGTCCTTCCGTCCTTCCGTCCGTCCTTCCGTCTGTCACACTTGTTTCCGCTCAATAACTGAAGAACGCTTGAGCGTAGGAACTTCATACTTGGTATGCTGGTTGGTCATGACCAGTAGCTGACCCCTATTGATTTTGATAACAGAAGGTCAAAGGTCAAGGTCATGGTGACCTTGTGAGGTAAAAAATGGTTTCCGCTCAATAACTGAAGAACGCTTTGGCTGAGGAACTCCATACTTGGTATGCAGGTTAGCCATGCCTAGTAGAAGACCCCTATTGATTTTGAGGTCAGTACGTCTAAAGTCAAGGTCACAGTGACCATGAGCTTGAAAGGTCACAGTGACAATGAGCTGGTAAATAGTTTTTGCTTGGGCCCAGGAACTTCATACTTGATGTGCAGGTTGGTCACCACCAGCAAATGACCCCTATTAATTTTAAGGTCACTAGGTTAAAGGTTTAGGTCACAGTGGTCAAGGTCACATCCGTCACACTTGTTTCCGCTCAATAACTGAAGATCGCTTGGGCATAGGATCTTCATACTTGGTATGCAGGTTGGTCATGACCAGTAGATGACTCCTATTGATTTTGATGTCAGAAGGTCAAAGATCAAGGTCATGGTGACCTTGTGAGGTAAAAAATGGTTTCCGCTCAATAACTGAAGAACGCTTGGGCTGAGGAACTCCATACTTGGTATGCAGGTTGGCCATGCCCAGTAGAAGACCCTATTAATTTTGAGGTCAAAGTGAAGGTCACAGTGACCTTAAGCTGAAAGGTCACAGTGACAATGAGCTGAAACATTGTTTTTGCTTAATAACTGTAGAATGCTTTGGCCATGGAAGTTAATACTTGGTGTGCAGGTTGGTCACCACCAGTAGATGACCCCTATTGATTTTGAGGTCACTAGCTTAAAGGTCAAGGTCATGGTAACCTTCAGCTGAAAAATGGTTTCCTCTCAATAACTAAAGAATGCTTATGTTGAGGAACTTCATACCTGGTGTGCAGGTTGGTCCTAACCAGTAAATGACCTTTGTTGAATTTGTTTGATTTAGAGGTCACAAGGTCAAATGTCGAAGGTAACCTTCAGCTGAAAAATGTGTTTTACTCAATAACTCAAGAATGCTTATACCCAGGAACTTCATACTTAGTGTGCAGCTTGGTCCTAACCTGTAGATGACCCCTATTGCTTTTGGTGTCAGTAGGTCAAAGGTCAACGTCGCGGTGACCTTTGGCTGAAAAATGGTTTCCGCTCAATAACTGAAGATTGCTTGGGCCCAGGAACTTCATACTTGGTGTGCAGGTTGGTCACCAGCAGCAAATGACCCCTATTGATTTTGAGGTCACTAGGTCAAAGACCAAGGTCATGGTAACCCTCAGCTGAAAAATGGTTTCCGCTCAATAACTGAGGATTGTCACTGTTGCTTCATCTCCAGTCCAAAACTAAAAAATTCATCTCCATCATTTCTTTTCCTCCCCTACGACCACACAAATGGGGAGACAAGCGCTTTTTCAAAAAAGCAATCTCTAGTTTCAGTTGTGTAGTGTAGTGTAATGGTTTGTGTCCAAGTTATGCCACTTAAGTTGTTTAGTACATTCCCAGTTAGGCCACTTCAGTTGTTTAGTGTAGTGTAATGGTTTGTGCCCTAGTAAGGTCATTTCAGTTGTGTAGTGTAGTGTTATGTATTGTGCCCATGTAAAACCATCTCTGTTGTTCAGTGTAGTGTAATGGTTTGTGCCCATGTAAAACCATCTCTGTTGTGTAGTGTAGTGTAATGGTTTATGCCCTAGTTATGCCATAAAATGTGCTGTGGATAAAACATCTTTTAAACAATGAATCTTCCAGCGAGATTTTCTTACCTGTTTACTTGATGTGCCATTTGAACACATGATGAAATCATTAGAAAATCATGATTGACCTTTTACCTGATGTGATATTTGAAAATAATTTAATGAGGAAATCCCTTGACAAAAGCCAGCCCGAATTGTTGATATAAAACATTATGGAAAGTAGTTTCATTATTGTAAAATCAGATAACAAATACATACACGTACATGTTTACACAATCTGTTGAATCCTGTACCTTGATTGGTCAATACTTCTCAATCGTGCATGGTAACAGCGCTGTTCTATTATACTTTAAACCCTTTCCCACATACAACAAATCTGCAGCAGACGACTTCGAAAACATTAAGTCAAAAATAATGAATCAAATGAATGTATAATTATTGAATAAAGGTGAAAACATTGTGTAAAAATAAGAAAATGCTCTTTATAATCCATTTATCTTTTGCCACAGTGTTTTCAAAGTTATCTGCTGCAGAGGCGTCAAAAACTTCTAAATGTGGTGAGAAAGGTTTAAAAGATATCAAAACGTGGATAGCTTGTTATTTGTTGTAACTGAAGTCTACCTTTTAACTATTTCAGCTGTCAGAACCTCCATGCCTGAGTTCTATGAAAAAATGAAAAATAGATTAAGGACTACAGAGCAAGGGGCCGACACGATTTTGTGGCTAGCAGTGTCTGACGCAGCACTGAGTCAACCTTCTGGGCTATTCTTTCAAGGTATCACAGTTTGTAAAGTTAACGTATCCGTAGTATCTTTTGTGAACAAAATCAGCATGAAGGAAAGTTTTGAACAATCTCTCTAAATGGCACCGCCTAGTTGGTGTAGTGGTAGAGTGTCCAGGTCATATCGAATATGTTAAAAATGGTAGTAATGGCTGCCCTCCTTGGGGCTCAGGGTTGGGGGGTTAGCATTACGACTGACTGGCTGGTGTCAGGAAAAACTACTGGTATTACTGGTATTACTGGTAAGTTACCCAGGAAGCACCATGATATAACTGTACAATTTTTGAAAGCGGCGTAAAATACCAAACAATCAATTTATTACAAAACAGGTTGTTGCAGCACTATATACACACTGACACACCATAGAGGACCAACAATCCTCATGGAACTATACTTCATCCACTTTATCCCTTCCCAGGTGCAACATATTTCCTTTCCAAAATACAATGCATTTGGAACAACACTTTATCCCTTCACACATTTTTAATATACCATATGCCAGAGACATATACAGAGATCTCTATTTATAGGTCTCTAATATGTGAACATTAGGGATTAGAAGTGGGCCTTTTTGGATCAGGACTGTTTAGTATCTGGCCTTTCGTTAAAAGTGTATCATTCCCTGCTTGTTTAGTTGCTATTTTTTCTTGTCTTTGTTTTGGTCTTTAAAAATTCTCTTGTTTTGATTTCTGTCACTATTATGATGGGGGCCTAATGCAGTTGTTGTATCCTACCCTTTTATTGTCTTTAACCCTTTCCCTCATGCAGATGCATTTCGACGCCTCTGCAGCAGATGACTTATGAATCATTGTGTCAAAGCGAGAAATTTCTCATGTTGAAAAAAAAATACTTTTTTCGCAACAAAGTTTTCAGCTGTATTCAATTATTATACTTGCATTTATAGAGAATATCCATAATTTTGTTTAGATCTTATCAATTACAGATTTGATGTATGTTGGAAGGGATTAAACAGATTCGCCATTTACCTTTTCAGATAGAAAGAACGTTCCAACTTACCTGCCTTTAACATGGTCCCGCTCTACACAAGAACAAGATAAAAAATTAATGTCTCAACTTGAAGAAATATCCAAAAGATATCAAAGTATATCCAGTGACTGATTATATATAAATTGTATACCATGACAGAATAATTTATATAATAGTGAATTCCCTCATACGACAATTCTGCAGCAGACGACTTTGAACATATTTTGTCAAAAAATAGAAAATCTCTTATAATTTAATGGATAACCTATGACTAAAAGTGGAAAACATCGTGGCAAAAGGAGAAATTGCTCATTTTGAGCAATTTCTTCTTTGGTCACTATGTTTTTAAAAAGCTGTCTGCTGCAGAGGCGACAGAAAGCGTCTATATGAGGAAAAGGGTTAATTTTGCCACAATGTTTTTTCACTTTTACTTTCACTTTTACTCGTAGGTTATTAATTTAATTATAGAGATTTTTGACAAAATATGTTTAAAGTCGTCTGCTGCAGAATTGTCGTATGAGGGAAAGGGCGAATAAAAAAACATTTCATACACTCAAATATGCAGCAAATGAATTTGAAAACATCTGGGCAAAAATACATATTGATAGTCTCTTCAAATGAAAATATAATTATTGCTTACATTGTTGCAAATGTTGTCTACTGCAGATGTGTGAAAATGTTGTCTTCTGAAGATGTGTCTAAATGTTGTCTGCTGCAGATGTGTCTAAATGTTGTCTGCTGCAGATGTGTCAAAATGTTGTCTGCTGCAGATGTGTCAAAATGTTGTCTGCTGCAAATGTGTCAAAATGTTGTCTGCTGCACATGTGTCAAAATGTTGTCTGCTGCAAATGTGTCAAAATGTTGTCTGCTGCAAATGTGTCAAAATGTTGTCTGCTGCAAATGTGTCAAAATGTTGTCTGCTGCAGATGTGTCAGTTGTCTGCTGCAAATGTGTCAAAATGTTGTCTGCTGCAGATGTGTCAAAATGTTGTCTGCTGCAAATGTGTCAAAATGTTGTCTGCTGCAGATGTGTCAAAATGTTGTCTGCTGCAAATGTGTCAAAATGTTGTCTGCTGCAAATGTGTCAAAATGTTGTCTGCTGCAAATGTGTCAAAATGTTGTCTGCTGCAAATGTGTCTAAATGTTGTCTATGTGTGGGAAATGGTTAACTAATCCCTTGGTATGTCTTTTGTGTGAGATTTAAACAAAAAGTTGGAAAAGAAACAATTTCACATTTGCCCAAATATGACTCCATCTGAGGCATCTGAAGCAGATGTCATGAACCTATATTTTACCTTTTCCCACATACAACAATTCTGCAGTAGAGGACTCAGGAATCATTTTGCCAAAAATATCGAAAATCTCTATAAATAAAAACATAACATACTGTATAATCGGCCGGATTGCTCTAGCAATTCCGGTATATAGATTGGCGATATCTGTCCGTCTGTCTGTCTGTCTGTCCGTCACCATTTTGGTTAAAGTTATAGGTTGAGGCAAAATCTCAGCACTGGAAACGGTAAAAACTTGAAACTTTGCCTGAAGGTAACCAGTAACAAGTTCTATTGATTTCTATGGTTACTTTGACCTTGACCTTGGTTTGTCGATTTATTTTCAAGGTCAAATTGCCGACAATCCGGCCTTACCGTCTTCAGCAGTTTCTTATTTTGAAAACATTTTGTCAAAAGACAGAATTGCTTATTATGAGCAATTTCTCCTTTTGCAACAATGTTTTCGATTGTCTTCTGATGCATAATGTGTCTGTAAGTGGAAAAGGGTTAAATATATGAACCATATAAGGTGAAAATATTCTTTTTTGCATTCTGCTTTTATCTCTCCTACGCACATAATGTAAGGTTAAACTATTGTAATCACTGTCTGTTCACATTCTCCTTGAATAAACCAATTTCAAAATAATTTCACAGGGATATTCCTTGACCCTTTCCCACATACAACAAATCTGCAGCAGACGACTTTGAAAACATACCCGAAAAAAATGGAAACTCCCTTTAAATGAAAGTACAATAATTGAATAGAGTTGAAAACATGGTGACAAAAGGTATAAAATATTGTGGCAAAAGGAGAAATTGCTCATTATGTCTTTTTGCCAAAAATGTTTTAAAAAGTTGTCTGCTGCAAATGCATCAGCAGATGGGAAAGAGTTACCCCTTTGCCTCATATAGACGCTTTCTGATGCCTCTGCAGAAGACGGCTTTTTGAAAACATAGTGACAAAAGAAGAAATTGCTCCACTTTTAGTCATAGGTTATCCATTCAATTATATAGATTTTCCAGTTTTTGACAAAATATAATCATAGTCATCTGCTGCAGAATTGTCATATGAGGGAAAGGGTTAAGTCCTTATTTGACCTTGACATTCTCTTTTCTGGGTGTTCAAAGACACTACTATTCTATGTATCCACTTGGCACTTGATTAAGAAAGAAGAGATGTTATTGGAGTTAATTGATAGCTGTTAATTTACTTGTGATCTAGACCACTGCAGTATTGTTACATATTTTTGTGATACTGATTGAAATGTTGAATATTGATAATAAAGGACAAAACACCAAATCGGCCCTGTAATTTTGATTTTTAGCTCACCTGAGCACAAAGTGTTCAAGGTGAGTTATTGTGATCACATTTTGTCCGGTGTGCGTCATCCTTCAACATCTTCTCCTCAGTAACCAGTGGGTCAATTGGGATGTAACTTTACAGAAAGCATCTCTTAATGACCTCACCAGAATTCCTTCAAATTTTTGGGATCCGATTTTCAAATCATTTTGTAGAAATGTTCCTTGGAAGATCCTCTATCAGATTCCTTCAAGCCATGTTGATTGGTCAAAAAACATTGCCGCCATGGGGCGGATCTATTTTACCGTATATGGCTAAAGTGAAAGCTTAAAAAATCTTCTACTCCGAAAGTGTCAGGCTGATTTTCAAATAATTTTGTAGAAATGTTCCTAGGGTGACCCTCTATCAGATTCTATCAAACCATGTTGATTGCTGGAAAAATATGACCGCCAGAGGGCAGAGCTATTTTGCCTTATATGGCTAAAGTGAAAGCTTAAACAATCTTCTCCTCCAAAACTGTCAGGCCAATTTTCAAATAATTTTGAAGAAATGTTCCTATGGTGACCCTCGATCAGATTCCTACAAGCCATGTTGATTGGTTGAAAAACATGGCCACAGTACTGTTTTGCCTTATATGGCTATAGTGAAAACTTAAAAAATCTTCTCTGACGAAAGTATCTGGTCAATTTTCTAATAATTTTATAGAAATGTTCCTTAGGTGACTTTCAGATTCCACCAAGCCATGTTGATTGGTCTAGATGTCCATATATTTGTGAAAAAACACTTTCTGACTGTTGGATTTCACAAATGTTATATACTGAAACCCTCTTGTTTACAGAAGTTGCATACTATAAACCCAGAAAGGCTTAATTTGTTCATTTTTCAGAAATTTCGTATAAAATCGCAGTGTTTTCAATTATTTAATAACAAGGCGAATTCTTACCGCAGCCATATTTCTTAAAACCCAATCAACACACATTTGATTTTTGGTTTTAAAAATCATGAAATGGGCATGGGATTAATTGTTATTGTTTTACTGCGTTTTTAGAATGTACAACTCGATCCCATAGCGCAGTGTCTTCTTTTCGTTTGGTAGTGAAAAAATCTATGTCAATCACATCTAAGCAGCGTTTTTCTTTTTAACCTTTTCCTAAATATAGAAGCTTTTTGACGCCTCTGTAGACGACAAATTTGGAAAACATTGTGACAAAAGAAGAAATGATTAGGTTTTCAGTAATTATACTTTCATTCATAGTGATTATCGAAAACAAATTGTCTAGATGTTTTTTCAAAATGGTCTGCTGCTGATTTGTTGTTGTATGAGGGAAAGGATGGAAAAAGTGTGTAAATGAAACTTGCTGTAAAGATTCACCTAATACTTTACTTTTAACCCTTTCCAACATATAGACGCTTTCTAATACAGCAGACAACTTTTGAAAACACTGGGACAAAAGGAGAAATTGCTCAATACCTTTTGCCACATTGTTTTCAACTTTATTCAATTATCATACCATTATTCATAAAGATTTTTCACATTTTTGCAAATATCTTTTCAAAGTCGTCTGCTGCAGATTTGCTATATCTGGGAAAGGGTTAAAACCATAGTCTGCTTTGAAAATTGTTAAAACCCAAGATCTGGAAATCCTGTAAGTTTAATTAAGATACAAAGTAGAAAACACGGTGGGAAAAGGAAACATTCCACATTTGGAGGAACTTTTTTTTCACTTGCCTAGTAGTGACACATACAGATCTATTTTCCATCTTCTATCAGTTAAACTCTTTCCCACATACAGACGCTTGCTGACGCCTCTGCAGCAGACGACTTTTGAAAACATCGTGACAATAGGAGAAATTGCTCAAAATGAATAAAATCACTTTTCAATAATTTAACTTTCATTTATAGAGAGTTTCTAAATGTTTGCCTAAATGTTTTCAAAGTTGTCTGCTGCAGATTTGTTTTATGAAAGGGTCAACTTCTATGGATCTTGTTTATGCTCCCCAAACATTGCTGTGAAGATTATTGTCGCCACTTGTCTGTCTGTATGTGCATTCGTCTGTTCCAGTTATTACTTGGTTCATGAGCCTGCTTACTGAATGCAATCAAACTTTACTGGAGACTTCATTACGAAGAGGAGATGCACACAACATCAATGTGTAAACATTCAAACAATGTGGTGGTGTTATGGGAGAGCGTCTGCCTTGGGTGGGGAGGTCACGGGTTCGATCCCCAGCTGGGTCATACTAAAGACTGTACAAATGGTAGTAATGGCTGCGTTCATTGGCATTCAGGGTTGCGGGTTTAGCATTATGACTGACCGGCTGGTGTCAGGATCAATGGACTAGTTGTACTGGTAACTTACCCAGGAAATGCGCAGTGATATAAATGAAAATTTGTTGAAAGAGGCGTAAAACACCAATAAATCAACCCTTTCCTATATAATATACGACCAATTACCCCTTTCCTATATAATTTATGGGCAAACATATAAAATATCTCTTTAAAAGAGAATATAATTACTGAAAAAGTCGAAAACATTGTGGTAAAAGGAGAAATTGCTTGTTTTGAGCAATTTTGCTTTTGTCATAATGTTTTCAAAAGTTGTCAGCTGCAAAGGCGTTAGAAAGCATCCGTATGTGGGAAAGGGTTAAGGAAAGTGGTTTTCTTATTTCTTTACAAAAAGTCTACAAATAAGCTTAATCCATTGCTAAGGGCCTTAAATGTATGTAAATGAAGGTAAAGAATAACAAGATATTCAATTAGATCTATTGCATATATATTCTGATTTTTTTGTCTTTTACCAATAAAAATCTTAAATAAATAAATGCAGAAGCAATGAGTTAATAATGTACATGCAAACCAAACATCAACAGCAACATAAATATTTAACAAATCACATAGAGAAGTAACAATGTCAGCTTCGATATATATATAGGACAAAATGTTAACATTGTGGTATTTGTCAAAAATATCCATCTGATTCTCACAAATATTTTAAACCCTTTCCCATATATATAGAACAAATCTGCAGCAGATGACTTCACAAACATCTGGACAAAAATATGGAAAATATCTATTTACTGAATGAATGGAGTCGAAAAACATTCAGTCAAAAGGAGAATTGCTCATGTTGAGCAATTTCTCCTTTTACCACATTGTTTTAAAATGTTTTCTGCTGCAGATGCCTTCAAAATGCATCTGCAATTGGGAAAGGGTTATCAAGAATTTTTTGTATTTTGAAAATTAATAATTTCAAAATTCATTTGAAGCCATACAAGATTTTTACACAATAGCTTTAGTATAAAGCAATATGTAGAATAAACCAACTTTTATTTATTTTTTAAGCAATGAAATGTTTTGGATCTTTGTATAATAAGTTATTGAACCAATTCCCGCATACAACAAATTTGCAGCTGATGCAAAAATATGAAAAATATCTATAAATAAAAGTATATTATTAATAAATTTCTCTTTTTGCCACAATCTATTAAAAAGTTGTTTGCTGCAGATCATAAAAAGATCTGACGTATTGTTTCTTAACCCTTTCCCACATAAAGACGCTTTCTGATGCCTCTGCAGCAGACGACTTTAGAAAATCTTGTGACAAAAGGAGAAATTATTCAAAACAAGCAATTTCTCCTTTTGCCACAATGTTTGAAACCTATTCAGACGCTTTCTGATGCCTCTGCAGCAGACGACTTTAGAAAACCTTGTGACAAAAGGAGAAATTACTCAAAACGAGCAATTTCTCCTTTTGCCACAATGTTTTCAACTTATTTCAGTTATTATACCTTCATTTATTATTATTTCACAGATTTGCTGTATGTGGGAAAGAATAAATATCCATAGCAGAAATGTGAATGGGCTTGTCCATGAAAAAAGCTACAAGGTGGCTTATTTGGAACAGGGTAGATTCAGATCAGCCTGTGCTTCTGTTCAGTTTTGTCAAAATCTTCACAACTCACCAAAAGCTGTAAGAAAGGCTTAGTAAGAAAAAATGTAAAGGTAGGTTCTGACTGTGGATGTGCAGGCTGATCTGTTTCTACACAGTTCAACAGAGCCGACGTGAACACTTTCCCAAACTTCAAGCCACTTAACCCTTTCCCTCATACGACAATTCCGCGGCAGACGACTTTGAACATATTTTGCCAAAAATTAGAAAAATCTCAATAATTGAATGGATAACCTACGACTCAAAGTGGAAAACATTGTGGCAAAAGGAGAAATTGCTCCTTTTGTCACTATGTTTTCAAAAAGCCGTCTAATGAAGAGGCTTCAGAAAGCGTCTATATGAGGGAAAGGGTTAAATAGAACATAGAAAAGCTTGATTCAGTACGTGTCCCGCTGTGAACAAGTTCAAACGTTAGGATTAACCATGCAACGCTCTCTTTATGAGTTCAACTTAACCATTTCCCTCATATAGACACTTTCTGACGCCTCTGCAGCAGACAGCTTTTTGAAAACATTAGTGACAAAAAGAAGAAATTGCTCAAAACGAGCAATTTCTCCTTTTGCCACAATATTTCCAACTTTTTTCAATAAATATACCCTAATTTATAGGGATTTTCTATATTTTGCTGTATGTGGGAAAAGGTTAACCATTTCAAACTTGCAACAGATCCATTTGAGAATATAGAGGCAAAACTTGACAATTCACTTAAAAGGAGAGAATTATTAATTAGGACTGAAAAATGTGTGGCAAATGGAGAAATTGCTCATCATGTGGAATTTCTATTTTAACCAACAATGATTTTTAAAAGATAACAGCTGCAAAGTACGTCTACATGTGAAAAATGTTTAATGAACTATTTCAATCACCTAAATGTATGGGTACATGTTGTTCAGTCAATTTTCACTTTTAAACTTGAAGAAAACAAACTATTCTGACCTATAACTAATAGACATACCAACAATGTTAATTCATGCATAAAAAGAATTACCAACTTACTTAGTGTATCACTTTTAAATACAAAGAAAGGCAGTTAATGTTCGCATGTATTTAAAACAGTTAACCCTTTCCCTCATACGTTAATTCTGCAGCAGACGGACGAATTTGAACATATTATGTCAAAAAATAGAAAATCTCTATAATTGAATGGATAACCTATGACTAAAAGTGGAAAACATTGTGTCAAAACGCGCAATTTCTTCTTTTTTCACTATGTTTTCAAAAAGCCGTCTGCTGGCGAGGCGTCAGAAAGCGTCTATATGAGAGAAAGGGTCAATAGATATCATGTCACTGTTAACATATCACAATAAAACGTATCTAAACATCTTGTACACTTTATAGTTTTGACTCGTAGAAATAACATCTAACCCTTTCCGACATACAACAAATCTGCAGCAGACGACTTTGAAATCATACCTGGAAGAAATTCCATTTAAATGAAAGGACAATAATTTAATAGAGTTGAAAACATGGTGACTGAAGGAGAAATTGCTTGTTTTGAGCAAATTCTTCTTTTGTTGCCATGTTTTCAAAAAGCCGTCTGCTGCAGAGGCGTCAGAAAGCGTCTATATGCAGATGTCTTTTTGCCTTTTCAATGATACACAAACACATTATGCAAAGAAGACAAATCAATCTAAACCAGCGATTTCTCTTTCTCGCACTTTCAGACAGTTATACCCTAACATTATGTAAGAAGTAAATGGTTACAGACTTATTTAGACAGTGATAAATATTTTGTATTGTACAACTTCTTCATTCTTACAATAAATAAATAAATTACACATTTTTTCAGATTTAAATTCTCTTCACTTGAAAATAGAGATTTTAAATATTTATGCTTTCAAAGTTGTCCACTGCAGAGATGTTGTATGTCCATTTTTATAATAAATTCATTCCATCAAACTGTTGCAGCAAATCTTCAGCAATAAATCATGATTTACTCATAATTAACCCTTTCCCTCATTCAGACTTCTTTTGAAAACATTGTGAGCACATGGATCAATTTCTCGATCCTTTTGCCACAATTTTTCCAGATATCTCAAATTTCCCTATTTCTTTTCCAAGTCATCTCCTGCAGATTTGGTGTATGTGGGAACAGGGTTAATATAACCATTTCCAACATGACATATACTTCAAATCTGTAGCAAACAACTTTCTAGGCAAAAAATATGAAAAATCTCTGGATAAGAAAGTATACATATTGAATAGAGATGAAAATATTCTGCAAAAGGAAAAAGTAGCTAATTTATGAGTATTTCCACAATGTTATCAAAAGTCGTCTGCTGCAGAGGTATCCGAAAGCCACAATATGTAGGAAAGGGTTAGTGATATTAGTCATTGTACAGTGTAAACATTCATTTTTGTTTGAAATGAGAAAGTAAAGTGAATTCATATATAAGCAGTAACAGTTATTTCACACTTAAAAAGGGGAATGTATTCCAGCTTGTTGTGACTAAATGAACCCGTTCCCACATACAGACGATTTCTGATACCTCTGCAGCAGACGACTTTTGAAAACATTTTCACGAAAGGATAAATTGTTCAAAACAAGCAATTTCCCCTTTAATGCCACAATGTTTTCAATTTAACTTTCATTTTTTGAGATTTTCCATATTTTTTTTTCCAAGATTTTTTTTAAACCGTCTGCTTCAGATTTGTTGTGTGTGGGACAGGGTTACAAATGGAATGTTTTCCAGTGTCTTGTGTTTGTAACAACATTAAATTGTATTGGATACAAAATGTTCACAGCCAGCAATGGGCGCTAATAACAACATTTAAATGGCATTCTCTATGCTTAGATTACAAATCTCTCAACAAATAACTTTTATTTTTTTTCGCATTAATATATCATGTAAACTTTAGAAACTCAACAAATCTATATCAAAGAGAAAAAACAGTGGTCCAAAGACTTACATATGTTACATAATACGGTGAAGATTTATAGAAATATCCGGGGACATGAAAAGTCCTTATTTCCTAGTGAGAAATAATTCCCATCACTCGCCCGGATGTTATGAAATGACATCATATAAAATTACGTCACAATGCACATTCACATCACAAAAGTGCTATAGCTTTCCATCAATTGTATATGTAATAAACAGTCAAACCTGTACTAAAGACCACCTTTAATTAGCAAAGCAATTCCCTGTCTATAGCGACCACATGACTTTTCATTTCCCAATGAATCATTTTCTGCATAGATGACCCTGTAATTAAAGACCACCTGTGAACGAAGACCAGATTCGTCTCTTTCCCTAGGTGCTCTTTAACCCTTTCCCACATATAGACGCTTTCTGGAGCAGATGGCTTTTTGAAAACATAGTAACAAAAGAAAAAATTGCTCTAAAGCAAGCTATTTTTTCATATTGCCACAATGTTTTCCACTTTCAGTCATAGGTAAATCCATTCAATTATAGAGATTTTCAATTTTTTGACAAAATATGTTCAATGTCGTCTGCTGCAGAATTGTCGTATGAGGGAAAGGGTTAAACACAGGTTGGACTGTACATGTATAATTTACATACCATTGAACAAACATTATATACAAGAATTCTTATCCCACATGATTTTATCCGATAATAAAAAACTCATGTAGAAGCACTTGTTTGCTACACGCACATAAATATCACTCGGAATAGCATTCCCGTATCAAAAGTTCAACGGTAAAATAAAGTATATTATGACTGTCCCTAAAACTTAAAGTTAAAGCCTTCCCCTGATAAAGAGAACTTTAGATACCTCTACAGCCAATCTCCTTAACCCTTTCCCACATACAACACATTTTGCAGCAGACGACTTTGAAAACATCTCAACAATAAAATGGAAAATCTCCCTACTTAATGAAGACATACTTATTGAATAGAGTTGAAAACATTGTGTCAAAAGGAGAAATTGCTCGTTTTGAGCAATTTCTTCTTTTGTCAGAAAGTTTTCAAAAGTCATCTGCTACAGAGATGTCAGAAAGGGTTAAAACCAGACCTTAAATCTGCTGCAGTACCAAACGCTCTCATAGATCTGATAACAGCCTGTTACAGGTCATCTAAAATTGACCTTTGCGCCAGCCAATCAAATTATCAAATACTATCTCGTTATTAACAGGGAAGATAACCCATATTAAATGAACAAGATAGAGAAGTAGTGATTGCCATGTGTTCAGATTGTATAGCAAAGAGGGTAATACCATGTTGTATGTCACTGACATCATTATATAGCCCTTTCCCACCTGCCGCATTTTGATGCAATGGCAGAAGACGACTTTTGAAAACATTGTGGCCAAAGGTACTCAATTTCTCCTTTGGCCATCATTTGTTCCAACTTTATTTAACAATTAAGCTATCTTTTATGGAGATTTTTCAGGTTTTTGTCACTATGTTTTCAAAGTCGTCTGCTGCGGATTTGTTGTCTGTGGGAATAGGATAGCTCAACACATACAATAGCATAATCAATCATTAAAATTTGATTTCATATAATGTTATACATAACATTGTCTGGATACTGTTATTTTGACATATATTTAAAACCCAAAACAAGGTTGTATTAACAGTTTACCCAATATGATAGTTCTAGAGTTGTCTGCTTTAAAAAAGATAGCAGACAACTTAGAAAATATCTAGGCAAAAATATGGAAAATCTCTGTATGTGTAAGTATAGCTATTGAAAAGAGTTGAAAACATGGTGGCTAAATGAGAAATTGCTCATAATGAACAATTTCTTCTCTTGCCACAATGGTTTCAAAAGTTGTCTGCTGCAAAGGCGCCATCAGAAAGTATCTATATGGGGAAAAGGATTGAAAGCATCCTTAGAAAAAGAGGACTTTTTGAACATTTTAAAGATGAAATATTGTGAAAAAGACCAAAGAAATTGCTCCTTTTGAGCAGTTTTTCCTTTTTCCTCAATATTTTTAAATGTCCTTTGCTGTCAAGGGCTTTAAATGTCACCTGTATCAAGGAAACAGTTATATAATTGTATGACGTTGATGAAATGGATACAATTTTCTTCCTTACAATAATTCCATTCTTTTTTTCTACATAAAATACAAATTAAATAACATATCAACCGGCAATTGTAATGATCTGTGAAAATGCATTCTGATGGCTCCAAGCAAAACAGTTTTAACTACAGCTTACAACAATATGTAGTTACAACTGTTTTCCATGGAGTCCTAGGTTTTGGTGATGAAAAGTAAGTAAAAGTTAAATATATTAATAAGTTAACAGCAGATTTCAAGTAACAGTTTCTAATCTATCAGTTATCTACAACTACTTAAAATCTATCAATAGAAATGTTGTTAATAACAGCCGAGTCAGGTCTTAATACTTTCCCACATAGACAAATGTTGATGCATTTGCAGCAGACAGCTTATGAAAATATAATTAACCCTTTCCCTCATACAACAATTCTGCAGCAGATGACTTTGAACATATTTTGTCAAAAATTAGAAAATCTCTATAATTGAATGGATAACCTATGACTTAAAGTGGAAAACATTGTGGCAAATGGAGAAATTGCGTGTTTTGTGCAATTTCTTCTTTTGTCACTATGTTGTCAAAAAGCCGTCTGCTGCAGAGGCGTCAGAAAGCATCTATATGAGGGAAAGGGTAAACACTTTCCCACATAGACACATTTTGATGCATTTGCAGCAGACAGCTTATGAAAATATAATTAACAAGTAACTGTAGGATTGCAAGCAATACCATAATCCCCTACTGGTTTGCACGTTTTGACTTATTAATATTCTAAGTCCAAAAAGGGGCATAACTCATAAAAAAATTGACGAAATCCCATGAAACGCGAACTTGATCTGTGACACATGATTACAAAGCCATATACAGCTCAATATCTCAATGCATGTAGAAAAAAAGTGCGGAAAACTGATTTGTCGGACTGACTGACAGATGGATTGACTGACTGACAGATGGACGGAGTGCAAACCTAATAGTCCCCTAGCACGCCGGTAGGGGACTAATAAGAGCGCCACAAGCGAACGCCAACGCTCATATGCTTTTATCTGCGGTCCAAAAAAGAGCATTTCTAAATAATTATTTAAAGCAGAGTTATGTGACTTGGTACAGACATGCATATTGTTTCTAGAAACAGGTGTACCAAGTTTCATTTTAAAATGTTGAACAGGTTTTGAGTTATGAGGTAAAGTTTTGTGATGACGCATCAGACACCAAGAGTATCACAATAACCCGACTTTTTATCTTTCAAAAAAATAGACAAGCTAAAAATGGGGAAACTTCTCAAGAGAAGCAATTTCTCCTATGGTCACAATGTCTTCAACCCTAATCAACAATGAAGTCATCAGCAATTTCTACTTTTGTCGAAATGTTTGCATGTGGGAAAGTTTTAATCTTCAGAAAGAGTCAAAGTCATCATGAAAAAGTGAGTGAAAATCCATAAATAACTCTTCAAAGAAATGTACACATGAATAACTGGAGTTTTACACCATTTCCAACGTTTGTTCCGCTGATAGACAGTATAAGTTGACCTGTGCATAGGCAGCTGCCTCGCAGTAATACTCCACAGAACATCCTCACAGGCAGTTGATTACCATCTAACATAGACTACTTCTAGCCCATCTGTTGAACACGAATGATGCTAGTCATAATCACAGTTGTCAATCATCACAAAGACTCAGTCCCTAAGCTGGGATTCAAACTCAGAACCCCTAGATTAAAAGTACTTGACCCCCTAGATTGATAGCCCTCTCGGTACTTAACGAGTCATCGTGGTTTGGCGCAATGAACAAAATTAATTAAAGATATTCCACCAAAACAAATAAATATTTGTTTTCATTTTTATATGATAAAGCAATTAGCTTTTTATAGTCATTATACACATTTTCTGATACAGATGACCTATTTGTTTTATAGGAGTTTGTGCCGTTTACAACAGTATAGAAGTTTAATCTCGGCAACACTTATTCATCCTCGCATCAAAATGTGTATGCAATAGGGGAAAAGTACTATCAATGAATCTAGTTTCATTGTAGATGCTTGTCAAATTGGAGTCAAGCCTTCCTGCTGTTTTCAAATCATAAAATTTGTATGATATAGATTAGTTGAAATGTGTAGGAGGGAGAGGGTTAAATAGTTGTTTCATCGACTGGACTAGTTGCACTGTATCCGCTGGTCAAACTGGATCTACTCGTCTGGTCAACGTGACTGCCAGACCCTGAAATAAAATACATCATTGAATTTGGTATTTTGTTATTTCCTTCGAACATTCAAATTATATTGCATGTACCAGGGCCTTCACTGCCGGTGCATACTTGCCAAATGAGATAATTTTAAGAAAATGTTATTTTTGAGTTTGCAAAGTTCAGTGGCGACAACTTTTCTGCCTTTGAAGTCATCCTAAAAAAAACTTTTAACATCTGAAAAATTGGAAACACAATGTAGAACTTACTACACCTTTGGAATAGAGTTGAAGACAATGTGAGAAAAGAAGTATTTTCCACTTTACCCACGTTAGTCTAAGAAGTTGATCCCCATGTTTTATTGGAAGGTTTATTCCGTTCAAACAGTACAGAGAGACTACCCAGTCCTAGTCTAAACTAGAACTATCACTGAAGATGATAAATACCCCCAAAACAGCACCTTGACCTACACCATAACTTAATAAGTGTAAGGGCCATAACTCTGTAAAATAACATGCAATTGTAAGACCTTGAGGATATGCACATCTCCTCTTGGTATAGAAGCTTCATGTACAATTTTATTGAATTCCACCCAGTGGTTTGTAAGAAATAGGCCGGGCAAAATATGGCTTCCGACCGTACCGACAGACGGACAGCCAGCCCGACACAGTGACTCCTATCTATACACCCTCTTCTTTGAAGGAGGTATAAAAATATGCCTTGACCAAGGGCACTCCACCATTTTAGTTGCATGCAATGATCCGTTGATTGAATTGAATTTAGGTTTAATGTCGTTTTTCAACACTCATATCACAACAGTCAGTAATCCTACTCATGTGTGTCCTGACTTTCTCACACCAGTATACATTACTCCACATATCATTTGTTTCAAGCATGTGGCTGGTTTTCCATATCAATTGTTTATCCCTTTCCCACATACAACAATTCTGCAGCAGACGACTTTGAAAACACCTAAGCAAAAACACGGAAAAGTTATAAGTATTGGTATAATTACTGAAAAGAGTTGAAAAACATTGTGGCAAAAGAAGAAATTGCTTGTTTTGAGCAATTTCTTCTTTTGGCACAGTGTTTTCAAAAGGCGTCTGCTGCAAATGCGTCAGAAAGAGTCTGTATGGGGGGAAAGGGTTATAGTTTTTTAATGAAACACAAATAAAGCCTTTCACATTGGCCTGTGTCAAGCATCTGAAAGCATGATGTTTGAACTCAGGTTCTGAAATGATCAAACTCGAATCCTCCGTTCGAACTTTGATCGTTGGTTTTGTTAGAAACTCAAATTCGTAAATATTTGTTAAAATGTAAAAATAACTTACCTATACTCGACACAGAGACAAGTGACCTAGACTCTGTGTGGGAAACTGGGTCCAAGTATGTGGACGGTACCCAGCCCTCCTCGTTGGTTGTCATGTGATGGGCCAACCACCACCCTGTGGAACCGGTGCGCAGGATCTCAACAACGTCTCCCTCGCGCAGTCCCATCTCGACGTCGTCCACTGGTTGGTAGTCAGCGACGGCAATGAATTTCTGTAAGTAGGACGGCTGTTGGGTAAGAAAGCAAACGCAAAATGACATGCAAAGAAACGTCATGCCAAGCTAACAGAGTAGACAGAGCTATTGATATCATAGCTTAAACCTTTCCCACATACATACTCCTTTGAAAACATTGTAACAAAAGTAGAAATTGTTCAAAATAAGCAATTTCTCCTTTGGCCACAATATTGTTAACTCTATTTAATAATTAAACTCTCATTTATACAGATTTTTTCATATTTTTGACAATACGTGTACAATGTCGTCTGCTGCAGATTTGTTGTAGGTTTGAAAGGGTTAAGTAATACATATATATAGTTATGCTGGCTGATTTCTGCCAAGAACCAGAATGACAAAATGACACACCAACTGGACATTCCAGTATGTTGCCACCCCTGACAGCACGACGACACACCAGCATGACAAATGATGCAGTGACACAACAAATAAGGCAATGCAGCATGTTGTCATGTTGTCGGGGCTATAGCCTGCCAATATTAAAGAATAACCAATCCCTTATTTGTTGTGTTGGCATTCTGACGGAGGCTCGAACATACCAGAAATCCTCATAATGTGGTGTTGGCGCCCAGCCGAAACGCTCAATGCTTTACCAGCCATGTTGATGCTCCCTTTTGTCATTCTGGCTGGTGGGGCGTGGACATGTGATATGGTAGAAATCAGCCACCATAATGACAAGCAGAAGAGAGATTATCAAGGGCAGTAGTGGTGATTTTATATTGGCAATAGTGCATTAACCCTTTCCCACATACAGACTCTTACTGAAGCCTCTGCAGCAGACAACTTTTAAAAACATTATTTAATAATTAGACTATCATTTATGAAAGAAAATCACGTTTTTTTCTTCAATATGTTATTAAAGTTGGCTTTAAGAGACAGAAATACAATACACCATATTTTGTTTAACTGATTGTTGCTGATCAATTAACCCTTTCCCACATACAGACACTTTTTTAAAGCCTCTGCAGGAGAAGAATGGGAATTTCTCCTCTTGTAATAAAGTTTTCAAATGTTTTCATTTTAGAAAGGTTTTTTATACTTTTGACTATATCTTTCATATTGGTCTCCCTCAGATTTGCTGTATGTGGGAAAGGGTACAAGTCCTATATATAGTGTGAACATTAATTGACATACAACATTTGGTCCATCCATTGCTCTTGTAAGAAGCAGCTATCCCTTTCCCTCATACGACAATTCTGCAGCAGACGACTTTGAACAGCTTTTTTTGTCAAAAAAAATAGAAAATCTCTATAATTGAATGGATAACCTATGAGTAAAAGTGAGACATTGTGGCAAAAGGAGAAATTGCTCGTTTTGAGCAATTTCTTCTTTTGTAACTATGTTTTCAAAATGCTGTCTGCTGCAGAGGCGTCAGAAAGCATCTATATGAGGGAAAGGGCTATATATTGTACCTTTGGGAGTGTTCATGGTTTGGTGTACAAAGCAAGACTGCATGGCTTATGAGAACATTCAGGAAGGGACTGAATTTACCCTTTTTTTCAAATGCAGTGGCCAAATATTGTATACATGAGTCTGCAGTCAATTAATTTTCACAATAGTAATATATAAACAACATTAATCAACCCTTTCCCGCTTGCAGGTGTATTATGATGCAATAGGAGCAGACGACTTTTGACAACTTTGTGGCAAACGGAGAATTTACTCACGATGAGAAATTTCTTCTTTTGCTAGAATGTTTTTTCATTTTATTCAATAATCTTTTTTTTTCAAAAATAGAAATATTCAATTTATTTGCTTATATGTTTTCAAAGTCATCTGCTGCCAATTAGGTGTATGTGGGAAAGGGTTAACTCTTAGTGTCTAGAGCTAAACAACATGCAGATTATGTTTCAGAAGAAAGAAACTTGATTGAGCATGCAGCACAAAAGGCAACAGATGCAACCAGTGAATATCAGGATCAGTTTACATAGATTGTGCAGTCTAATCTGAGCATCTTCACCATTAGCTAATCAGTCAATCAACCTTCGTCTAAAGTTGGATCAGATCCAGATCATAATCGGTGAATGCACAGTCTGATCTGGTTCTTCTCTCTTTAAACTTTTTGCTAGAATGATCTTTAAACCCTTTACCCCATACAAAAAAATCCGCAGCAGACAACTTTGAAAGTATATAGGCAAACACACAGAAAATCTCTATAAATGAAGGTTTAATTACTAAAATGAGTTGAAAACATTGAGGCAAAAGGAGAAATTGATTGTTTTTTGAGCAATTTCTTCTTTTGTATCAATGTTTTCAAAAGTCGTCTGCTGCAGAGGCGTCAAAAGGCGTCTGTATATTGGAAAGGGTTAAAAATGACTTAGCAATATACTCTATTAGAAAGAAATGCTGGATAAGAAGAATTTAGTCAGAAAGAATAATGTCTCCTTTTTAATAACATTTTATTCTCAGACTCATCAGTCAAGTCACGTTTGTGTAACATTTCCATCCTTTTTTTATGATGTTTTGAATTATGAACAATCTAAAACTGGTGCATCAAGTTATGGACTAATTAATCTTTTTCCAATAGCACACACATTTTGAGGCAGATGATTTTTGAAAACATTGTGACAAAAGGAGAAATGATTAATTTCTGTTTTACCTCAATGTTTTTAATTGAGAAGGCAAAACTGAAAACACAATATTTCAACTTTATTAAATAATCAAACGCTCATTCATGGAGACTTTCCATGTTTTAGCCAAGATGTTTTCAAAGCGGGTTGACTCCGATGCAGAATTGTTGAATGAGGAAAAGGGTTAAAAAGTCGACAAGCAATGGTTGTTTTTGTGCAACATAGCCAGCAACAATCAACATAGATCTTAACCCTTTCCCTCATATAGACGCTTTCTAACGCGTCTGCAGCAGACAGCGTTTTAAAAACATAGTGACAAAAGAAGAAATTGCACAAAACGTGCAATTTCTCCTTTTGCCACAATGTTTTCCACTTTTTGTCATAGGTTATCCATTCAATTAAAGAGATTTTCTATGTTTTGACAAAATACGTTCAAAGTCGTCTGCTGCAGAATTGTCGTATGAGGGAAAGGGTTAAATAATATAATATATAACAGTGGTTATATTGTGAATGAATGAATGAATGTATATTGTTTTATGGCGCATCGACAGCTAAGGTCATTTAGCGCGCATTTAAATTTTATTATTCATGTTCCCTGGGTGAACAAACCAGTACTAGGCTAGAAAATGTGCCTTGCCCAAGGGCACTCCACCATGACCGAATTGCCGCGACTGGGGGTTATATTGTGACAGAATAAAACAAGTTTACCCTTCCCCACTTACACAACTGCAGCAGACAACTTCTGAAAATATTGTGACAAATTAACCCTTTCCCTCAGACGTTTTCCCAGATATGGTCAAAGTCGTGTGCTGCAGAATTGTTGTATGAGGGAAAGGGTTAAGAAAGAATTGCTCAAGTGGGAAAAGTATAAGTTACCTGCTGCGAAAATGCCAAATATTGTTTTGTATCAGACAAGTATTTTATATGCAGAATATTCACAACGTCACAGCAATATATATAGTCTATTATTAATTCTTATGTAAAACAACATACATTTTTATCACACATTTTTTAACATGTCAAATCAAAGAAGGACAATATTCTTTGCAGCTAAGAATTCCATAACCTATGTTTTATAGCCTATGTGTATAAACTCTTGGTTTTGTGGATCAATAAAATACTTAGTATTGGTCTATCCATTTCACAGATACAACAAATCTGCAGCAGACAACTTTGATTACACTTCAGCAAATTCATGGAAAATCTCTGTTAATGAAGTATAATAAATGAATAAATGAGTTAAAGACATTGTGACCATTAACCCTTTCCCTCATACAACAATTCTGCAGCAGACGACTTTGAACATATTTTGTCAAAACATAGAAAATCTCCATAGTTGAATGGATAACCTATGACAAAAAGTGGAGAACATTGTGGCAAAAGGAGAAATTGCTCATCACTATGTTTTCAAAAAGCCGTCTGCAATGTTTACTCCCCCTTATGTGATAAATATTGTGGAGAAATATTTACTCATCATTATGTGATAGATATTGTAGTCAAATGTTGACTCCTCATTATGTGATAGATATTGTAATGAAATATTTACTCATTATGTGATAGATATTGTAGTTAATATTTACTCCTCATTATGTGATAGATATTATAGTGAAATATTTACTCCTTATTATGTGATAGATATTATAGTGGTATGTTTTCTCCTCATTATGTGACAGATATTGTAGTGGAACGTTTACTCCTCCTTATATGAAGACTGTGGCAAGATCTTACCTCTAATGGAGAAGTTTGATGTTCATTTTTCCTTGTTTCCTCCGGCTCGGAATCTGTGAACTCATTTTCTGACCAGTGCTCATTGTCGAGTCGCATGTCAGGTGGGGTCTCAGGGGACATCATTGTCAGCCCGACGGGAACCGTTGAGGTGTTGTTATTGCCGGATCCTTGTCGGTGTCGCCAGCTCTCCAATCCGCTGTCGCTACCAGACCGGGTGAGATCCTCTGATGACCTCTGGACGAGATTCAGTTTACTAACTGGAAAAATACAAAAACAAAACTTTTTTATGATTGCATTTCGATGAAAGAGGGCCATGATATGGCCCTGGATCAATCACCTGAGTGAAAGTTTTATACCTTTCATTTTGTCAGAGAATGAATAAGTTTTGTTTTATGGCATTGCAACACGAAGAGGTCAATAAGGACCGGAGTGAAAAATGGAGGTGAGCACAAAATGACAATAGTTGAAGATGATGATGAATAGTTGAAAGGACTATAATAATTTTGCATCCTTCACAAGTCAAAACCTTTATGGTAAAACGTTGCATTTTACAAACTGAAAAAGCTTCAATGTTGAAGTTGTTCCCTATATATCTCTATGTGAAACAGGTGACCTCTTGGACAGGGGCATAATTTGAGAAAAAATCTTAGTAGACGACCACTATACAATGCTATACAATGCTATACACCAACTATCTTTGCCTTTCTGTTTCAGACAAGAATTTAAAAGTTTGCTATATATCTCTATCTAAAACAGGTTACCTTCAAGGGCATAATTAGAACAATCTTGGTATAGGACCAACCAGACAATGCTTACAGTTTTTGCCGAAAAATAATTATATTCTTTTTCCTTCAAGTTGCCATGGCTACCAGAGTTCTAAATGGAATTAAATTCTTTGAACAATTTTGAAAGGACACCACCAAAGGAACATCCCTGTGAAGTTTAATCAAAATTTGTCTAGTGATTTAGGAGGAAAAGTTGTTTGTAGGAAAATGAGAACAGATGTCTGGTGAGTAGCTCGCCCCGCACTTCATACTCAGGTAAGCTAATAACAGCTTTGTCCAGGAAATAACGGCTAAAAACAATCTTTTTTTTTTAAAAAATATATATAATTTATATGCTATTTTCAGACTCCTCAAATTTGAAACCTTTCCCACATACAACAAATGAAGAACAAGAAATATGTGAGCTACTTCTCACTAGTGATACCCCCGCTCATGTGTTGAAAGACATATGTGATGGTGGGGTAAAGGGCCATAACTCCGTGAAAAATCATCCAACCGGAACGCAAACACGAAATGCGCATCTACACTTGGTGGTGATCCTTCCTATGAAGTTTCATAAAATTCCAAAAAGCGGTTGCAGAGAAATAGCCCGGAAATGAATTTAGTCATACATAGCCTGATGGTGGAGTAAAGGGCCATAACTCCGTGAAAAATAATCCAACCGGAACGCAAACACGATATGCGCATCTACACTTGGTGGTGATCCTTCCTATGAAGTTTCATAAAATTCCAAAAAGCGGTTGCAGAGAAATAGCCCGGAAATGAATTTAGTCATACATAGCCTGATGGTGGGGTAAAGGGCCATAACTCCGTGAAAAATAATCCAACCGAAACGCAAACACGATATGCGCATCTACACTTGGTGGTGATCCTTCCTATGAAGTTTCATCAAATTCCAAAAAGCAGTTGCAGAGAAATAGCCCGGAAATGAATTTAGTCATACATAGGGGTAAAGGGCCATAACTCCGTGAAAAATAATCCAACCGGAACGCAAACACGATATGCGCATCTACACTTGGTGGTGATCCTTCCTATGAAGTTTCATCAAATTCCAAAAAGCGGTTGCAGAGAAATAGCCCGGAAATGAATTTAGTCATACATAGGGGTAAAGGGCCATAACTCCGTGAAAAATAATCCAACCGGAACGCAAACACGATATGCGCATCTACACTTGGTGGTGATCCTTCCTCTGAAGTTTCATCAAATTCCAAAAAGCGGTTGCATAGAAATAGCCCGGAAATGAATTTAGTCATACATAGGTGTAAAGGGCCATAACTCCGTGAAAAATAATCCAACCTGAACGCAAACACGATATGCGCATCTACACTTGGTGGTGATCCTTCCTATAAAGTTGTATCAAATTCCAAAAAGCGGTTGCAGAGAAATAGCCCGGAAATGAATTTAGTCATACATAGGGGTAAAGGGCCATAACTCCGTGAAAAATAATCCAACCGGAACGCAAACACGATATGCGCATCTACACTTAGTGGTGATCCTTCCTATGAAGTTTCATCAAATTCCAAAAAGCGGTTGCAGAGAAATAGCCCGGAAACAAAAGTGTTACGGACGGATGGACGGACGGAAGGACGGAAGGACTGAAGGACGGAAGGACGGACATGGGTAAAACAGTATACCCCCCCCCCTTTCCTTCGGAACCGGGGGTATAATTACTAAAAACAAGTAACTGGAGGATTGCAAGCAATACCATAGTCCCCTACCGGTTTGCACTTTTGAGTCTGTTTCTGTTGTCATAGCAACCCAATGTTTAGGTATATCAAGACAATAAAGTATGAAAATAAAGAAAGGGAAATAACTCAAAAATTAGGGAAGCAAGAGTTGTGGTTCATGTGCACTGCACTCCCCCTTGATACGATGTATTCATGTGTGAAATTTCATAGCCATAGCTAGTATAGTTATGGAGATATGCTCCGGACAAAAATCAAGTATGAAAATAAAGAAAGGGAAATAATTCAAAAATTAGGCAAGCAAGAGTTATGGTTCATGTCCACTGCACTCCCCCTTGATACGATGTATTCATGTGTGAAATTTCATAGCCATAGCTAGTATAGTTATGGAGATATGCTCCGGACAAAAATCAAGTATGAAAATAAAGAAAGGGAAATAACTCAAAAATTAGGCAAGCAAGAGTTATGGTTCATGTCCACTGCACTCCCCCTTGATGAGATGCATCCATGTGTGACATTTCATAACCATAGCTAGTACAGTTTTGGAGATATGCTCCGGACAAAAATCAAGTATGAAAATAAAGAAAGGGAAATAACTCAAAAAATTAGGGAAGCAAGAGTTATGGTTCATATGCACTGCACTCCGCATTGATGAGATGTATCCACATATGGAATTTCATAGCCATAGCTAGTACAGTTTTGGAGATATGCTCCGGACACAAATTTGCCGGACTGACTGACTGACGGACTGACGGACGGACTGACTGACGGACGGAGTGCAAACCTAATAGTCCCCTTCGGCACGCCGGTAGGGGACTAATAACAGTGTACCCCCGATAAACTTGCACACATGTAACTTCCTACAAGGGAATATATCTTGCTCATTACCACAGTTTAATTATAAACAACAAAATTAATAATAAATGAAGCTATACAACTATCCCTTAACCTTTTCCCTCATACGACAATTCTGCAGCAGACGACTTTGAACATATTTTGTCAAAAAATCGAACATTTCTATAATTGAATGGATAACCTATGACTGAAAGTGGAAAACATTGTGGCAAAAGGAGAAATTGCTTGTTTTGAGCAATTCTTCTTTTGTCATCATGTTTTCAAAAAGCTGTCTGCTGCAGAGGCATCAGAAAGCGTCTATATGAGGGAAAGGGTTAAGATGACTTAATTATTGTTTTACAAAACTCGTTAGTACAAGTTGAGTTCATTGTCCCACTATTGATACTATATCCAAACAGTTGGATTGCTTTTGGTACATATATATATAATTACACTATTAAAGTTAGGATACATCGTTAGGTTAACAAGCATGCTGATAGATATCTTGAGTTTTTAACCCTTTCCCACTTGCAGACGCATTCTGACGCATTTGCAGCAGATGACTTTTGCAAACATTGTGGCAAAAGGGGAAATTGCTCATGATGATCAATTTCTTCTTTTGCCACAATGTTTTCGGCTCTATAATTTAATGAATAAACTCTCATTTATGGAAATATTTCATGGTTTTTTTTTTCAATATGTTTTGAAAGTCATCAGCTGCAGAATTGTCGAATGTGGGAAAGGGTTAAACAATTGTTATCTCGAATATCAATACTTGCAAGGTCAAAACACTGTTGTGTCATATGTATATTTAACCCTTTCCCATAACAGATGATTTCTTACACCTGTATGAAGATGACATTGGAACGAGCAATTTCATATTCAATGATCATACTTTTATTTACAGTCCTTTTCCATATTTTTGCAGGTATGTTTTGAAAGTTGTCTTCTTCAGATTTGACAAATGTGGGAAAGGGTTAGCCCTATCCCTCATAGAACCTAAAACTTAAGGAGGAGACAATTTACGGGAAATAAACACAGTCCCTGATTCAGATTACTTTAGATGTTTATTAAAAATATGACTATAGAAAAGATTGTGAGAAAAGAAGAAGACATTGCTCAAAATGAGAAATTTCTCCCTTTTCACATTTACTGACGTTTCGAAAAATGAAATTGAATTTGTCAATGCAAAAATATGATCATCAGTAGGATGGTTAACCCTTTCCCACATAAAACAAATATGCAGCAGACGATTTAATAAACATCTGGTTAAAAATGTCGAAAGTATCTCTGAATGAAATTGTAATTATGGAGTAGGATTAAAAATGTTCTGGCAAAAGGAGAAATTGCTTATTATGCGCAATTACTCCTTTTGCCACTATGTCTTCAAAAGTAGTCTGTTTCATAGGTCTCTTTGAATGCGACACTGTTGGCTACTCAACCCAACATTTTTATCATGAAATTCCTTGAACAGGCATTGGATTCTTACAAATGCAAAGCCAGACAAGTTAATTTTAAAACTTCAGCATTGAACATTTCACTCTATCCCACATACCAATGCTTTCTGATGCCTCTGCAGCAGACAACTTTTGAAAAAACTGTGGCAGAAGCAGAAATTGCTCAGAATGAGCCATTTCCCTTTTTGCCACTATATTTTAAACTTTATTCAAAACTGTTCCTTCCATATTTTTGACTAAATGTTTTCAAAGTCGCCTGCTGCAGATTTGTTGCATTTGGAAAGGTTTAACCCTTTCCTTCATACGACAATTGTGCAGCAGACCACTTTGACCATATTTTGTCAAAAAATAGAAAATCTCTATAATTGAATGGATAACCTATGACTTAAAGTGGAAAACATTGTGGCAAATGGAGAAATTGCTTGTTTTGAGCAATTTCTTCTTTTGTCACTATGTTTTCAAAAAGCCGTCTGCTGCAGAGGCGTCAGAAAGCGTCTTTATGAGGGAAAGGGTTAAAGATACACAAATTTTCTTTGCACCATCATAAAAGTGTATGTCTATCTAATATAATAATTAATCTCTTCTTCCAAAGCTAAAATTTGGATATCGTGTAAAAAGGCAAGATTTAATCCAGTATGAGTTATAGAAATGGCTACGAGTAAACATAGAAACAGGATAGATATAATTTTAAAACATTTCAATTGAAATATATTTTTCTGAATTGAAAACAGATGAAACGGTTATTGTTTAAAGAATGAATTGAGTACACATATATTTTTACACTGTTTACACTTAATTATCGTTGCATGCATTTTACAATTATTACACTTAATTATCGGTACATACATTTTACAATTATTACATTTAATTATTGTAACATTTAATTTACAATTATAACATTTAATTATTGTGACATATATTTTGCAAATAATTAAACTTTATTATTGTTATTTCATTTTTCAACAATTTACATGTACATTGTAAAACCGGGCCTGCCCACATGTAGACCCATTTTGATGTAACAAACAACTTTTGAAAAGAAAACACTGTCATATTTTAGCCTAGATAGTTTCATTATAAGTTGTCTGCTGCAGATTGATTGTATGTGAGAAAGCATTAATGCCCAAACAAAATGTTGCCTGACACACTACTTTTACTTAAATATATTAATTAAATTATATTTTAAAGAAATGAATTGACTTGCCAAAACAAGTCGGCCATTAAAAAATAATTTTGAATAATAACAATGTCTCTAAAGGAGAAATTCCTCACAATGCATGGGCAAATTCTCCTTTACGGTCATTGTTTTTAACTAGAAATATCACTGATTAGGTGATGAATACCCCCAGCTGGTGCCTGACAATATACATATGTATGAGAAATTCAAGGGGCCATAACTCATTTAAAAATAATTTCAGTGCAACACGCCGACAATATGCACAACTAGGCTAGGTATCAATCATTCTTGTGAAGTTATATTGAATTCTGACCAAGGGTTGCTGAGAAATAGTGTTCACAAGAAATGTCTATAGACCAACTATGTATGAGAAATTCAAGGGGCCATAACTCATTTAAAAATAATTCCAGTGCAACATGCTGACGATATGCACAACTAGGCTAGGTATCAATCATTCATGTGAAGTTATATTGAATTCTGACCAATGGTTGCTGAGAAATAGTGTTCACAAGAAATGCCCAGACCAACAGACCGACCGACAAACCGACAAACAAACCGACCGTCAAGCGTGACTCCTATTAGTCGAGTAGGAAGGTAGGGTCCCCATGCACCCCGAGGATATATTTTTTTAACCTACATTTTTGTAATCCTCAGGGTATCTAGTAAATGAAATGTTATGTTCCCAGTGCGAAATATTGTCCCATGGGGTCCATTGGCGGCCATTTTGGCTGCCATCTTGGATTTCTTACGAACATTTATAATTGGCATAACTTTTGAACCAGACATGATACAGAGACAAATTACCACATTCTTTTGTGTAATTTGGGCATTACAAAACGAATAAGATAATTATTTTTAAAATTAAACGAATATATAAACCATATAGATATAAAAAACGAAAAACAATCTTGTAAAATTTTTTACTCAAATTCTTCCGTCTATGGATGCTGTAAGGAACTATAATTGCTAGTTAAAATGTTATATGGTTCAAAACTTGTGAAACAGGATGCGCTATACAGTAGCGGTTATGTTATGTTTGCAGTCACAACTACATGATATATTAATCATCATTAAAGAGCATATAATAATCAAGCTCTTGCTCATCCTCATCTCCGTTGTTGTCCTCAACCTCTTGAACAGTTTCCTCCAGCAAGTCAATGAGTGCAGGGCATAGCATGGGGCCACAAGACCACACTGGCGAGTCGGTTATTCACACGCTGGATGAGTGGGAGAAGGTTGTCTGTGCACGGCAGGGAGAGATCTAACTTAGATTTGGTTGTAAGCTAATCATCTTCCCCCACCATCTTCTAGAGCATGGTGCTGCGCTGTCTTCTCCCGAGCATGGCCAAACATTAGATATGTAAATGCCTCGATGTCATCCATCACTCCCGACATCACAGTCCATTCAACTCCGAGCGTTCTGCGTAAAACATCTTTACTAATCACTTAATTGGAAAGTAATACTGCAGAACATCCTCAATACAGAAAGATGCTTACCTGAAAACTGCGCGGTACTTGGGTAGGGATTGTAGCTTTTTTCAGGGGTCCAACCTTGTCCTTGCCCTCGAAAGCCCTTGTTACATCTTCTCCTATAAATACATACAGTCCAAGAAGAGTGGTGCAGTAGTCAGCTCCTTTTAATTCCGCTATTTCACTTACGTTCACAATTTATTTTGCAATGCTTTCCAGTCCCGGTATCTACGTAGATGGTTAGTGCGATGGAGTGGGCATGGTGCAGGAGTATCATGAAAATATCGGTGACTGGCGTCCTTACTTCGTCCATCGTAAGCAATGAACAGGTTCGCCATATCACCGTTGCTCTTCACAGCATACTGCAGCATTATAATCAGACGGGTATGGTCTATAACACTGAGCCAGAATGTAGCAGTTTTTCCAAGGAAGCCAGCATGCACCTTGTCTTCAGAGATCACATACCTCTCAAGCATAGTAAGAGTTGACGGGTCCTGCAATACGAGCGCAAGTGTCTCCTGGTCACAGTTCTGGACAAGACTAAGCAGGGTCGCTGGGTTGATGATCTCAACCCTCTCCTGCTCATTTAATCTCCAGTAACAGTCGCTCCATGGCATCACTGACTGTTTTGAGACAGAACAGGGCTTTGGAATATGCTTTTCCTTTAAGCACAATACCCAAGCAACCACTTGTAACAATACCAGATTCAATAAGTATTTCCCAGTAGCCTGATCCGCTGCATTTGTGACTTTCCACCATGCCCATGTAGTCCATCCCAGTATAGAAAGCGCCTGGTGTGACCACATGCATCTTGTACTCCTCTGGGAATTTCCAAATTAGAGGGAGGGCTTTCATACAGCCACCAAGATCAAAGGTGTTGAGGACATACTCCTAACCAACTTCCTGTGTAGCATCAGCTGACCGCTTCAGAAGCTCCTTGGTGACTGATTATTCAGTGAAGGGGTGGTTAATAGGGGTCAAATAGTTGATGGTTGATTTTTTGGTTGGTTTGACGCCAGTAGATGAAATGAAGCCACCAAACCCTGTGGCAAGTTGCTTCTCTCCGCTGCTTCCGACTACCCGAGCAAATATCCAGACTCGATAATGCTTGATGCACTTCAAAGACACTCCATTGTTTACAGTGGGCGGAGTGAATACATATCCTTGAGGAAATTAAGGACCAACCAAGCTATATATATGAACAGGAGCTAGAGTCTCAGGTGTATCCACCTTCAGGGATTGTGTCTTGTTTCTCTCGTAGAGGGAAAGTGCTCGATCTTGGTTAGTGGCATCAAAGTCAGGTTTCACCTCATGTATCATAATCCAGCCGGTGCTGTTTACCACTGTTGAACCATGTATGTTCGTTGTTATTGTGTTTATATTGTCTCACTCCAGATGGAATACGTCGTTGGCTTCACCAGTTATAATCTGAGGAGTGAAGTTGGTGGAAACCTCATCGAGAACCTTAGCCGATACTGTTTCAAGTTCCAAACCGAAATTTCACCTTTGTCGCAGCTTGGCAGATGTTCTTGAATAGTACAGAAAACGATCACTATATATAACACGAAACAACTATAACAATGCTTACTATAGGGTTGACAAAACAAATACACACACCAATCTGGGGATATATCATACCTGGCCAATAAAGAGCACAATGCGTCTTATCTTCTCACTCTTCGTTGCGTCTGTATCCCCATATATGACAATACTCAGGAATTTCTAGAGGAGTTCATCTGTTGACTTCACATCTAGATTTAATGCATCGTTCAGTTTTTCCAGAATTTTTCATTTCAAGTTTTTCACAAAATATACGTTATGGAGGGAACAGTTGACTACTTACATCGGGACCGTACTTGTGATGTTTTTTCAGAGACGTATGACGTAGCGGCTTCAGATGTGTTCGGTGGTACACTACACTTTAAAGGATCCAGGTTTTTAGTAAAAGCTTTGATAGCAGCCGCGATGGTAGCCGATTGAGTCTAAATCTGCATCAACAAGACTTTCCGGAATGCGATTACAGACAGCCTCCATGCGGTACTGTGAATCATATGGCATCAGGAGACGCCGGTTACGAATGCCATGGTTGCTGAGCTAGCTTTTCAATGACAGATCCCTTGATACCACTGAATGATATAAATTATAGATGCTGGATACCACTCGCGTGTAATATACATGTTACAGACAGACACTTTAGCAATTCTTTTGACCCACCACCAGTATCTGTTTTGCGTTTTTTTTTACTTCGGCATGCTTAGCTACCACCATCATAAATACATGCATATATAAGTATTGTGTCTACATATACCACCACCAATTTCATAATGCAGTTAGAAGAATCAACCTTAACAAGTAAATTCGCATTAGTTTTTAAGCGGTGAAATACTTTCCTGTGAAATATGTAACATGAGAGCTCGATTCCTTTCGAAAACCAGCCAGATCCGCTCATGCATGACTGGATTATGGCCCTTGAAATGGTCAAAATTGCTATAAAAGAGCTTGTTAATACGATACAGTCTTCACTTTTGATTGTATCTCAACCAAACTTATACAGCAGTTAGATATCCATGAGAGCTCGGTTCCTTTCGTAAACCAGCCAGATCCGCCCATGCAAGACTGGATTATGGCCCTTGAAATTGTTCAAATTGCTATAATTAAGCATGTGAACACAATAGAGGCTCTATTTACTATCTGATCTTCACCAAACTTAGATAGTAGTTAAATATTGATGAGAGCTTGGTTCCTTTTGAAAACCAGCCAGATCCGGCAAGACTGGATTATGGCCCATGAAATTGTAAAAATTGCTATAATACAGCTTGTGAACACAAAAGAGCCTCCATTTACTATCCGATCTTCACCATACATACATGCTCTGGATTGAAAATGAGCAAAGAACCATACCAGTAGAGCATAGGCCCTCATGGGCCTCTTGTTTCCCCTTATTTATGAACACAATTTGTTTAAATAACAGTCTGATCATAAAAAGAACCATTTTAATCGCTTCCCAATGCTCAAGTTACATGAAAAAGTAGTCTCATTTGTCTCTGTGTCATGTCTTGTTCAAAAGTTATGCCAATTATTGATTTTCTAAGAAATCCAAGATGGCCGCCAAAATGGCCGCCAACGGACCCCATGGGACAATATTTCGCATTGGGAACATACATTTTCATTTACTAGATACCCTGAGGATTACAAAAATGTAGGTTAAAAAAATATATCCTCGGGGTGCATGGGGACCCCACCTTCCTACTAGACTATATATAGCCCCCGTATGTATCTGGGGGTATAAATATATACAGTCATGCACTCATGGCAAAGATCATCAGTTTTTCTGATGTAAGTTTGTTATTTTGATACAGTAACAGGATTGAAAATATTGTGGGAAAAAGAGACATTGTTCATCTTGAGCAATTGTATTCTTTCCAACACTGTTTTCAAAAGTTGTCTGAATCAGGTAGTGTTAATTTGACATTATGTACCGTCTAATTCCTCTGTGCTCTGTGACCCTGTAAATTGTACAATAACAATCAGAACATAGCTAAATGTACGAGAGCAGACTGAACAAGTATGCCCCACCTGGTTTTAGGCTTTCCTGTTTGCAATAATTGAGATGGATATTAACCCTTTCCCACCTATAGACAAATTTTGACGCATCTGTAGCAGACGACTCTTGAAAACATTGTAGCAAAAGGAGAAATTGCTCAACAAGTAATTTCTCCTATTGTCACAATATTTTCAACTATTTTCAGTAATTATACCTTCATTTATAGAGTTTTTGAATATTTTTTACTAAATGTCTTCAAAGTTGTCTGTTGAAAATTTGAAGTATGTGGGAAAGGGTTAATATATCTGATCTGCTTCTAGCAATTTGGTGTCTTAATGAATCTGCCTACAGTGAAGACTCGGGTGAGCCTGTGTTTTATACATACAGTCTCATCACAGTCTCTAAGATCTCTACATATGAGTGAGAACCATGCAACTATAGTATGTATTTTATTTTTAAAAATTTATCAATGAGTTGATTGTTGATAAAAATGTAATATATAATATGTCATGATTTAATTTAATTAAAATCTTGAATCATGTTAAATCTGTAAGTATGATAAGAACTTCAGATAAGACAGCACTATCTACCCTTTCCCACATACAATGAAATCTGCAGCCAGGACGACATTGAAAACACCTTGTTTTTAATTCTTAATGAATGCATAATTATTGAATACTGCTGAAAACATAGTGATTTCTCCTTTAGCCACATTGTTTTTAAATGGCGTCTGCTGTGGATGCACACATGTGGGAAAGGGTTAAAGGTCAAACTGAACTGACCCTATACATTTAAATATATAATATATCTATAGGTGCTTCCTATTTACGAAAAAACGCAAGATAATTATAAACAAAAATTAAAGAACATACTTTGGCCATACAAAAAGGATTTATAAGTAATTGACTAGACAATAATAATGTTAATGTCATGTTTCTTGCATTATCAAAACATATTTGGAATTCGTATTGCTGTCATCTATTATTACGAACAGAAAATAATAAAGTAAAAACTTTCAGAAAATCAAGGAATACATTTATAATGAACGAGGTTAAAACATGAGGGCCAAGATGATCCTTAATCGATCACCTGCATTATGGTAAAGAAGCAAATAGATCAGCCCTTTTCTGATGCCATCTGGCGACTACCTTTTTCAACCAGTCAATATGACTGGAACAAATTATGTAAGGGGTCACATTTCTGCTAAACCCTTTCCCTATTAGAGACAGTTTCTGAGGCCTATGCAACAGACGATTTAGGAAAATATTGTCACCAAAAGAACAATTGCTCCTTATGAGAAAGTTATCCTTTTGCCACAATGTTTGATAAATAATTATACTTTGAATGAGTGCGGCAATAGCTCATGTATAGGAATTTGGGGTCTTTCATGTTGATACCACTTTTTTTGCGGGAAACGACGTCGCTCCATTGACGTTACGCCAAGATGAAGTGTAACGGAAATGACGTCACGTCTTTCTTTGGCTACGATACAGTCAAAATTTAGGTTCGGGCGTAAAAGGCTAATTCTGTCGGATTTTTTTACAAACGGGAAAACATATTTCTTACAGATTTCCATTTAGTTTTAACTTTTCGTACAAATGTTTATTCCCACATAACACAGCATTTTAATGATCTTAAATATCTATTTAAAAAAAAAATGATTAAAAAGACGACAATAATTTTCAATCCATGTTTTTCCGCTCATTTTATACATACCCAAAATACCGATTTTAAAAAAAATGATTAAAAAGACGACAATAATTTTAATCCGTGTTTTTCTGCTCATTTTATACACACCCAAAATACCGATTTAAAAAAAAAAAGATTAAAAAGACGACAATAATTTTCAATCTGTGTTTTACGTCTGCCTTTTATACATATCCAAAATGGCGGCCCCCATGGATTTTTCCAGTTTCATTTCAGAAAGCTTCATGGGTTATTGAAAAAAAAAAAAGGGCGTAAAAGGCTAATTCTGTCGGATTTTTTTACGAACGGGAAAACATATTTCTTACAGATTTCCATTTAGTTTTAACTTTTCGTACAAATGTTTATTCCCACATAACACAGCATTTTAATGATCTTAAATATCTATTTAAAAAAAAAATGATTAAAAAGACGACAATAATTTTCAATCCGTGTTTTTCCGCTAATTTTATACATACCCAAAATACCGATTTAAAAAAAAAAAGATTAAAAAGACGACAATAATTTTTAATCTGTGTTTTACGTCTGCCTTTTATACATATCCAAAATGGCGGCCCCCATGGATTTTTCCAGTTTCATTTCAGAAAGCTTCATGGGTTATTGAAAAAAAAAAAAAAAAAAAAAAAATCTCACACCTGTTAACTATAAGCGAAAAAACCCATTCATGGTGTTTTTTTCGTATAAATCTTTCCTGCTTTCTTTCTATGCAACTGGAACACTCGGCAATCATTGTTTTGTCAGCTTGTTTAACCCTTTCCCTTATATAGACGCTTTCTGATGCCTCTGCAGCAGACGGCTTTTTGAAAACATAGTGACAAAAGAAGAAATTGCTCAAAACGAGCAATTTCTTTATGCCACAATGTTTTCCACATTTAGTCATTATAAGGTTATTCATTAAATTATGGATATTTTCCATTTTTTGACAAAATACGTTCAAAGTTGTCTGCTGCATAACTTAATAAGTAAAAGGGCCATAACTATGTAAAATAACACGCAATTGTGACCCCTTTACGATATGCACATCTCCTCTTGGTATAGAAGCTTCATGTACAATTTTATTGAATTCCACCCAGTGGTTTGTAAGAAATAGGCTGGACAAAATATGGCTTCTGACTGACCGACCGACCGACAGACAGACAGACAAACTGACACAGTGACTCCTATATACCCCCTCTTCTTCGAAGGAGGTATAATAATATGGGTTATCTTCCCTGTTGATATTTAACGATTTGGTAAGTAATAATTTGATTGACTGACATATGTCAAACTGAGACACCTTGTTATAGGCAGTCATCACATCTATACGAGTGATTGATACAACAGCAAAGTTAACTGTTTTTCCCTCATAAAGACTCTTTCTGACGCCTCTGCAGCAGACGGCTTTTTAAAACAAAGTGACAAAAGAAGAAATTGCTCAAAACAAGCAATTTCTCCTTTTGACACAATGTTTTCCACTTTTAGTCATAGGTTATCCATTCAATGGGAGACATCGGTCAGTTATCTCTCTTTAATACTCTCTACATCTAGCTAGGTCCTATCATTTGGTTTCCTCTGTTTTTATCATTGGTTTCTTTGCACTGGATGGTGCACTTATAATTGCATTTTCTTGGCCAACTGTTGTTAGATTGATTAGTAATTCCACATTTGTTTTCTTTAAACACTGCTCTGTAAATTTTCTCTTTTGAATCATCACTTTAATTAACACATTTATGATTAATGTGTACAGAGTAATTGCAATATCTCATTGCGAAATATCGATAAAGACAAAGGATTCCAACTTAAAGGACCTACCAACTATTTGGTCTTTATCTGACAAGGGAGATAATATAATTATCACTTATGTCCCTAATTATAGAGATTTTCTATTTTTTGTCAAAATATGTTCAAAGTCGTCTGCTGCAGAATTGTCATATGAGGGAAAGGGTTAATGTCTGTTGTTTTTTTTAGATTGACACATTGAGATGCGACTTAACCCTTTTCCACATACAGCAGACGACTTTGAGAGCATGTTTGCAAAACCCCAAAAAATCTCTATTAATGAAGGTATATTTAATGCAAAAATGTTAAAAACGATTGTGGCAAATGGAGAAATTGCTCGTTTTGAGCAATTTCTCCTTTTGCCACAATCTTTTCAAAATTTGTCTGCTGCAGAGGCATCAAAAAGCGTCTATATGAGGGAAAGGGTTAATTAGAAACACATCTCCCTCCAGTTTACAGGCAGAAGTGCTAGAAGACCCCTTTTTGCCCGAAGCATCTCTTATATTTATGAAAAATAATTTAAAACACTGAATACAATACTTACTTTTGATTTCATCAAACTGGCACATCAAAACCTTTTTGATTTCTTTGACCCAAAAATCTTTCACTTCAAGACTTGGAGCCTGATGGGTAAAGAAAAGTGTACAACTATTATATGCCAAGTTGATTAACCATTTCCAACCTACAGATGCTTTTTGGTGCCTTTGCAGCAGTTGACTGTTTAAAACATTCAGGCAAAAGGAGAAACGGTTGTTCATAATTGTTCAATAATTGTTCATTCATTTACGTTTTCCATATTTTTGACACAATAGTTTTGAAGTTGTTTGCTGCAGATTTGTTGTATCCTTCACAAAGATTGATATAAAATTTACCCTAGAGTAAATCAATAAGATTCACATTACTTCCACCAAAACTTAAAACTTAGAATAGTCGTAAAGAGGAATGCCTTGTTATCCCATATAGTCATTAACCCTTTCCCTCATATAGACGATTTCTGATGCCTCTGCAGCAGACAGCTTTTTGAAAACATGGCAACAAAAGAAGAATTCAATTATTGTTCTTTCATTTAAAGAGATTTTCTGTGCTTTTGCCTAGATCTTTTCAAAGTCGTCTGCTGTATGTGGGAAAGGGTTAATGTCCCATTTGATTTATCATTGATTCATCTTATATCCCATTAGTCAGTGCTTACTATAAACTTTTGGCCGCCTTGATATGACTGAAAAAAATGTTGAAAACGGTGTTAAACCCTTTCCCTCATACGACAATTCTGCAGCAGACGACTTTGAACGTATTTTGTTAAAACATAGAAAATCTCTATAATTGAATGAATAACCTAAGACTTTAAGTGGAAAACATTGTGGCAAAAGAAACAAGAGCTGTCGGGGGACAGCGCGCTCGACTATATGCCGCTTATTCACATAAAGCATAAAGCACTATTTCATTATATTGCACTTAAGTACTATAAACCCTTTCCCTCATACGGCAATTCTGTAGCAGACGACTTTGAACGTATTTTGTCAAAACATATAAAATCTCCATAATTGAATGGATAACCTATGACAAAAAGTGGAAAACATTGTGGCAAAAGTAATTCAAGGGCCATTACTCCATATTTAGGATACAATGGAGTTATCTAACCTATTTGTATGATGGTCCTTAACAAATGTATGAAGTATGAAGTGATTTGAATAATGAAACTTTAGCATTGAGCTAAGCGCAAATGTTAAAACTGACCGAGTCCAAAAATAGCAAAACCTTGAAAAAAGGTTTACCAAATGTTTGACATCATGCAAAACCCGTTTGATATGTTGAAGAATTATATTTGATAAATGAATGATCACAATTAGAAAGGAATGTAACCAAAAATTATGAATTTATTTAAAATTCTCAAAATCAAACAAAAATCATGTTATTTATTCCCAAAAAGTCACACTCAGCATCTTCAACATACAATGTAAAGAAAAGTATTATATGTAATTATATTCCAAATATGAAAGCCCTAACACAAGTACTTATTGAGAAAAATTAAAAAATTAAATGAAAATTTCCAACTTGCCCTAAAACTTTAACCACACAAAATCATGTTTTTTACCCCAAAAAGAAGGTCACTCTCAGCATCTTCAGCATTCAAATTAAAGAAAGGTATAAGATGTAACTACATTCCAAATATTAAAGCTGAAGCACAAATACTTATTGAGAAAAATTAAAAAATTAAATGAAAATTAAACACTATCAATTCATCAAATGAACATACGCATATTCAATACAGTAAGGTAAACAAAATAGTGTTAACAAGTTTTTCCTTCAATTTGGCCTGTGACATAGTTTCTGACTGGGTTATAGCCATGTTTAAAACATCCATTCTGACAAAGTTTCAACAGGCTAAAATTAAAACAACAGCCTCCTAGATGTTCCTTTAATTTAGCCTATTGACCTTATGTTTGACCTGACATGACCCATATTTGAACATGGCCTAGATATCATCAAGACAGACATTCTGACAAAGTGTCAAGATGCTCAAGCAAACAGAGGTCTAGAGTGTTAACAAGAAGATTCTTCTCAATTTTATTCAACATGATCTATAATCGAATATAGCCTAGATTTCACCAAAACACCAATTCTGACAATATGTCAACATGCTTAAATTAAAAATGCGGCATTCGGAATTTCAGAGTGTTTAAAAAATGTTCATTCAATTTGGTCAAGTGACGTAGTTTTTAACCTGCCATGGCCTTTATTTTAACTAGTCCTAGGTATTGTCAAGACAAACATTCCGACAAAGTTTCAAGCTGCTGAAGGAAAAGTGCGATTTCTAGACTGTTAACAATATTTTCTTTCAGATTAGTGAAGTGATACATCAAGACAATTATTCAGACAAAGTTTCAACATGCTAAAGATAAAAATTAAGCATCCAGAATGTAAACAAGATAGTCCTTCAATTTAAACCTAGGCCTAGATAGTATCAAGACAAACATTCTTACAAGGTTTCACGCTGCTAGTGCAAATGATGCAGTCTCTAGTGTGTAAACAAGATGTTCCATCAAGTTGGCCAAGTGACCTAGTTTATAACCGGACATGACCTACATTTAAACTTAGCCTAAATACCAACACAACAGTTATTCTGAAAACATTTCAACATGCTCAAGTTAAAATGAGGCCTCAAGAGTGTTTACAATATTGTCCTTCGAATTGACATTGTGACCTAGTTGTTGACCTCACAGGACCCAGTTTATACCTTGGTCAACATTTGATGGACATGAAATTCTGATAAACTTCATTCATCTTCGATGTTAAATGTTATCTGTAAAGTATTCACAATCATAAAAAGCACAAACTGTGCAAGTCAAGAAGAGAACCTTCTGATTTGATTAGATAAAACAAGCTTTATATAATTTTGATATACTTATGCGTTAATAAACATAACCTTGTATTAATCCATCAGTATGTTATGGTATCAGCTGAATTTCCTCTCCTGTTATCGTCATAACAGCTGTTATTCCATGATTGTATTAGTTTTTCTCAATCTATTCCCTTGTTTGATGTTTATGCAGAAAGTTATATTATCCAAAAGTCAAAGATGCATGCTATTTTAATTGTTTTGACAGGCACCAATGACCAAAGGGTATATCACTAACTGCCTTTTATGTATGCACTTCCTCTCCCATTATGAGTATCGCCATAACATCACTAATTCCATGATTGTAATGGTTGCTATTAATCCATTTACTGTTCTGATGTGTATGCAGGAAAGAATATTACCCCAAAGTAAAAGATGCATGCAACTTTCATTGTATAAACAGGTACCAATGACCAAAGGGTAATATCAGGAACTATATGTATGAATTTCCTCTCCAGTAATCGCCATAAGAACTATTATTCGATCACTGTATGGGATGTTCTTAATCCATTCTTTGTTTTAAAACAAATGTCTATGCAGATTATCATTGACTGCTGTTTTAATACATAAATAATAACAAATAATAGTGTATTTAAATAAAATAAAATGACACATTAAAGAATTGGATTACAAACTTATACCTTTTGCTACTGTTTTTTCTTTTATCATATGAAAAACATACCATAATTGAAAACAATATACAATCATGTATATTAGTTATGTCACATGAAAGCCAAGCTTTGGGTTCTGCGATCAGTTTACCAGTTTTGATTAAGTTCAGTTTGTACCTCTTATATAGATTATTCCTATAAACCAATTACTTTAAACTTATCTATTTTACATCAATTGCGAAACAAGCTTTAACCTTATATTATTTTCTATGCACCACATTTTTCATTGGGTATGTTTTGGCAGAGTTGCATCTATGATTTTTGTAAAAGGGCCACTTGAGGAAGTTATACAGATATTGATGACAATCAAAGATAAATCAACATGTTTTAACTGGCACAAATGATTACAGCAAATGATTTTTGAAAGCTTTTGTGGTAAAATCGTTGACAATGTGCAATTATACCTCTTCTCACAATGCTGTAATGGCATAGGTATAACTATCACTTCTATATTCCTATAAAGCATCGCAGTGATCCTGACATGCAATGTGCCTTGTTATAAATAATTTTCGATAACTATCACATTCTTTATCACTAGTAAAAGCATTCTTTTAATTTTGGTCAGAGCACACAGCACAAGTCATGCCTGTATAGTTTAGTTTCGGTCACAGATATGTCTCCAGTGGTTTGGACCAAATTGTTCAAACTTCCTTTGTTGGCGCAATTACACCCGATACGTCTATTTCATTCACTGGGGATGTTTCTTCTCGGCTTCTCTTAGTGAGAACAAATGTTAGTTTTAACTGATTAGCCATTATTTAGATATATTCCGTCCATATTGCAATGTGTTTTACTACTAAAAACTAAAAAATGAAGTTGATGTCATGCTGCAGAAACGTAAGATATTACGTCATAAAATGTGTAAACAATCTGCACACGATAACTTTCAAGAACATTTCTAAAATTAGATTTGCTTTCTTATGTGCTATTATAACGATTCCGAAATTTAAACTATTTGCATTTTCAAAACATCCTCAAAGCGATTTCCAATGATGCGCCACATCTGAAAGTTTTGCGTGATAGGTGCCTCATGTTTATATTTTATTTACGCCATTCATCAATAAAGCGTGTGATACCCGCAAACTCGCAGCACACATTCAAATCTGTTTTGGTGTATTTGGGCAGAGACATATAAATATAGGTATCTGTTTTGGGTCACAGGGTGTTTCGTGTAACCGCTATGTTCAACCAATCATTGCATTGATCTCTGACAGGTAGAAGGAGTTTTTGTCAGAAGGACTGACGACTTTAGCGAAGTTGGCGTAGCATTGATGGTCTTGGGTGGGATAAATTTACCATGAAGTGCATCTTTCAGAACACAGGGATTCGACATTAGGATATATACATAAAATACTATAAAATGAATACAAAACATGGTTGATTCTCAGATTTACACTACAACTTGATGTTATGTCTTTAACTACACGAACGCCAAAATGATATGTTTTGTGGTTATTTATGTTATTCGAGGGAAAACGAGGGAGATAAACATGTTTACCTGAAGCAAAGAAACTCGCAGCCGAATAGGTTCTGGTTGTCAGCCAGTGAACAAAACAGTTGTGATAGTTATCTAAGGCACCAGCTGAATACAACGTCATCCGGATGTGGATAAATGTCGGCCATGGTTCCCGGCTTCGTTCTGTGTAAATTTACTGTGAATTTCACGAGCTGGGCCATAGAAAATTTACAGCCAACTTTTTCTTCTACTGAATATAAGAATTTCCCCTTATTAAGGCAGGAAACTCGTTATTACATACCATCAGGCTTGTTAGACGTTTTCCTAACTTATTTAAGTTGCTTTATATACGCATTAGTAATCCCTTGTTTATAACATTATGTTCAATGAAATAGAAACGAAATATACGGAATCATGTTTGGTCATATCAGAACGTTACGTAGGGTCATTTAGTACCAAAAATAGCGTTCTTCCTTCCATGTGTATTGTTGGGTAGGTTTCTTACTCTGTTATCAACACGTGGTGTTTGATTTAGTTATATCACGCCTTGTAAAGTATAAGTCATAAGTTAATAATGTTCTACATTCAACACACGACTTTCCAAACATCTTGGCAAAAATATTACAAATCTCTGTAAAAGAAAGAGTATTGTTATTGAAAAGAAATGAAAACATTATGACCAAAAGAGAATTTGCTAATTATGATCCCCTTTTGTCATAATGTTTTCAAAAGTCGTCTGCTGCAGTAGCGTGAAACATCGTATGCTACAGAGGCATCAAAGTGCGCTTGATTGATGGAAATTGTTAAAACTGTTCTGAAAAGAAACAGAAAATCTTAAAATTAATTTATGATGTACCTTTATAAGTGTCCGTATTGACGCAGATACCATACACACAGGAGCATTGCCGACAATACGAATCCCCTTATAGTCACTTTGACCTCAACTATTGACCTAACGCGAACCAGTCCAAGCATCATTGACACGAAACGTGTATATGAAGTATGAAGGAATTTCGACTACATGTGAATGTGCTAGAGCGATGACGTTGTTTCTTACAAACGTATTTTAGTCACTGTAACCTTTACATTCGACTTAACAATCATAACAATCGGATACTAGATTAAGTCGCGAGAGAGATGACGACACATGCGTACAAAAGTACGATCCACTTTATCACCGCGACGACATCGTCGCAAAGATATAGCAAGGTTACACATCCGAAGGCTCGACAAAACATAATGAGATACACAGATCAACCGAAACCAAGTTGAATGTTGAACCAACACATTGGTTGTGTGTATTGCAGCTTCAGAAAACGATCCTTTGTATTTCTGGCAACAGCTCTATATAAACAGTCCAGTCACAACAACGAAGCGGGTGGATATTGACTCGCATACACGTTTGCATTGTCTGCACAAACTTACAGTGTTTTTACAGTGTCTCAAAACCATCTGTTCATGATATTATGTTTAACTTGGGTCAGTAAAAGAAAAAGACGTCAAATAATGGGCTCAGTAAGATATATTTTCAATTAGTAATCAAACCTTGTATATAATAATACTCCAGGCAAAGCAACTTTAGTGTTAGTTTAACAGGATTACATAGCTCAAGATGAAGGTCATTTTGTTCATGTTCTAAAATCTTTATTTGGCACTCAAACCATATCAGACGATTTTTTTGAGTACCAAAAATAAATGGTTTGATTGAGAATTAAGAGAAAAATTGATAGGGGCAGGGGGGAAGCTACATTTTGAAAACCGGTTACACGAAACACCTAATTCATATCTTGCTGGTACTCAAAAGAATCGTCTGACTGAGACGATACTTTTGAGAACGCACATCATACGGTTTGTTTGAGAAATAAGAGATATATTGATGGGAAAAGACAAGTGTACTTCCCTGTATCTAGACCTCTTGGTTTAGATATAAATCAGACTGCACATTCATTAAATCTCATTCATATTGGCAAAAAGTGTTTCAAAACCGTCCGTGACAAATTAGAGAACATTTGTGTAGAACCAAATCAGACTGCACGATGCACATGTGTGTCTGTAACAACATTCAACACAAATAAAATACGATACATTTTATAACATTCAGGCACATTTGCATATAGTAAATAACAAACAATTATGTAAAATTAACAAAACATCTTAATGTCGGTTTTCGCACACGTCATTTAATTACAAATTATAACAAAATCTAAATACTGAGACAATTTACTATCGAGCAAGCTTAATTATGCGATTATGATTGGTAAAATATGTCCTGGTTAAGTCACCAAAAGGAGACAATTTAATTGGTTAGTAGGAGGTTAAAAGAAATTCATTACCTATGAAAGATAATGAATTTGTTTGCTTATGGGTTTGGGGCCACTTTTCAACAGTTAATGTCATATCACAGCAGACATGTCAATGATATTGGTCCCACACCTTATATTAACATCGAGATCAAAAATGTTTAATTTATAAAACCAATATCACTCCAGCTGCTGACGATGACGCTCAAGTGTTGCATTGGCTCTAATCAATCAGACCCGTTTAGCCGGGTCTGACGGTACAAGCAAGGATCAGATTGTGGCTGTAATTTTTATTGTAAAATATTAAAATATTAAAATATTATTATTATTCACGAGGTCTATATTTGTAAATATATTAGTGCACGTTGCACTGTCACAAATGCCATTAGGTTGTTTTCTTGTTATCACCGCTCATATATAGTACAGAAACCTTGTCATATGCTATTACTGGCCGTAGAATTGTGAGGAGCTTGAATTTAACGTGAACGAAACTTTTCGTTTGAATAGCTTCCTTCGATCATATAATATATCAAAAGTAAACTATTTAAGACAAAACTGTGTGTATGTGTTGATTTATTCACCAAAAATGGGAGGAGCTTAAATTTGATGTGAACGAAAAATGTTGTTTGTCTTAGTTCAATCATATAATAGATCACGTGACTGGAAATGGCTGGTTAGTTTGAAAACACTGTGGTCAAAAAACACTTCATTTAACGTATTTCAGACGTGAGAAACAGTATAAAAAGTGAATAATGTGAATTCTAAAAGAGGACTCGAAGCTCTCCCGTAGAAACCAGGTTATGTTATTTCTTTGTTTTTGAGATATTTGACACTTTCCAAAATTAAGCTTCTTTATCACAAGTTAAGCTTCAGTGAGCACCACCATATTGAATATACCTGTGATTTTACCTGTGCACGTGCCTGTTACTGGTCAGTATTACACACCCCCGTGTCACAGGGTACATCTAGTGGACAGTGGACAGTGTTTATAGATAGAGCTCTAGCTTTTCCAACAGTTTATTTCACGGAAAAGATAGTTAGTGTCATTGTGTCATGAGTAATAAAAATACTCCCAAAATAAGAAAAACGAAGAAGCGAGCACTTTCATCACCAATTGATTTAAGTGATACGAAGAAAACAAAACAGCCTATCAATAGTTCGGTAACTATTCCCGAGGAAACAATGTATGAATCTGGGACAGACACTGTGACGCAGGTCACACTCGGAGTAGAGCAGTTAGCCCAAATAAGCAGTCTGCTGAAGGTTTCTATAGACGAGCAGTTATCCGAAATGGTAAACACAATTGTAGACGATGTAGTAGGAGGTCTAAAACAACAGATTGATCAATTGACTTGGGAGAATAACAATCTTAAACTTCGAGTAGAAACGCTCGAACTGAAGTGTGATCGTGCTGAACAGTATAGCCGAAGAAATTGTCTTCGCCTTTCAGGAGTATCCGAATCTGATGACGAAATTGTAGATAACTCAGTCTTAGAGATAGCTGCCGCCATTGATGACAATATAACCATTTTCGATATAGACAGGAGTCATCGTCTTGGAAAACCTAGGCTGTCTTCTAACTCATCCAAAAACAAACCGCGTGACATCATCATTAAATTGACGAGTTATCGGTCACGCCAGATATTGCTTAAGCACAAGTCAAAACTGAAGGACAAAGGCTACAAATGTGTGTTTCTTAGTGAAAGCTTAACTACCGCGAGAGATAATGTCTTCTTCCAAGCTAGAAAACTAGTCAAAGACAAAGAGGTAAGCAGTGCTTGGACGAGTGATGGTACTATCATTGTTAAAGACAATAACTTGAAAATTCATAGGCTAGAAAGTCAGCACGACTTAGATCAATTGAAATCTGAGCTAGGCAGTGCCTAGCCTTTTTCGACAAGTATATATACCACAAGCATAGTGCAATCCAACGGCATCAGAGTGTTTACATCACATCGAGGATAGCCCTACGTTATACATGTCGGTAAACAGACAATATGTATTTAAAAACAATGTATTTCTGACTTATGGCAATTTTCAATATTTAATTTTGCTAAACTACGCTTATGCGTGGATGTGATAACGTATTCTTTTACACAGTCTCCATTTCTGACTTGCCTATTAAATAACCATATCAACTATTTTGAAAGTGGTGCAGGTCATGATCAGATGACTCGAAACAGGCTCTGTACTATTTCCACTAGTTTTATTAATCATAAGTCAAATATTTTGAAAGTGGTGCCGGTCATGATCAGATGACACAAAACAGGCTCTGTACTTTTTCCACTTGTTTTTGTCTGCTTTAAAATATAAAATGTAAACCGGAAGAAGCATATGTTGTTTATAGCCGTGAAACAATTAAGTGTTATAACACTGATATGTCTACATTGTGACCATTTTGTTTCTTGAATCATCTGCTATCCAAGGGACATCACTCTGATACATTAATTTATAAATGTGTTGTTTTCTTGGGATAAACCAAAAAACAACAACATATATAGATATTATTATTTTGTGTATAGAATTTGAGAACCGGAAAATCTGGTCAACATTTATTTTTGCATTTGCAACCATATATGTACAATTGTAAATAAGATTGGGATTATTAGTGCAATCCAACGACATCAGAGTGTTTACATAACATCGAGGATAGCTCTACGTTATACATGTCGGTAAACATTTTTTAAAAACAATGTATTTCTGACTTATGACAATTTTCTAAATTTAATTATGCTAAACTACGCTTATGCGTGGATGTGATAACGTATTCTTTTACACAGTCTCCATTTCTGACTTGCCTATTAAATTACCATATCAAATATTTTGAAAATGGTGCAGGTCATGATCAGATGACTCGAAACAAGCTCTGTACTATTTCCACTAGTTTTATTAATCATAAGTCAAATATTTTGAAAGTGGTGCAGGTCATGATCAGATGACACGAAACAGGCTCTGTACTTTTTCCACTTGTTTTTGTCTGCTTTAAAATATAAAATGTAAACCGGAAGAAGCATATGTTGTTTATAGCCGTGAAACAATTAAGTGTTATAACACCGATATGTCTACATTGTGACCATTTTGTTTCTTGAATCATCTGCTGTCCAAGGGACATCACTCTGATACATTAATTTATAAATGTGTTGTTTTCTTGGGATAAACAAAAAAACAACAACATATATAGATATTATTATTTTTTGTATAGAATTTGAGAATTGGTAAATCTGGTCAACATTTATTTTTGCATTTGCAACCATGTATGTACAATTGTAAATAAGATGGGATTATTAGGGATCATAATTGTTTATCTTTATTTATTGCTTGAGCAATTATTACACATTGTAGTTTTATTTGATTGCAATTAAGGGTGCACACGTTTTATTTTCCATATCATAATTATGTGTTCACTAAAACCAATGATAAAACTGTTTACGAAACATTAACCGTAATGTTATATCATTTTAGGCTCGTACTGTTTATACCATATACAGTTTGACCATTATTAATCATTATTGATCTATGTATTCATTTCTTTTCTGCGTTTTGTGGTTTGTTACTTTTGGTTTGGACTGTAGACTTGGTGACTGCTGTGACCCTCGAGCATGCGGTGTGGTATCCGTGCGCAGACTTACATGTTACGTTATTTGACCCACCGTAGGCTGTGATACGGCTGTCTGGCGCGCGGCTATCGGACTGTTTCATGCTCGAGCAAATCGCGGTTTCAGAAAATGTTTATATTCTGCATACCCACTTTCACATCTATTTGAGCTTTCCGGTGTTGATATCTCACTAGCTCTGACTTCTATAAGGTTTCTGATGGCGTTCTGTTTGGATGTCTTTTCACATCGATTAAGCTTTATACTGCTTCTGTTGCTACTTTTGTGTGGTGATGTCGAACTAAACCCCGGACCACAGTCAGAGAACACGACACACAATGCTTGTCTGTCAATATTACACTTGAATATACGTAGCATTCGAAACAAACTCAGCTTCATATCTGAACATTTTTCAGATCTTGAAATGTTATGTTTTACTGAAACTCACCTTGATAACAATGTATTAGATTCCGACTTGATAGTTGATGGTCGTAACCTCACCCTGTACAGACGTGATCTTACATCTCACTCTGGTGGTTTGGCAGTGTATGTCTCCGATATTCTATACTCGAAAAGACGGTTAGATTTAGAAATGGATTCTGTTCATTCACTTTGGGTAGAAGTGAAGTATCGAACATCTTCTTTTTTGTTATGTACTGTCTATCGCTCACCTGGGACTCCCGTAGCATTCTGGGATAGGTTTAACTTGTCTCTTGAAAGAGCCATCGATAGTAATCCTAACGTTATTGTTGTAGGAGACCTGAACCAGGATCTGTTTAAAACTAATGAAGTTCATTTAAACAGCATCATATCCATAAATAACCTTCGTAACGTTATAAGTAAACCAACTCGTATAACTGAGCATTCAAGTACTTTATTAGATCCCATTCTTGTTTCTGAACCATTAACTGTGCTTGATTCGGATACGATCGATGTAAGGGGGGATATTAGTGACCATAAAGCGACTATTGTCTCCATTTCATTTAGTAAAATCATAGATTCTTGTAAAATGAGGAGGGTGTGGTATTACGACAGAGCTGACTTTGAAGAACTTAATAGTTTAATTGAAAATCACAACTGGGACTTTATATCTAATATAAATACTGATAACGCGTGTAAACAATTTACAACAACTATAACCGAATTCATGAATCAGTGCATACCATCAAAAGAAGTTGTCATGTGCCCTAATGACCAACCTTGGTACGATTCTGTAATAAGGACATTTTCCAGGAAACGGGATAGGCAAAATTCACTTGCAGTAAAACTCAAAAGGCCCTCTGATTGGTTAAAATATAAAAAACTACGTAATAAAGTTAACAATCTTATTAAGTCAGCAAAACAACGATACTTCAGCAATATTGATGAGTCTCTATCAATTAATTGAATTATCGACCCTAAAAAGTATTGGTCTTGTTTGCGAAATTTATTAAAACGTAACGCTAAATCGAATTATATTCCTATATTAAAGACAACATGCAATAACGTCGAGACATTGATTTACTCAGATGAAGAAAAGGCAAATTATTTGAATAAATATTTTGCTTCTATATCAACTGTTGACGACTCTAAAATAGAATTGCCCGAATTTGTTGAAAAATCGCAAAGTAAATTCACAAATATCAGAGTAAGTGTTCAAGATATAAAGGATATTATTAGTACTATACAGCCTAATAAGGCAGTTGGGACTGATGCAATTAGTCACAAATTACTAAAAGCAACAAGCATTACAATTTCTAAACCTTTATGTATGCTATTTGATAAATCGCTTGAATCTAAAATATTCCCTTTTCAATGGAAACAATCAAATGTGCTACCCTTATATAAGAAAGGAGACCCGTCTTCTTTCGGGAATTATCGCTTAGTATCATTATTGAGTTGTGTACGTAAAATATTTGAAAGATGTGTATACAAACAAGTTTACAACCATATTCAGTCTAATCATTTAATTCACCCACAGCAGTCTGGGTTTCTAAAAGGTCACTCGACAGTTTATCAGTTGATTGACTTATATCACCAAATCGTTTCTTCCAGTGATGCTCAACAGAATATTTGTATGGTATTCTGTGATATATCCAAAGCGTTTGATCGCGTTTGGCACAAAGGATTGCTTTTTAAATTAAAACAGAATGGAATTGATGGACCACTTTTAGCCTGGTTTGCAAATTATTTATCGTACCGACAACAATCTGTAGTTATAGGCAATGTAAAATCTATACATGCTGGGGTACCTCAAGGTTCTGTCCTTGGGCCTTTATTGTTTCTTGTTTATGTTAACGATATAACTGAAAACATACTTAGCATATCAAGACTTTTTGCTGATGATACATCAATGGCATGTTGTGCAACCAGTATAACTGATACTGAAGGCATTTTAAACCATGACCTCTTAATGCTTTCTGCTTGGGCTAAGCAATGGTTAGTTTCTTTTAATCCGTCTAAAACTGTGGCGATGTTGTTTACTAACAAAGCTATTCCTTTTCCAAGACTTGTTTTTGACAATATTGAACTAGAATTTGTTAATAGCCATAAGCACTTAGGCTTAACACTTAGTAGCAATGCTAAATGGAAAGACCACATTTTAAACATCACTAAATCAGCTTCAAAGGTTTTGTTCTGAAGTAGGCCCCGATAAACGATGGCCCTGATAGGCGAGCTATATTGTTCTCCGACAACTCTTGTTCTACAATAGTGTCAGACGGACTTTGACAGTTGTCACATGACCGGTTTGCAATCTACTGTGCGCAGTGTACTGAACCGTGTTAGGACCGAAATAGGGATTAGTTAGGACCAGGGAGTTAGGACAATGTTAATAAGACGGTCTTATTTTCAGTCCTAAGTGCTGTCGTAAATATCGGTCCTAGTTAAGACGGTCTTATCTAGGACCATGTTAATAAAACGGCCCCCAGCAGATGACTTTGAAAACATATCAGCAAAAATATGGATTTCTTTCTAAATGTAGGAATTATTACTGGAAAATGTTGGAAACATTGTGGCAAACGGAGAAATTGCTCGTTTTGAGAGGCGTCAGAAAGCGTCTATATGTGGAAAAGTTTTTAAACACAGTAATATTTAAACTGAAATACTGCTGGTGGCGCCTTGGCCGTTCTCCATATACTGCTGACTCTCGATTACTCGAAGTCGAAATGCGTTAACTTTATACCGATTTAATTGTGGCGACGAACAATGGAAATAGATCAAGATTAAACCGTGAGAATATACAGGCTGATTAATATGCAGCGGCGAATAATGGAGATATATGAAGATTAAACCGTGAGAATATGCAGGCTGATCTTGGTCTGTGCATCGACGAACAATGGAGATATATCAAGATGAAACCATGAGTAAATACAGGCAGATCTTGGTCTGTATTAATGTGTTGCGACGAACAATGGAGATATATCAAGATGAAACCGTGATAATATGCAGGCGGATCTTGGTCTGTATTAATGTGTTGCGACGAATAATGGATATATATCGAGATGAAACCGTAATAATATGGAGGCAGATCTTGGTCTGTATTAATGTGTAGTGACGAATAATGGAGATATATCGAGATGAAACCGTGATAATATGCAGGCAGATCTTGGTCTGTATTAATGTGTAGTGACGCACACTGGAGATAGATCAATATGATGTCATGAGACTATGCAGGCTGATCTTGGTCTGTATTAATGTGTAGCGACGAAAAATGGAGATATATCGAGATGAAACCGTGATAATATGCAGGCTGATCTTGGTCTGTATTAATGTGTAGTGACGCACACTGGAGATAGATCAATATGATGTCATGAGACTATGAAGGCTGATCTTGGTCTGTATTAATGTGTAGCGACGAAAAATGGAGATATATCGAGATGAAACCGTGATAATATGCAGGCTGATCTTGGTCTGTATTAATGTGTAGTGACGCACACTGGAGATAGATCAATATGATGTCATGAGACTATGCAGGCTGATCTTGGTCTGTATTAATGTGTAGCGACGAAAAATGGAGATATATCGAGATGAAACCGTGATAATATGCAGGCTGATCTTAGTCTAATTAATGTGTAGTGACGCACACTGGAGATAGATCAATATGATGTCATGAGACTATGCAGGCTGATCTTGGTCTGTATTAATGCGTAGCGACGAAAAATTGAGATATATCAAAATGAAACCGTGAGAATATGCAGAATGATCTTGGTCTGTATTAATGTGTTTTGACAAACAATGGAGATAGATCATGATGAAACCGTGATGATATGCAGGTTGATCTTAGTCTGTTTAATGTGTAGTGACGCACACTGGATATATATCAAGATGATATCATGAGAATATGCAGGCTGATCTTGGTATGTGTAGCGACGAACAATGGAGATAGATCATGATGAAACCGTGAGAACATGCCGGATGATCTTGGTCTGTTTAATGTGTAGTGACGCACAATGGATATAGATCAAGATGATATCATGAGACTATGCAGGCTAATCTTGGTATGTGCAGCGACAAACAATGGAGATAGATCATGATGAAACCGTGATGATATGCAGGCTGATCTTGGTCTGTTTAATGTGTAGTGACGCACACTGGAGATAGATCAAGATGATATCATGAGACTATGCAGGCTGATCTTAGTATGTGTAGCGACGAACAATGGAGATAGATCATGATGAAACCGTGAGAAAGTGTAGGAAGATCTTGGTGTGTATTGCTGTATCTGCAGCAGACGACTTCGAAAGCAAAAATGCAGTAGCGAAGATAGTCGCTAGAAATCATTATATTAAAAACAGAAACTGCTCATGATGAGCAATATTTCCTTTTGCCATAATGATTTCAAAAGTCGTCTGCTTCATATGCGTCCCCAAGTGGGAAATGGTTAAATCGGTGTATTACAGAACACGTTGAAGTGGCGTACAGCAGGGTAAGGGTAAACACAGTATACGTTGAAGTGGCGTACAGCAGGGTAAAGGTAAACACAGTATACGTTGAAGTGGCGTACAGCAGGGTAAGGGTAAACACAGTATACGTTGAAGTGGCGTACAGCAGGGTAAAGGTAAACACAGTATACGTTGAAGTGGCGTACAGCAGGGTAAGGGTAAACACAGTATACGTTGAAGTGGCGTACAGCAGGGTAAGGGTAAACACAGTATACGTTGAAGTGGCGTACAGCAGGGTAAGGGTAAACACAGTATACGTTGAAGTGGCGTACAGCAGGGTAAAGGTAAACACAGTATACGTTGAAGTGGCGTACAGCAGGGTAAGGGTAAACACAGAACACGTTGAAGTGGCGTACAGCAGGGTAAGGGTAAACACAGTATACGTTGAAGTGGCGTACAGCAGGGTAAAGGTAAACACAGTATACGTTGAAGTGGCGTACAGCAGGGTAAGGGTAAACACAGTATACGTTGAAGTGGCGTACAGCAGGGTAAGGGTAAACACAGTATACGTTGAAGTGGCGTACAGCAGGGTAAGGGTAAACACAGTATACGTTGAAGTGGCGTACAGCAGGGTAAAGGTAAACACAGTATACGTTGAAGTGGCGTACAGCAGGGTAAGGGTACACACAGTATACGTTGAAGTGGCGTACAGCAGGGTAAGGGTAAACACAGTATACGTTGAAGTGGCGTACAGCAGGGTAAAGGTAAACCCAGTATACGTTGAAGTGGCGTACAGCAGGGTAAACGTAAACACAGTAAACGTTGAAGTGGCGTACAGCAGGGTAAAGGTAAACACAGTATACATTGAAGTCGCGTACAGCAGGGTAAGGGTAAACACAGTATACGTTGAAGTGGCGTACAGCAGGGTAAGGGTAAACACAGTATACGTTGAAGTGGCGTACAGCAGGGTAAGGGTAAACACAGTATACGTTGAAGTGGCGTACAGCAGGAGAAGGGTAAACACAGTATACGTTGAAGTGGCGTACAGCAGGGTAAAGGGTAAACACAGTATACGTTTCATTAGTCGCCGGGCAGAAGCCGGTTTAATAGGTTTTCTGAAATCACATGGGAGGGGGGATTATTATTAGAAAGAAACACATTTAGATGTCTTGAACATATTGCAATTGTGTTTGTTTAAAAACACTAAGTAATGACACATCTAAAATGAAATAAATATTCCGATGTTTTAGGTATTTTCAGTTTCTTTATTTTGACTCGCATTTATGTTTTTTTGTTTTATTTACGAAGACAAAACAGTCCCTATTAGCTAGACTGGTATACTTTATTTTACAGTACTACATGTAATCAAAAGTCGATAATTACAAACCTTTACGTCGCAGTCTAATTTGTTTACTTACGCGCACCTGCGTGGCTCGCGAATACCAACTGCGTAGATCAATCTCCTTTGCAGAGAGCCGCTCTTTACACTCACTTACAAATAGTAAATTAAAGGTGATTTAAGATGTTTATTTGGTTCGAAACAAACGAAGAAAAGAACAAACCGAGATAAAACTGGTTTTAATGGAAAAATGACTTTGAACGAACACTCTCTGCCTATAAAGAGAGTTTCAAGAACGACACCTCTGCGAATAAGAAAGAATCGGGTCTTTCGTACAAAATTATTTCGTCCTTGACAATTTTAAATGTGTCATTTAATTCCCTAAAGGCATATTGCTTCCGATCTGCATATTGTTATGCATCATTGACACAAGGGCGCTCATCATAATATAATTTAAAAACATAAGTAGTTTGTTGTTTTCATTATAAAAAAGGAAGAAAAGAATTAAAATAAATTAACATGTTGTAGGGCTAAGTTTATGTTCGAAATTAAGTTTAAATTATACAACAATTTCAATGAGATTTAACTGTTTAGTTATTATTATATTTCGAAGGTGGTCTAATTTATAAATATTGGACTACATTTCAACATTTGTTAAAGAATGATATAATTAGGATGCTAAGCTAATATCATTTTGAGAAAAAGAGAAAACTCATGTCTTCAGCGATTTAACCCTTATCTCATTGTTTTAAAAGTAGATTGCTGCAAAGGTGTCCACTGTTGACTTTAAAAGAGGAAAGGTAAAATGACGTGCTATTGCATGCAAGTCCTAAATTGTCTGTTTTGTGGTTTTATTGAAAAATAATAAAATTCAAATATTCTGACAAACATCTTGAAAAGTGTATGTGGAATTCACAAATCTTATAATTATTCCTTAATGAAAGCACTGTATACATACTAAAACTAATGATTGGCAAGATTACTCATTTCCATTACTGTTTATGATCAATAATTAGTTGTGTGTATGGTCAACCTACTTTGGAATGGATATTGATCATAGACAATGAAAGGCTTCAATTATCATTCACTTCGTTGACAAAACAATGCAAGTTATGATACATTTTCACTTGACCCCACCCCTGATGTTCCAATATGCCCCTCAGTTGATAACTGTTTATTCAACTACTATAATGTTAGTGTTATGCATATCTGCACTATGGATATCCGGCGACATTGATGCGTTGCATCAACTTTCTCTTGTAAAGGCATTTTGATGACATCATGTTAAAGAAGTAACCCTGTTCCACTTGATAACGCATCGTGGCACATCTGCATAAATACGGCTATTATTATCTTTGGGTCAAAAGGTCAAAAGGAGAAATTGGTCGGTGTGAGAAATTTCTCCTTTTGCCACAATATTTCAACTCTGTTGAATTAATAAACTTTACTCCATAGCAATGTTCCTTATTTGTCTCCTGTCGTAGATTGGTTGTGTGAGAAAGGGTTAAGCAAGATAAGGGCTTACGTTTTGACGATATTTGAAATTGTATGAACGTGCACCTGCGTCGCGTCAAGCGGGTTGGGGCCTTATTTCACCTGCGTCGCGTCAAGCGAGTTGGAGTCTTATTTCACCTGCGTCCAATAAAGTAACAGACGGGGCTGTACATCCACACAGCTTCACCTGGGCCTTCAATATCCGTCTACACGATATATAGTCATATATGTATCTTTTAACGACAAACTAGAACTGTAGCCCCATTAGGTTGACGTCAAAATACAGTTATATGATCACGATGAGGAGAGTCGTCAGAAAGCGTCTGCTTTTTGGAAAGGGTTTGTTTTGTCATTTCTTATATAGTTTAACAGACATAAAGAGGTAAACTGATCTGTTATTCAGGTGTATATCCTGTTTTTTGTTTAATCTTAAATACTTCATCCGCGTCTGACATTTCGGGCATCTACGAACAACTACTAGTATATATTAATATATATATTATATGTTTGAACCGGGTATATCGATTGTGGGTCTTAATCAGCATACATACATCGTCTGACACAAAACAACTGGTCGAACATGTATAACACTTCTAGTTGTATAAACACGTAACTTTAAACCTTTCCTATGTACAACAAAACTTCAGCAGACGACTTCAATTATATCGGCAAAAACATAACAATTCTCTTTAACACAGGAGAGACAATAAGTCCAAAAAACATTAAGAGGGTAGATAAACCATTGCGAAGTCGCGTATGAGTCACCGGTTATATTTGGGAAACACTCTACAATGCGCAGTGTGATCTTGCTCTGCACCGTTCGACAATGAGTCGAATGTTTTAAGAAACTTCTGTATTTAGATCCCTAGTATGAATACAAAGGCATGGGTATTTTTTCCAATCAGTAAACGACGAGGGGTAAGCGTCGGGGATTTGGAACTGGGCGTCCCCCCGTCGCTCTGATATTAAAATAATGTTGAAAACGACATAAAAATCCAAATACCCCCCCTCCCAAAGAAAAGAGGTAATGTGACAGTACTGTAAACGCACCCACTTAAAGATGCCTTTGAACGTACCTACAGCAAAATACATTTAAAAACAAAGCTGAAAAATGTGCTTTATCCTTTTTGCCACAACGTTTTCAGCACTATTCAATAATAGTACTTTGTTTAATAGAGTTTGCTGAAGAATGAACGCAACTTGTGTGTGACCTAATCGAAATGTGTTATACTAGTGGGAAATATTAACCCTAAAGCTTTTATGTAAAGAAATAGCCTTCGAGTCTTCATCTGATTGGAGTTTTCAACATTATTTCAGTTATATCACGGGGACAAGTTCCCTCAACCATGTATTTTCCTGCTTCCTCGCACTGGTACTCAATATTGTTCCATGCAACTGACTATCTCTGCTAGGTTCGTTCACCTCTTGCCAATCATCCGAATAAATGAATGGACGAGTCGGGGTTCTAACTCGCGGCCCTATGGTTGATAGAGAAAGTTCTAAATCGCTTCCCCTTCGTTAATAGAGCTAGTTGTTACCAACTGAGCTATCGCGGCTCGACTTTAAGAGGCTTTCTATGTAAATAGAGATATGATTGTGCATGTATGTTATTTGATCCAAAGGCATAAAATGTTTGTCATTGAAATTTGTAATGGTGCAAACAAAAAAATCCTATTGCTGTAACAAAGGTATATATACCATTTACAACTTGCAGACGCAGTTTGTAAAGTACAATTAGTTATACTAGCTGAAATCATTGAAGCCAAAGAATAAATTGATCATAGTTAGCACTTTCTCCTTTTGCAAAAATAATTTCAAACGCTGTCTACTTAATATCCGTCTCAAGTGGGAAACGGTTTAAGCCGTGCATTACAGAAAACGTTTAAGTCGCGTACACCAGGATAAGGGTAAACAGGTAAGAGAGTATACATTTCAAAAAGGTATTTTGATGACATCATGTATAAGATGTAAACCTTTGCCACTTGAAAACACATTTTGACATATCTGCAGAAAACGTCTATTATTAACTTTGTTTCAAAAGGAGACATTAGTCGTTGTGAGAAATTTCTACTTTTGCCCCAACATTTCAACTCTGTTAAATTAATGATTTTTGGAAGGTGATTATTTTAATAATCTTCTTCCTATGGGATTGCACAGGCTGATGGAATATGCCCAACAACACACATCCTCTCTATAAACTATATGATCTTTTCATACATACGCTACTCAATATAGTTCGCAAAAATCAATGTAAACTCATACTGAAAGTGTTTTCATTTACAACCAGTTTGATGTAGACACTGGTTTGTTTTTTTAAATAAATTTTATTTTGAGAAATACAAATGATTCTGCAGTAAACAGTATCTTATGAATATTCCTACGCCACACGCTTTCTTTTGTAAACAACACCGATACGCAGTAAACGAACTAGGTCAATTCGAGGACTGACTTATCGTCGAATTATTACACCCAATGAATGAAATCAAAACGTAATATAATTCCAATGTGGACTAGATTGTTTTCAATATGTACAAATACTTTTTATTTAATTGAATAGTATAACACTGTAGAATTGACACGAACTTACGTTTAACAACGCTTCATAACATCATATGGTAGCCGGTGATTTCGACCCCAAATATTTTAGACCCCAGTGTCGTAAGTGATTTCGACCCCACTTTTATTTTACCCTATTAACAGTCATGTTTAAATAATAAAAAATTTGATTGGCTATTTAATTATCTTTAAATAATGATTAAATAAACGATCTTGATGTGTTATAAATAGTTGAGGATGACTTTGAAAACTAATCAGATACCACACCAATTATTCTATGAATTTAAAACAATGGGGTAAAACAAGTATTCACGAATATTAATTCTAAAAACATATCAAATAAAAGTGATTCTTCAATGAAGTAGAAAACATTGGGGAAAAACAAGGCATTGATCATCCCTTTTCCACATTTCTTTCAAACATGTGCTGCAGATTAAAAAACAAAGTATACAATAAAAACATGATACGACTTTGAAAAACTTATCAGAAATCACAACAATTCTTCAGTGAAGTTGAAAACATCGGGCAAAAACGATCTTGATGTGTTATAAATAGTTGAGGATGACTTTGAAAAACTAATCAGATACCACACCAATTATTCTATGAATTTAAAATATTGGGGTAAAACAAGTAATCCCGAATATTAATTCTAAAAACATATCAAATAAAAGTGATTCTTCAATGAAGTAGAAAACATTGGGGAAAAACAAGGCATTGATCATCCCTTTTCCACCTTTTTTTCAAACATGTGCTGCAGATTAAAAAACAAAGTATACAATAAAAACATGATACGACTTTGAAAAACTTATCAGAAATCACAACAATTATTCAGTGAAGTTGAAAACATCGGGCAAAACGAGTTTTCACTAATACATAGGCCGTACACTTTGAAAACATCGTGTCGGGATAACAGTGTGGTAAAAGGAGAAATGTACATGCATGATGAGAAAGGGGGAACTTTTACAGGCTGTATACTTTGAAAACATCGTGACATGATAACCTTGTGGTAATTGGAGAAATGTGGACACATGTACATACAGGGTGAGAAACGGGGAACTTTTGCATGGTATGTAGGCCGTATACTTTGAAAACATCGTGACATGATAACATTGTGGTAATTGGAGAAATGTGTACATACATGGGGAGAAATGGGAACCATTTACAGGATACATTTGTACTCTGTACAAGATTTACATGATGGGTAGGCCGTATACAATGAAAACACTGTGACAGGATAACAGCGTGATAAAGGAGAAATGTACAAACATAGAGAGAAGTCGGGACATTTACATAATATGTAGGCCGTGGTAACTTCCCATTTCGTCTAATCCCATTTGGTCTACTGTTTTTTGTCCCATTTGGTCTACACCCTAATTCCCATTTCGTCTACTGTTCATAACATGAATATGCAAAGCTTTATTTCTATGGAGCTTGCTAATTTATCTGACATTGACATTAAAGCATTTTAGCATTTATGCCTCCTAAAATAACACATATTATCTTTCATTATCTTTCACACCTGAATGGTGTGAAAACTTACTTTTGAGGGTCTCAACATAATGTAGACTAGGACTGGCTGCTGCAGTTTATACTGAACTGACAGGTAGTCTGAGTCTACATTAAAGATAAGATGATCTTAGTTTACACTGTTTGCAGTGTTTGAATGCCATCTCATTATTAACCCACATATTTTTAACAAAAGATGTTTGTCTTATTGAATAAGTGTGTAAGGGGCTGTCTGTCAACTTAAATATAAGTGAAGACGAAATGACACTGGGGTCCAAACTGGGTGTAGACCAAATGGGACAAAGTGCAAAAAGTGTAGACCAAATGGGAATAAACCGTAGTCCGTAAACTTTGAAAACATCGTGACAGGATAAAATTGTGGTCAAAGGAGGAATGCACATACATGGTGAGAAATGGGAAACTTTTACATGATGGGTAGGCCGTATACTTTGAAAACATCGTGACAGGATAACATTGTTGTAATAGGAGAAATATACAAACATGGGGATAAATTGGGACATGTACATGATATGTAGGCGGTAGTAACAGTAGGCCGTATATGTGGTAAAAGGAGAAATGTGGACATATGTACATACAGGGTGAAAAATGGGGAACTTTTACATGATATGTAGGCCGTATACTATGAAAACATCGTGACAGGATAACATTGTGGTAAAAGGAGAATTAGGCAAGGTTTCATCTTTTAATCGTTTGTATGTATCAGGTGTTAATAATAAAGTTTTACATGTTTATATTAATTGCTTAATTCATCTCAATTAACAATAAGTTTCTTTAAAGGACAACGCTCGGCTGAAAACAACCCGCTTTGATATGAAAGATATCGATCTCAACTAAATTTATTTTAGATGCATTTCATTAACAAACACCTTATAATCAAGAAATTGCAATTTTAAGACGACTAAAAGTGCTTTTCGGTTCCGGTAATGGGCGCGGCCATTGTTTGCTTATCAGTCGATCGCGAGACATTCTGATAAGAATCGTGACGTCATAACCCCTCATCGGTTCATTTATCACACAGTAAAGTACACACATAGCCGGTGGTCGAAATTAAAAATTAAACATCGTAACTATAAAAATAATTTATAATAGTTTGTGAAATACTTTAACGTAAAATTTCTTGCTCAAATAAGAGTTCTTGGTGCATATATTTGTTTCTGTAGTGTACTAAATCGACTAAATCATGACCCCTTCGTGAAGGATATTGTGGGTGGGGTAGTGTTACGAAAACCATACAGTTTTGTTACTGGAATTTGTACAAGCGAATGAACAATGCCTCAGTGCCAGGCAATTCACTGCACAAACAGGCAGGGAAATGGCAAGAAAAGCCTCTTTCGGTTTCCGAAACCTGAAAAGGGAATTAAAGAGAGAAAATTGTGCAAAAAATGGATTGACAATTTGAAAAATGGAAAACTTCGGATTGAAACATTTCGTGACTATAAACATATGATAGTGTGTGAAGATCATTTAGCATAAATTAAAATATAATTCTTTATAATCTACAGCATATGACTTTGAAATTATAAAATCCAAAATACAGAAACTCTCAATAAAGGATATTTTTATCAATAAATATTATTCCATTATATGGACAGTTTCAGTTAAGAAACACTGTTTTACTGGAATAGAGAATTACTATTATTTATAAATCATTTGTTTTCTTCAAAATTATAAAAATTGTCAAATCAAAATCATTATCATCAAGTAACTTACAAGCTGATAAGATTACATCAAAGTGTCATAAAACACACTAGTGTGCCTGTACATCACAGCCAGATGGTCACACAGCAGGGGACCAACCATAAAGTACTGTCAATCAATGATAGTATTCTTTTGTTATGCAAGGGTCAGTCCAAGCACACCACCCTCTGCACAGCATGGGTCATAATTTTTTGTAGTTTTTTTTGTAATTAAAAGAAATGCCATTTATAAGCAAGAACATTTATTAAAAATAAATCAGTTGATAATAACAATAAATGTTATATTTTACTTTCTCCTGATTTTCATTCTTTTTTACAGTCATATAAATATCAAAATCATTCATGCATATCCCCATTTTAATTCAAGGAGACCACTTTGAAAACATCTAAGCAAATTTTGGGTAAACCTGTAATAACCTTTTTCCTCATACTACAATTCTCAAGCAGACGACTTTGAACAGATTGTGTAATATTTTGTAAAAAAATGGAAAATCTTTATAATTAAATGTATAACCTTTGACTAAAAGTGGAAAATATTGTGGCAAAAGGAGTAATTGCATGTTTTGTTCAATTTATTCTTTTGTCACTATGTTTTCATAAAGCCATCTGCTGCAGAGGCATCAGAAATTGTCTATATTAGGGAAAGGGTTGAAGGATATAATATATGTAAAGAGTTGAAAACGTTTTGGCAAAAAGTGTCTGCTGCAGAAATTCTCAATAATTGCATGGAAAACCTATGACTAATAATATATAACATGATTGCAAAAGGAGCAATTTCATATTTTGTCACCATGTTTTCAAAAAGCAGTCTGCTGCAGAGGCATCAGAAAGCATCTGTATTTGGGATTGATTGGGGTTTAACGCCGTTTTTAACAATTTCTCAGCCATATGCTGTAATTAAGTAACTGCTTCTTTTCTCCCCACGTTTTCATAAGGCATCGACTATTGTTTATTTGAGGGATTTTTTTTTGTGCAGTTTCTCCTTTTCTGGTATTGCATTAGAAAGTTTGTGTTGTACTGATTATTATTTAATCTAATTGAAAATATTAAGAAGGCGTCATTACTTTAATCGGCTTTATAACTAAAATTAAAAGTTAATCATTCATTGATGTGTTCTTGTTTATTCCTTTTATTTAATTTCTCCTTTATAATTGCATTGACAGAAAAGTTTCGAAAATGTACGTTTCGTATATGACTAAAGATATTTTATTTAATTGTAGTATTTGTCTTATCACATTGTGCGGTAAAACTTTATAAAACAGCATATATAAGAATTATTCTATACATTTTCCCTTTCGACGTTTTGACTCCCGTTTTTTCTTGTTTATCAATTCGACGTTTTGACTGTTTAAAAGATAAGATGGCGATCTGAAAATTTTCTAATCTGTACCTATAGTGAAAAACGAATGAGGGGTTATGACGTCACAGTAAGCTATAAATAGACCAATATGGCGGCGCCCATAGCTGATCGACACGACGTGAAAACACAAACTTTAAAAGCATATATCTTGGTAGTTACAGCATATAAAACAAAATTAATTACATCAAAATGATGCATTACTGTAGGGCTATTAAGGGATATAGTTTAGACTCAGCCAAGCGTATTCCTTTAACTTTCTTTATTGCTTTAAATGTTATATACGATTCATTTCAGCGCAATTAACAATTATCTAATAGTAGTGTAAACAACAATTAAATTAACTATCGATTACAATAGACGTATTCATTAGGTATTTTAATACAATTATTACACCAACAATAACATTCATCAAGAACAACAAAATCGTACGTTTGCATGACCGAACTCTCCGTGTTTAACCCTTTACATGATAGAATACACAAATTAAAGGGATATAAATACATCAAATGTTGATTGATTGGGGTTTAATGCCGCTTTTAACATTATTCTCAGTCATATCACGGCGGTCACCTACTCATGCGTTTCCTGATGTTTTCACACTAGAAATCCACACAACAACCTCCCAAGCAACTGGCTGCTTTTACGTATAGACTTAGCCCATGTGTGGAAGACGAATGATGTATTGACTTGTGTCAAACGACGGAAAAAAGTGATCCGAGCCGCGATTTGACTCACAGCCACTTGATTGACAGCCCGCGACGCTACCAACAGAGCTTCCGGGACTCGACTAGGATACATTTAAAAAACTTTTCTAAAAAATATAACAATTACTCAAAACCACTTATTCCTCCTTTTTACACAATGTGTCGACCCTCTTCCAAAAATATTTTTTCAATATTCTGGATACCACACTATAAATTTACAACCATTTTACAACGCCTTGCAACTTTATTTCAAACATTTTCACTGACAGAAATTATCCATAGTTTTGTCTATATATTTTCCAATATGCCACTTCTCGTCTCTTTTCACCTCTGTATTCTCCCGGTTTCAAAATCCCAAGCATCCTTAAGTATTCAAGTAAAATATGTTTCATATATATACAGTTATAACTGAAACGATGCTGTAAAGGTCGCAAACTATCAACTAATCAATAAATCAATCAACTAATTGGAGTTCCTACCGAGTTAAATCAACGTTTAGATACAGATACAAAATAGGTCAATAGCTGTTAAAGACCTACATTCCACGAGAGATTTAAGTAGGACACTTTTTAATAGAAAATAATTTCTTGAGTATTCGACGTTTTGCTGAACGTTTAGTAAGTTCAGATGTTTAATACACATTAAGAGAGTAACTTATGGGATTTCATATCGGTGAAGTATTTATCTTAATGTCTAGTATTTATTATCATGTTATATTGTGTAACCCCAGGCTAAGAAAAGCTCCATTTATGGAATACCCCTGACATTTTCATTCATATTAGAAAGTTATTCTTATTTGTAATTCACATTGTCTAGTGAAGTTGTTGCTTTTCTTGAAGTCCTTCTTGATCAAAGACAGTTAAACGTTTTAACCAGTGGCCAGATTTTTGTATATATTTATTGTTGTTTTTTTAAAACATTTTTGTATTGTTAGCATGTGGTTAAAAGAACAAGCATTAGCTATGGACAATGAATGAATGTATATTGTTTTATGGCGCATCGACAGCTAAGGTCATTTAGAGCGCTTGATTATTATTCATGGTCCCTGGGTAATCAACCCAGTACTAGGCTATAAAATGTGCCTTGCCCAAGAACACTCCACCATGACCGTAGTGCCTCAACCGGTGATCGAACCCGGGACCCGCATTTTTAAGATTTAATTTCTTTGTTTCATTTATTCCCCTTTCGTTCCTATCCACACATCGTAGCCATGATATGTGCGTAACTTGCATAAATTTCATTATCCCATCTGCACCTGGTTGACATAATCTTAAATCACCTTCCATCAGTATACAGTTTCGAAGTGGTCTGTCGTATAGAAGTAGTGTCGTTTCGTAACCTGTCCGTTTAGTAACCGAAACAAAATAGCTGCCCCGTTACCGAACCGTTTCGTACCTAGAACACGTTCGGCTGTTTCGTAACTGTTACTGTTTCGTACCCGAAAATTAATCGGCTGTTTTGTACCCTTGAATAAATTGGTTGATTCGTACCCGAAATAAAAATTGGCTGTTTCGTAACCGAAAATATATCAGTTCTTTCGTAACCAAACCAACATCGGCTGTTTCGTACCCGAAAATTGTAATTGAAAATTTGGATGGCAGGCGGCATGTTATTACAAATTAAACTTTGGTAATGATGAATGGTATGTTGTATCTAGAAGACGCTGAATCATGTCTCCTTTGGCAAATTTTGAAGAACAATATTTACTTCCACATACCTGTATACTAATGTTAGTCATCGTTCTCACTTAATCCACAAAGTTAAAAAAATGTAAGAAACTGCTAATCATTTCTTATTTAATCAAGCCCTTAAACCGATAAAGTAACTATTTGGGAATAACACAGTGAAAATACCTCTAAAATGATATCTCATTTCATATTTTTCACTCTATATGTTTTTTTCCTTCTAGAAAAATGTCTAAAAAATGTTTGCGAAACTATTGCTAAATGGTTGGAGAAAGGGCGACGCAGATGTCATTAACTAGATAATTGGGGTCAAATTAACAACAGTAAGTTACATATGTGCGGTCGGACTTCTAAGGGATATCAATACAATTTGCAATCTCTTGATTGGATGAACTCTGCAATAAGCAATGAAATAACAAAATCAGCATACAATTAGTGTTAAAAGCAGATGCTACTCATCGAAATGTTTCATTTTCAAACCTTATTTTTCTTATATAGATAACACGATCATTCTATTCATATAGCTATGCTTTGCCAATTTTCTTTTTGCTGAAGATGTTTGCATAAATTTGCATTGTTTCATAGCGATGAAACGTTTATTAGTTGGGAGGTAGCAACTATTAGAACAAAAAGTACATGTATATACATATGAGTACTGTAAGATTATTGGCCTTAGTTAAAGAGAAAATAACAATTTTTCTTTTAAAAAGTTTCAATTTATTTAGGTGGAAAATATACAAACTTAGTTTAAATCAAAGACTATCAATAATCAATACCGAATTGTTTTGAATTTTATTTCATCTCATACATCTTGTAATACCCCTTTCACAAAGAAACAAGGAATCGGTGGAACCGAATGATGCTCCCCATAAGGGCTTTGTTAAGTGATAATAGGCATTGTCTGATAGAACTACCTTTAACTAGAGATCATACCTATTTACGTAATACAGACTTCATTAAAAGACAATAATAAAAACAAAGGAGTTAATTTTTATTATTTATTATAGAGTTATGGTTCTTGTGTGATGCACTTCCTCTCTTTAATATCTATCACCATTTCAAGTTTTATCGAAATAACTTTAGTACTTTTGGAGGTATGGTCCTGAAATTGAAATATAAAGTCTAACAAGGGAAATAATTTGAAAATTATTCACTATAAGTTATGGGTCTTCTGTAATGCACTTCCTTTCTTTAATATCTGTATACATTTCAAGTTTCATCGAAATATCTTTAGTACTTTTCGAGTTAAGGTCCTGACATGGAAATATAAAGTCTAACAAGGGAGATAATTTGAAAATTATTCACTATAAAGTTATGGTTCTTGTATTATGCACTCTCTCTTAATGATATGTATGTATGTTTATCAAATTTCATTGAAATATATTCAGTACTTTCAGATTTATGCTCAATGCAAATAAAGTGTGACGGACGAACGGATGGTTCTTGTGTAATACACTTCCTCTCTTTAATATCTGTATACATTTCAAGTTTCATCGAAATATCTTTAGTACTTTTTTTCGAGTTATGGTCCTGACATGGAAATATAAAGTCTAGCAAGGGAGATAATTTGAAAATTATTCACTATAAAGTTATGGTTCTTGTATTATGCACTCTCTCTTATTGATATGTATGTATATTTCAAGTTTCATTGAAATATATTCAGTACTTTTACACATAAAGATATCTCATTTTCCACGGTGTTTTCAAAAACTATACACTTTGTACATGAACAAGGTCACTTTTACAAGGAAATAGCATTATATGTTAGTATTAAACTCGTATATAGAAATAACACTTTGACTATGTTACTTATCTATTAATAAATACACAGGGAAATTGGTGCCAACTTTGCTATCGTTATCTTTTGACTATTTACAAAATTGATTGTTGAAAACGGTGTTTAAGCCCAATTAATCAATTAACTTTGTTTAAGTATGTTCAAGTAGAGAATGCTAACTGCAGTTATGCAAGATGTTATCAAACGGGTTTAAACTCGACATATCAGTGAATGCATCCATTCTTTTCTCTTGCGGATTTAATTTTCTAGAAACCATTAATTTCTTAGATATGTGTATACATAGTCCAACATATTAGTTTAAACTTATTTATTTTAAATCGATTGCGAAACAAGCTTTAAGCTTATATTAATCACGCTCGATGTCTGCTTCCTGGATACTTAACCAGTACTCGCGCCGATTGTGTGGAAAAATCCCAAAGTCAGGACCCGCTCATCACGGGACTCGAACCAGGGACCTTTGATGTGAGAGGCCGACGCTCTACCTCTGCACCACTGTCTTCCACATATTTAACTTGTGTTTTAGGTAAAAGAGTTTCTTTTCAGTGACATGAGTTAATGGGTGATTTAAATGATAAAAGATGGTTTTAAATTATTCTTTAGTGATGAATTCACCATGCTATGAATAAATCAAATTTTCTAAAGATACATACATTTTATCAATTTATTTTATAAAAGCGGTATGTCTTTTGAATTCAAAAGGTTTTAGATGTTTTAACTCTTTCAGCGCAAATGGCAATAAGGAAGTTTTTGCGAACAACACAGAATCGGGTTAGTCAGATCGTAATGAGCTTTCTCACATGAAATCAGCATTGAGTTATCAAAATATTCCAAATCTCATGAAAAATTGAGTCGCCCGATCTTGAACATGGACTCTAGTCCATTAGCTCTTTGGAAAGACGCCGCTGAAAGAGTTAAACGTACATTTATGGATATATCTGTATATAGGAAAGGTTGGATAGGAAAGTTTTAGTTGAATTGTGTAACCAAGGAAAATACAGTTATAAGTTTTACATTACTGTGCGATCAGTGAAAATGACCTATGGCTAACGCTTTTGCCCAGCATTTCAAACGGGTATACAAACCAAGTCATAATAGTATTGAAGGACATTCTGAAAAGCATATACTATATAGAGAGCCTTGACTTAGATCAACGTCAATCTACATCCCAAACTCCCAACCTAGTAATGGACAGCACTTTTGAAACAATAGAAATCACAAAGCAAATATCGAAAGGGAGAGGTTACGAAACGGCTGGACCCCGTACGACGAAACAGTTCGGTTACGAAACGGCCGATTTATTTTCGGGTACGAAACAACCAATTTGTTTTCGGGTACAAAACAGTATCAGTTACCAAACAGCCAAACATTTTCAGGGTACGAAACGGTTTGGTTACCAAACGGCCATTTTTTTTCTGTTACGAAACGGAGAGGTTACGAAACGTCTGGACCCCGTCGTATATTGGTTGTGTGTAAAAGGGTTAAGCAAGATAAGGCTATGTTTTGACGATATTTGAAATTGTATGAACGTGCACCTGCGTCGCGTCAAGCGAGTTGGAGCCTTATTCAACCTGCGTCCAATAAAGTATCTGACGAGTCTGTACAACCACACAGCTTCACCCGGCTTTCAATATCCGTCTACACGTAACATAGTCATATATGTATCTTTTAACGAAAAACTAGAACTGTAGCCCCATTAGGTTGACGTCAAAATACAGTTATATGATCACGATGAGGAGAGTCATCAGAAAGCGTCTGTTTTTTGGAAAGGGTTTGTTTTGTCATTTCTTAATGTGTTTTTGTATTCTACGTATTACTTGTAGCCTGTTTACACTATAAATTATGATCTTATTTGTGCTGCATCCGGGGTTCTTATTGATTACATGCTTTAATATAATAAACGATTACAAATTCATACAATTACTTGGGATACACTGCAAGTTTTGGGACAGAAGATGCTTTTATCATATTTAACATAAAGGCTTGTAATAAATCGCTAGGTCTAAAAACGTTTAAGACTAAAAAAGACGCCAAACCGACAGACCCTGGCCATTTCAAGTTAGCTACGATTGTGAATACTACTACTACTTCTACTACTACTACTAATAATAATAATATTATGATATAGTGTCAAAGAATGTCTTTGATCTCGTCCATAAACTCGAAATATTGAATAGCACTGAAAGTAGCCATATACCTTTGCAATTTCAAATTAAGGTTAAATATTATAAACAGAAAAAAGGCATTCAGTCAGGATGAAAACAGTATATAAGTTGGAAAATGAAAATGCTGACGTATATTTGCAGAATACATATGACTGTGTTCTTGATGGCAGTTTAAATGCTATTGAGCAAAGCCTTAATAACAATGAAACAGGTACTGACCTAGCGCTAAGTGAATTAGAAACAGTAATATTAACATGTAGCAATGTAAAAGGGTAGCAAAAACAATTAATAGAAAGCACACCTTGGTTTGAAAATGAGTGTATAAGAGCGAAACGAAAAACTATGAATATATTGCAACGGTTTCGGTCCAGTCGAAGTTTAGATGTATTAGATACATACATACAATGTAAACAAGAATACGCAACAGCGTTGTCGTAACAGAAAAGTATATCTGTCCAAACTGGAAAAGTGTATAAAAATCCCAAAGACATTCTGGCTTGAAATAAAGAAACTTTCTAATAAGTCAAGTCCACAGTCAGATATTTCTAGAGATCGTTTGTATGACCATTTATCAACGCTCTACTCGGAAATCAATATTACCGATTCACTCAACGCTCTACTCGGAAATCAATATTACCGATTCACTCTACGCTCTACTCGGAAATCAATATTACCGATTCACTCTACGCTCTACTCGGAAATCAATATTACCGATTCACTCAACGCTCTACTCGGAAATCAATATTACCGATTCACTCTACGCTCTACTCGGAAATCAATATTACCGATTCACTCAACGCTCTACTCGGAAATCAATATTACCGATTCACTCTACGCTCTACTCGGAGATCAATATTACCGATTCACTCAACGCTCTACTCGGAAATCAATATTACCTATTCACTCTACGCTCTACTCGGAAATCAATATTACCGATTCACTCAACGCTCTACTCGGAAATCAATATTACCGATTCACTCAACGCTCTACTCGGAAATCAATATTACCGATTCACTCAACGCTCTACTCGGAAATCAATATTACCGATTCACTCAACGCTTTACTCGGAAATCAATATTACCGATTCAATCAACGCTCTACTCGGAAATCAATATTACCGATTCACTCTACGCTGTAAATGAAAACAAAGTGTTAGAAAAAAGCTTTAATGAACTTGAGGAGGTACTTTTTAATGAACCAATATCAGATATTGAAATATTAGATAGTGTGAAATCATTGAATCTTAATTAAGCCTCGGGAGACGAAATATCTTGATCCGGGGTGATCCAGGGTGAAATTGAGTAGAAAAACATCGTCACCCCGGACCAGCCCGGATCCAACACGGCACAACAACTGATGGACACTGATGAACACGAAGCCAACACATATACGTTGAAGTGGCGTACTGCAGGGTACGGGTAAACACAGTAAACGTTGAAGTGGCGTACAGCAGGGTAAGGGTAAACACAGTATACGTTGAAGTGGCGTACAGCAGGGTAAGTGTAAACACGTAACACGTTGAAGTGGCGTACAGCAGGGTAAGTGTAAACACAGTACACGTTGAAGTGGCGTACAGCAGGGTAAGGGTAAACACAGTACACGTTGAAGTGGCGTACAGCAGGGTAAGGGTAAACACAGTATACGTTGAAGTGGCGTACAGCAGGGTAAGTGTAAACACAGTATACGTTGAAGTGGCGTACAGCAGGGTAAGGGTAAACACAGTATACATTGAAGTGGCGTACAGCAAGGTAAGTGTAAACACAGTATACGTTGAAGTGGCGTACAGCAGGGTAAGGGTAAACACAGTATACATTGAAGTGGCGTACAGCAGGGTAAAGGTAAACACAGAACACGTTGAAGTGGCGTACATCAGGGTAAGTGTAAACACAGTATACGTTGAAGTGGCGTACAGCAGGGTAAGGGTAAACACAGTATACGTTGAAGTGGCGTACATCAGGGTAAGTGTAAACACAGTATACGTTGAAGTGGCGTACAGCAGGGTAAGGGTAAACACGTAACACGTTGAAGTGGCGTACAGCAGGGTAAGGGTAAACACAGTAAACGTTGAAGTGGCGTACAGCAGGGTAAGAGTAAACACAGTACACGTTGAAGTGGCGTACAGCAGGGTAAGGGTAAACACAGTATACGTTGAAATGGCGTACAGCAGGTTAAGGGTAAACACAGTAAACGTTGAAGTGGCGTACAGCAGGGTAAGGGTAAACACAGAACACGTTGAAGTGGCGTACAGCAGGGTAAAGGTAAACACAGTATACGTTGAAGTGGCGTACAGCAGGGTAAGGGTAAACACAGTATACGTTGAAGTGGCGTACAGCAGGGTAAAGGTAAACACAGTATACGTTGAAGTGGCGTACAGCAGGGTAAGTGTAAACACAGTACACGTTGAAGTGGCGTACAGCAGGGTAAGAGTAAACACAGTATACGTTGAAGTGGCGTACAGCAGGGTAAGTGTAAATACAGTATACGTTGAAGTGGCGTACAGCAGGGTGAGGGTAAACACAGTATACATTGAAGTGGCGTACAGCAGGGTAAAGGGTAAACACAGTATACGTTGAAGTGGCGTACAGCAGGGTAAAGGTAAACACGTAACACGTTGAAGTGGCGTACAGCAGGGTAAGGATAAACACGTAACACGTTGAAGTGGCGTACAGCAGGGTAAGGGTAAACACGTAACACGTTGAAGTGGGGTACAGCAGGGTAAGGGTAAACACAGTACACGTTGAAATGGCGTACAGCAGGGTAAGGGTAAACACGTAACACGTTGAAGTGGCGTACAGCAGGGTAAGGGTAAACACAGTATACGTTGAAGTGGCGTACAGCAGGGTAAAGGTAAACACAGTATACGTTGAAGTGGCGTACAGCAGGGTAAGGGTAAACACAGTATACGTTGAGGTGGCGTACAGCAGGGTAAAGGGTAAACACAGTATACGTTTCAAAAAGGCATTTTGATGATATCATGTTAAAGAAGTAACCCTGTTTCACTTGAAAACGCATCGTGGCGTACAGCAGGGTAAGGGTAAACACAGTATACGTTGAAGTGGCGTACAGCAGGGTAAGGGTAAACACAGTATACGTTGAAGTGGCGTACAGCAGGGTAAGGGTAAACACAGTATACGTTGAAGTGGCGTACAGCAGGGTAAGGGTAAACACATATACGTTTCGAAAAGGCATTTTGATGACATCATGTTAAGAACTAACCCTGTTCCACTTGAAAACGCATCGTGGCGTATCTGCATAATACGTCTATTATTATCTTTTTGTCAAAAGAAGAAATTGGTCAGTGTGAGACATTTCTCCTTTTGCCACAATATTTCAATTCTGTTGAATTACTATTTTTTATTTTATAGAAATGTTCCTTATCTTTGGTGATACAGTTTCGAAGTCTTCTGTCGTATATTGGTTGTGTGTAAAAGGGTTAAGCAAGATAAGGCTATGTTTTGACGATATTTGAAATTGTATGAACGTGCACCTGCGTCGCGTCAAGCGAGTTGGGGCCTTATTGCACCTGCGTCCAATAAAGTATCAGACGAGGCTGTACATCCACACAGCTTCACCCGGGCCTTCAATATCCGTCTAACGTAACATAGTCATATATGTATGTTTTAACGAAAAACTAGATCTGTAGCCCCATTAGGTTGACGTCAAAATACAGTTATATGATCACGATGAGGAGAGTCGTCAGAAAGCGTCTGTTTTTTGGAAAGGGTTTGTTTTGTCATTTCTTATATAGTTTAACAGACATAAAGAGGTAAACTGATCTGTTATTCAGGTGTATATCCTGTTTTTGTTTAATCTTAAATACTTCATCCGCGTCTGACATTTCGGGCATCTACGAACAGCAAAGACCCGGATGAACATCTGCATACCCACAGTTTCTCCATTGTCTCAAGTAGCGTCTGTACGTTAACTACTAGTATATATTAATATATATATTATATGTTTGAACCGGGTATATCGATTGTGGGTCTTAATCAGCAAACATACATCGTCTGACACAAAACAACTGGTCGAACATGTATAACACTTCTAGTTGTATAAACACGTAACTTTAAACCTTTCCTACGTACAACAAAACTTCAGCAGACGACTTCAATTATATCGGCAAAAACATAACAATTCTCTTTAACACAGGAGAGACAATAAGTCCAAAAAACATTGAGAGGGTAAATAAACTATTGCGAAGTCGCGTATGAGTCACCGGTTATATTTGGGAAGCACTCTGCAATGCGCAGTGTGATCTTGCTATGAACCGTTCGACAATGAGTCGAATGTTTTAAGAAACTTCTGTATTTAGATCCCTAGTATGAATACAAAGGCATGGGTATTTTTTCCAATCAGTAAACGACGAGGGGTAAGCGTCGGGGATTTGGAACTGGGCGTCCCCCCGTCGCTCTGATATAAATTAAAATAATGTTGAAAACGACATTAAAATCCAAATACCCCTCCCCCTCCCAAATAAAAGAGGAAATGTGACAGTACTGTAAACGCACCCACTTACAGATGCCTTTGAACCTACCTACAGCAAAATACATTTAAAAACAAAGCTGCAAAATGTGCTTTATCCTTTTTGCCACAACGTTTTCAGCACTATTCAATAATAGTAGTTTGTTTAATAGAGTTTGCTGAAGAATGAACGCAACTTGTGTGTGACCTAATCGAAATGAACGGCCGAGTCGGGGTTCTAACTCGCAGCCCTATGGTTGATAGAGAAAGTTCTAAGTCGCGACCCCTTCGTTAATAGAGCTAGTTGTAACCAACTGAGCTATCGCTGCCCGACTTTAAGAGGTTTTCTATGTAAATAGAGACATGCTTGTGCATGTATGTTATTTGATCCAAAAGCTTAAAATGTTTGTCATTGAAATTTGTAATGTTGGAAAAACAAAAATTATATTGCTGTAATAAAGGTATATACCCTTTACCACCTGCAGACGTAGTTTGTAAAGTACAATTATTTATATTTGCTGAAATCATTGAAGCAAAAGAAGAAATTGATCATAGTTAGCACTTTTTCCTTTTGCAAAAATAATTTCAAACGCTGTTTACTTCATATCCGTCTCAAGTGGGAAACGATTAAAGCCATGCATTACAGAACACGTTTAAGTCACGTAGACCAGGATAAGGGTGAACAGAGGATACATTTCAAAAAGGTATTTTGATGACATCATGTTTAAGATGTAAACCTTTGCTACTTGAAAACGCATTTTGACGTATCTGCAGAAAACGTCTATTGTTAACTTTGTTTCAAAAAGAGACATTGGTCGTTGTGAGAAATTTCTACTTTTGCCCTAATATTTCAACTCTGTTGAATCAATAATTCTTACTCTATAGCAATGTTCCTTATCTTTGGTGATACAGTTTCGAGGTCTCTTGTCGTAGATTGACTGTGTGTGAAAGGGTTAAGCAAGAAGATAAGGCTATCGTTTGACGATATTTGAAATTGTATGAACGTGCACCTGCGTCGCGTCAAGCGAGTTGAAGCCTTATTGCACCTGCGTCGCGTCAAGCGAGTTGGGGCCTTATTGCACCTGCGTCCAATAAAATCTCAGACGAGGCTGTACAACCACAGAGCTTCACCCGGGCCTTCAATATCCGTCTACACGTTATATAGTCATATATGTATCTTTTAACGAAAAACTAGAACTGTAGCCCCATTAGGTTGACGTCAAAATACAGTTATATGATCACGATGAGGAGAGTCGTCAGAAAGCGTCTGTTTTTTGGAAAGGGTTTGTTTTGTCATTTCTTAATGCGTTTTTTTATTCTACGTATTACTAGTAGCCTGTTTACACTATGAATGGTGATCTTATTTGGGCCGCATCCGGGGTTCTTATTGATTACAAACTTTGATATAATAAACGATTATAAATTCGTACAATTACTTGCGATACACTGCAAGTTTTGGGTCAGAAGATGCTTTTATCATATTTAACATATAGGCTTGCAATAAAACGCTAGGTCTAAAAACGCTTAAGACTAAAAAAGACGCCAAACTGACAGACCCGGGCCCTTTCAAGTTAGCTACGATTGTGAATACTACTACTACTTCTACTACTACTAATACTAATAATAATAATAGTATATAGTGTCAAAGACTATCTTTGATCTCGTCCATATATTCTTTGCAACTTCAAATTAAGGTTAAATATTATAAACAGAAAAAAGGCATTCAGTCAGGATGAAAACAGTATATACGTTGGAAAATGAAAATACTGACGTACTTTTGAAGAATATGTATAACTGTGTTCTAGATGGCAGTTTAAATGCTATTGAGCAAAGCCTTAATAACAATGTAACAGATACTGACCTAGCGCTAAGTGAATTAGAAACAGTAATATTCACTTGTAGCAAACAGTGTAAAAGGGTAACACAAACAATAAATAGAAAACACAGAGTAAGCAAACCTTGGTTTGACAATGAGCGAAACGAAAAACTAGGAATATATTGCAACGGTTTCGGTCCAGTCGAAGTGTAGATGTATAAGATACATACATAAAATGTAAACAAGAATATAGAACCTTATGTAAGAAAAAACGTTGTCATAACAGAAAGGTATATATCTGTCCAAATTGGAAAAGTGTATAAAAAACCCAAAGACATTCTGGCTTGAAATAAAGAAACTTTCTAATAAGTCAAGTCCACAGCTAGATATTTCTAGAGATCGTTTGTATGACCATTTATCAACGCTCTACTCGGAAATCAATATTACCGATTCACTCAACGCTCTACTCGGAAATCAATATTACCGATTCACTCTACGCTCTACTCGGAAATCAAAATTACCTATTCACTCAACGCTCTACTCGGAAATCAATATTACCTATTCACTCAACGCTCTACTCGGAAATCAATATTACCTATTCACTCAACGCTCTACTCGGAAATCAATATTACCGATTCACTCAACGCTCTACTCGGAAATCAATATTACCGATTCACTCTACGCTCTACTCGGAAATCAATATTACCGATTCACTCAACGCTCTACTCGGAAATCAATATTACCTATTCACTCTACGCTCTACTCGGAAATCAATATTACCGATTCACTCAACGCTCTACTCGGAAATCAATATTACCTATTCACTCAACGCTCTACTCGGAAATCAATATTACCGATTCACTCAACGCTCTACTCGGAAATCAATATTACCTATTCACTCAACGCTCTACTCGGAAATCAATATTACCGATTCACTCAACGCTCTACTCGGAAATCAGTATTACCGATTCACTCAACGCTCTACTCGGAAATCAATATTACCTATTCACTCAACGCTCTACTCGGAAATCAATATTACCGATTCACCCTACACAGTAAATGAAAACAAAGTGTTAGAAACAAGCTTTAACGAAATTGAGTAGGTACTATTTAATGAACCAATATCAGATATAGAAATATTAGATAGTGTGAAATCATTGAATCTTAATTAAGCCTCAGGAGGCGAGATATCTTGATCCGGGATGATCCTGGGTGAAATTGAGTAGCAAAACATCGTCACCCCGGACCAGCACCGTCCCGAACTGTTCTGGAGCGTCACGGACTAAATTTTGGCCTCCCGGATTGTCCCGGAGCGTCCCGGACTGAACTTTGGCCGATCCGGGGTCAGATCCGTGTTGAATCCCTATTGTGTCCGGGATCATATGCGATAGTCCGGGACAGTCCGGAATGATACTGGCATGGTCCGTCATGGTCCGGGACACCACCCCGGCAATTTTAAATTGTTTAAAATTGCCGTGGTTATCCGGGACCATCCAGGAGGATTTTTCAATTCGGGGGAGTCTGGGACGGTCCGTGTAGCGACCGTGTTGGCTTGGCGATCCTGGACGATCCGGCATGACGTGTTGGGTCTGGGACAGTCCGTAGCTGAGCTGATCTGGATGGTCCGGGTCATTCCGGGACGGCCCGTGCGGCTGCCACCCGTGTTGGCTCCGTGTTGGCTCTGTGTTGACCCATGTTGGCTCCGTGTTGGCTCCGTGTTGGCTACGTGTTGGCTCCGTGTTGGCTCTGTGTTGACCCGTGTTGGCTCCGTGTTGACCCGTGTTTAACTGTTGTGGTGCCGTGTTGGATCCGGCCTGGTCAGGGTGATGATGTTTTGCGACTCAATTTCACTCAGGAATATCCCGGATCAAAATATATCTTTATACGGGGTTTTCCGTGTTAGTCCGGGGTGCTCCGTGTTTGGCCCGGCCTCAGTGTGACTGTAGTTTTACGATAATGAGTTAAATAGTACATATAGTAATGTATCAGAACCGTTTTACTGTTCAATCGGATTACGACAGGGCTGTAAGTGTAGCCCGATTTTGTTCGCACTTTTTATTTATGAGCTGTATGGCCTGAACAGTAATGATACAAGAGGAATACAACTATTTCCAGATATATTAGATATATTTATGCTCATGTTTGCGGATGACATAGCCTTAGCGTCTGACACCGTATTAGGGCTACAGAGACAAAGTATTTTACATCAATTTTGCAAAAAAAATCAAAAATTATATTGCTGTAATAAAGGTATATACCCTTTACCACCTGCAGACGTAGTTTGTAAAGTACAATTATTTATATTTGCTGAAATCATTGAAGCAAAAGAAGAAATTGATCATAGTTAGCACTTTTTCCTTTTGCAAAAATAATTTCAAACGCTGTTTACTTCATATCCGTCTCAAGTGGGAAACGATTAAAGCCATGCATTACAGAACACGTTTAAGTCACGTAGACCAGGATAAGGGTGAACAGAGGATACATTTCAAAAAGGTATTTTGATGACATCATGTTTAAGATGTAAACCTTTGCTACTTGAAAACGCATTTTGACGTATCTGCAGAAAACGTCTATTGTTAACTTTGTTTCAAAAAGAGACATTGGTCGTTGTGAGAAATTTCTACTTTTGCCCTAATATTTCAACTCTGTTGAATCAATAATTCTTACTCTATAGCAATGTTCCTTATCTTTGGTGATACAGTTTCGAGGTCTCTTGTCGTAGATTGACTGTGTGTGAAAGGGTTAAGCAAGAAGATAAGGCTATCGTTTGACGATATTTGAAATTGTATGAACGTGCACCTGCGTCGCGTCAAGCGAGTTGAAGCCTTATTGCACCTGCGTCGCGTCAAGCGAGTTGGGGCCTTATTGCACCTGCGTCCAATAAAATCTCAGACGAGGCTGTACAACCACAGAGCTTCACCCGGGCCTTCAATATCCGTCTACACGTTATATAGTCATATATGTATCTTTTAACGAAAAACTAGAACTGTAGCCCCATTAGGTTGACGTCAAAATACAGTTATATGATCACGATGAGGAGAGTCGTCAGAAAGCGTCTGTTTTTTGGAAAGGGTTTGTTTTGTCATTTCTTAATGCGTTTTTTTATTCTACGTATTACTAGTAGCCTGTTTACACTATGAATGGTGATCTTATTTGGGCCGCATCCGGGGTTCTTATTGATTACAAACTTTGATATAATAAACGATTATAAATTCGTACAATTACTTGCGATACACTGCAAGTTTTGGGTCAGAAGATGCTTTTATCATATTTAACATATAGGCTTGCAATAAAACGCTAGGTCTAAAAACGCTTAAGACTAAAAAAGACGCCAAACTGACAGACCCGGGCCCTTTCAAGTTAGCTACGATTGTGAATACTACTACTACTTCTACTACTACTAATACTAATAATAATAATAGTATATAGTGTCAAAGACTATCTTTGATCTCGTCCATATATTCTTTGCAACTTCAAATTAAGGTTAAATATTATAAACAGAAAAAAGGCATTCAGTCAGGATGAAAACAGTATATACGTTGGAAAATGAAAATACTGACGTACTTTTGAAGAATATGTATAACTGTGTTCTAGATGGCAGTTTAAATGCTATTGAGCAAAGCCTTAATAACAATGTAACAGATACTGACCTAGCGCTAAGTGAATTAGAAACAGTAATATTCACTTGTAGCAAACAGTGTAAAAGGGTAACACAAACAATAAATAGAAAACACAGAGTAAGCAAACCTTGGTTTGACAATGAGCGAAACGAAAAACTAGGAATATATTGCAACGGTTTCGGTCCAGTCGAAGTGTAGATGTATAAGATACATACATAAAATGTAAACAAGAATATACAACCTTATGTAAGAAAAAACGTTGTCATAACAGAAAGGTATATATCTGTCCAAATTGGAAAAGTGTATAAAAAACCCAAAGACATTCTGGCTTGAAATAAAGAAACTTTCTAATAAGTCAAGTCCACAGCTAGATATTTCTAGAGATCGTTTGTATGACCATTTATCAACGCTCTACTCGGAAATCAATATTACCGATTCACTCAACGCTCTACTCGGAAATCAATATTACCGATTCACTCTACGCTCTACTCGGAAATCAAAATTACCTATTCACTCAACGCTCTACTCGGAAATCAATATTACCTATTCACTCAACGCTCTACTCGGAAATCAATATTACCTATTCACTCAACGCTCTACTCGGAAATCAATATTACCGATTCACTCAACGCTCTACTCGGAAATCAATATTACCGATTCACTCTACGCTCTACTCGGAAATCAATATTACCGATTCACTCAACGCTCTACTCGGAAATCAATATTACCTATTCACTCTACGCTCTACTCGGAAATCAATATTACCGATTCACTCAACGCTCTACTCGGAAATCAATATTACCTATTCACTCAACGCTCTACTCGGAAATCAATATTACCGAATCACTCAACGCTCTACTCGGAAATCAATATTACCTATTCACTCAACGCTCTACTCGGAAATCAATATTACCGATTCACTCAACGCTCTACTCGGAAATCAGTATTACCGATTCACTCAACGCTCTACTCGGAAATCAATATTACCTATTCACTCAACGCTCTACTCGGAAATCAATATTACCGATTCACCCTACACAGTAAATGAAAACAAAGTGTTAGAAACAAGCTTTAACGAAATTGAGTAGGTACTATTTAATGAACCAATATCAGATATAGAAATATTAGATAGTGTGAAATCATTGAATCTTAATTAAGCCTCAGGAGGCGAGATATCTTGATCCGGGATGATCCTGGGTGAAATTGAGTAGCAAAACATCGTCACCCCGGACCAGCACCGTCCCGAACTGTTCTGGAGCGTCACGGACTAAATTTTGGCCTCCCGGATTGTCCCGGAGCGTCCCGGACTGAACTTTGGCCGATCCGGGGTCAGATCCGTGTTGAATCCCTATTGTGTCCGGGATCATATGCGATAGTCCGGGACAGTCCGGAATGATACTGGCATGGTCCGTCATGGTCCGGGACACCACCCCGGCAATTTTAAATTGTTTAAAATTGCCGTGGTTATCCGGGACCATCCAGGAGGATTTTTCAATTCGGGGGAGTCTGGGACGGTCCGTGTAGCGACCGTGTTGGCTTGGCGATCCTGGACGATCCGGCATGACGTGTTGGGTCTGGGACAGTCCGTAGCTGAGCTGATCTGGATGGTCCGGGTCATTCCGGGACGGCCCGTGCGGCTGCCACCCGTGTTGGCTCCGTGTTGGCTCTGTGTTGACCCATGTTGGCTCCGTGTTGGCTACGTGTTGGCTCCGTGTTGGCTCTGTGTTGACCCGTGTTGGCTCCGTGTTGACCCGTGTTTAACTGTTGTGGTGCCGTGTTGGATCCGGCCTGGTCAGGGTGATGATTTTTTGCGACTCAATTTCACTCAGGAATATCCCGGATCAAAATATATCTTTATACGGGGTTTTCCGTGTTAGTCCGGGGTGCTCCGTGTTTGGCCCGGCCTCAGTGTGACTGTAGTTTTACGATAATGAGTTAAATAGTACATATAGTAATGTATCAGAACCGTTTTACTGTCCAATCGGATTACGACAGGGCTGTAAGTGTAGCCCGATTTTGTTCGCACTTTTTATTTATGAGCTGTATGGCCTGAACAGTAATAATACAAGAGGAATACAACTATTTCCAGATATATTAGATATATTTATGCTCATGTTTGCGGATGACATAGCCTTAGCGTCTGACACCGTTTTAGGGCTACAGAGACAAAGTATTTTACATCAATTTTGCAAAAAAAATCAAAAATTATATTGCTGTAATAAAGGTATATACCCTTTACCACCTGCAGACGTAGTTTGTAAAGTACAATTATTTATATTTGCTGAAATCATTGAAGCAAAAGAAGAAATTGATCATAGTTAGCACTTTTTCCTTTTGCAAAAATAATTTCAAACGCTGTTTACTTCATATCCGTCTCAAGTGGGAAACGATTAAAGCCATGCATTACAGAACACGTTTAAGTCACGTAGACCAGGATAAGGGTGAACAGAGGATACATTTCAAAAAGGTATTTTGATGACATCATGTTTAAGATGTAAACCTTTGCTACTTGAAAACGCATTTTGACGTATCTGCAGAAAACGTCTATTGTTAACTTTGTTTCAAAAAGAGACATTGGTCGTTGTGAGAAATTTCTACTTTTGCCCTAATATTTCAACTCTGTTGAATCAATAATTCTTACTCTATAGCAATGTTCCTTATCTTTGGTGATACAGTTTCGAGGTCTCTTGTCGTAGATTGACTGTGTGTGAAAGGGTTAAGCAAGAAGATAAGGCTATCGTTTGACGATATTTGAAATTGTATGAACGTGCACCTGCGTCGCGTCAAGCGAGTTGAAGCCTTATTGCACCTGCGTCGCGTCAAGCGAGTTGGGGCCTTATTGCACCTGCGTCCAATAAAATCTCAGACGAGGCTGTACAACCACACAGCTTCACCCGGGCCTTCAATATCCGTCTACACGTTATATAGTCATATATGTATCTTTTAACGAAAAACTAGAACTGTAGCCCCATTAGGTTGACGTCAAAATACAGTTATATGATCACGATGAGGAGAGTCGTCAGAAAGCGTCTGTTTTTTGGAAAGGGTTTGTTTTGTCATTTCTTAATGCGTTTTTTTATTCTACGTATTACTAGTAGCCTGTTTACACTATGAATGGTGATCTTATTTGGGCCGCATCCGGGGTTCTTATTGATTACAAACTTTGATATAATAAACGATTATAAATTCGTACAATTACTTGCGATACACTGCAAGTTTTGGGTCAGAAGATGCTTTTATCATATTTAACATATAGGCTTGCAATAAATCGCTAGGTCTAAAAACGCTTAAGACTAAAAAAGACGCCAAACTGACAGACCCGGGCCCTTTCAAGTTAGCTACGATTGTGAATACTACTACTACTTCTACTACTACTAATACTAATAATAATAATAGTATATAGTGTCAAAGACTATCTTTGATCTCGTCCATATATTCTTTGCAACTTCAAATTAAGGTTAAATATTATAAACAGAAAAAAGGCATTCAGTCAGGATGAAAACAGTATATACGTTGGAAAATGAAAATACTGACGTACTTTTGAAGAATATGTATAACTGTGTTCTAGATGGCAGTTTAAATGCTATTGAGCAAAGCCTTAATAACAATGTAACAGATACTGACCTAGCGCTAAGTGAATTAGAAACAGTAATATTCACTTGTAGCAAACAGTGTAAAAGGGTAACACAAACAATAAATAGAAAACACAGAGTAAGCAAACCTTGGTTTGACAATGAGCGAAATGAAAAACTAGGAATATATTGCAACGGTTTCGGTCCAGTCGAAGTGTAGATGTATAAGATACATACATAAAATGTAAACAAGAATATACAACCTTATGTAAGAAAAAACGTTGTCATAACAGAAAGGTATATATCTGTCCAAATTGGAAAAGTGTATAAAAAACCCAAAGACATTCTGGCTTGAAATAAAGAAACTTTCTAATAAGTCAAGTCCACAGCTAGATATTTCTAGAGATCGTTTGTATGACCATTTATCAACGCTCTACTCGGAAATCAATATTACCGATTCACTCAACGCTCTACTCGGAAATCAATATTACCGATTCACTCTACGCTCTACACGGAAATCAATATTACCTATTCACTCAACGCTCTACTCGGAAATCAATATTACCTATTCACTCAACGCTCTACTCGGAAATCAATATTACCTATTCACTCAACGCTCTACTCGGAAATCAATATTACCGATTCACTCAACGCTCTACTCGGAAATCAATATAACCGATTCACTCTACGCTCTACTCGGAAATCAATATTACCGATTCACTCAACGCTCTACTCGGAAATCAATATTACCTATTCACTCTACGCTCTACTCGGAAATCAATATTACCGATTCACCCAACGCTCTACTCGGAAATCAATATTACCGATTCACTCAACGCTCTACTCGGAAATCAATATTACCGATTCACTCAACGCTCTACTCGGAAATCAATATTACCGATTCACTCAACGCTCTACTCGGAAATCAATATTACCTATTCACTCAACGCTCTACTCGGAAATCAATATTACCGATTCACTCAACGCTCTACTCGGAAATCAATATTACCGATTCACTCAACGCTCTACTCGGAAATCAATATTACCTATTCACTCAACGCTCTACTCGGAAATCAATATTACCTATTCACTCAACGCTCTACTCGGAAATCAATATTACCGATTCACTCAACGCTCTACTCGGAAATCAATATTACCGATTCACTCAACGCTCTACTCAGAAATCAATATTACCGATTCACTCAACGCTCTACTCGGAAATCAATATTACCGATTCACTCAACGCTCTACTCGGAAATCAATATTACCGATTCACTCAACGCTCTACTCGGAAATCAATATTACCTATTCACTCTACGCTCTACTCGGAAATCAATATTACCGATTCACTCAACGCTCTACTCGGAAATCAATATTACCGATTCACTCAACGCTCTACTCGGAAATCAATATTACCGATTCACTCAACGCTCTACTCGGAAATCAATATTACCTATTCACTCAACGCTCTACTCGGAAATCAATATTACCGATTCACTCAACGCTCTACTCGGAAATCAATATTACCGATTCACTCTACGCTCTACTCGGAAATCAATATTACCGATTCACTCTACGCTCTACTCGGAAATCAATATTACCGATTCACCCTACACAGTAAATGAAAACAAAGTGTTAGAAACAAGCTTTAACGAAATTGAGTAGGTACTATTTAATGAACCAATATCAGATATAGAAATATTAGATAGTGTGAAATCATTGAATCTTAATTAAGCCTCAGGAGGCGAGATATCTTGATCCGGGATGATCCTGGGTGAAATTGAGTAGCAAAACATCGTCACCCCGGACCAGCCCGGATCCAACACGGCACCACAACTGATGAACACGGATGAACACCGGGCCAACACGGGCCACAGTAACACAACGGACCATCCCGGACCAACCCGGGCCCAACACGGACCGCACCGGACCCAGTATGACATGCCGGATTGCCGAGGATCGCCCAAGATCAACAAGGTGCCACTAAGGACCTTCCCTAAACCAACAAGGTCGCTACACGGACCGTCCCGGACTACCCCGGATTGAAAAACCCGGATGACCACGGCACTTTTAAACAGGATCATCCAGGACTGTCCCAGACGGCCCTGTCGGTCCAACTCGGTAGAACCCCGGTCGTGCGACGGTGGTGCCACGGTTACACCCGGTGTCCCCCGGTGGTAACCGGTATATAAACTGAGACACGCGCAGATCGTATCAGTTTCCTATCGTTTGTCTCCATGGTATCCATGCTTTCACCGTCAAATGACGAATCTATTCGTGAGCCAACACATCCGACCCTGATGGAATCTTCACCAGAGCTCCACTCGTCACCATCACCTGCGCAGAATCGGCAGAAAATGCACAAGAAGGTGACACTACCTAGGACCAAGAACCCACCACCGCCTGTGAAGAAGATGGCACCAGTAGAGGATCCATCATCAGATGAAGAAACTGTGCTTGTGCCAACACCTTCACCCCAGAGGGAACTATCACCTGAGCGCCACTCGCCACTATCACCGACGCAGGATCCGCCGAAGAAGTGCCAGAAGATTGCGCCAATCATTTTGACTGATGAACAATAGGAGGAAATTGCAGATTGGTTAAAGTCCTACGAGTATTAGTACATGAAGTGTAAGAGGGAGTACACAGATTTTGCAAAGAAGAAATCATTGTGGGAGAAGAAGGCAGCAGATCTAGGCGTGGCGGTGAAGTCCCTCAGTACGTGGTACGACTCCGTGAGTCCCAGGGTCGGCAAATTAACCGCAGAGACCAGTGGTTCGTGCGCCAGGGTAAATACAGACAGGAACGAGTTCATCCTAAGGAACTTCGGATATCTCAAGGCTCACATATAGTGCGGTTGCCATCCAGGCTTGGTGTCAGTGTAAGTGTAAGTAATGGCTAATTTAAGACAAGGCTCAATATACTTCCTGTATCATGTATCTTGTTTGGAGATTCGATGTTCTAATCTCTGCAGCAGTTCATAGAACATCCTAGGATCAACCCTAAGGAAGTTTCGGAACGACCGCTCATTTTCAAGCCGCAGTTCCTGGAAAAGTCTGTTGTGATGCCCGAATTGAAGTCTCGTCCGTAACCAAGGACGAACCTACACTGTTTTTCTTTGATGTCGCCTCGTGTGTCTTCTGTTTTGTAACTGAACCCTTGCCATCACTATGGTGCAAGCTGTCTGCCGATGGGCCAACTGTAGCTGACAGTTCACCAACTCGAGTACCAATCCCACCGACCTCCCGAACTGTTCTGGAGCGTCACGGACTAAATTTTGGCCTCCCGGATTGTCCCGGAGCGTCCCGGACTGAACTTTGGCCGATCCGGGGTCAGATCCGTGTTGAATCCCTATTGTGTCCGGGATCATATGCGATAGTCCGGGACAGTCCGGAATGATACTGGCATGGTCCGTCATGGTCCGGGACACCACCCCGGCAATTTTAAATTGTTTAAAATTGCCGTGGTTATCCGGGACCATCCAGGAGGATTTTTCAATTCGGGGGAGTCTGGGACGGTCCGTGTAGCGACCGTGTTGGCTTGGCGATCCTGGACGATCCGGCATGACGTGTTGGGTCTGGGACAGTCCGTAGCTGAGCTGATCTGGATGGTCCGGGTCATTCCGGGACGGCCCGTGCGGCTGCCACCCGTGTTGGCTCCGTGTTGGCTCTGTGTTGACCCATGTTGGCTCCGTGTTGGCTCCGTGTTGGCTACGTGTTGGCTCCGTGTTGGCTCTGTGTTGACCCGTGTTGGCTCCGTGTTGACCCGTGTTTAACTGTTGTGGTGCCGTGTTGGATCCGGCCTGGTCAGGGTGATGATGTTTTGCGACTCAATTTCACTCAGGAATATCCCGGATCAAAATATATCTTTATACGGGGTTTTTCCGTGTTAGTCCGGGGTGCTCCGTGTTTGGCCCGGCCTCAGTGTGACTGTAGTTTTACGATAATGAGTTAAATAGTACATATAGTAATGTATCAGAACCGTTTTACTGTCCAATCGGATTACGACAGGGCTGTAAGTGTAGCCCGATTTTGTTCGCACTTTTTATTTATGAGCTGTATGGCCTGAACAGTAATAATACAAGAGGAATACAACTATTTCCAGATATATTAGATATATTTATGCTCATGTTTGCGGATGACATAGCCTTAGCGTCTGACACCGTTTTAGGGCTACAGAGACAACTAAGTATTTTACATCAATTTTGCAAAAAAATCTTAACTTGTGGTTAATATTGCCAAAACAAAGGTTCTTGTTTTTAAAAGAGGCGGTTGTCTTTCAAGGAAAGAAAAACAGTCGTTAGCAAATTCCGTCTCCGAAAAAGTAAACGGATTTAATTATGTAGCTTTGTACTTCAGCAACAGATTTTCGATGTATAAAATGTCAGATATGATAGCTGTAATCACTCTCTCCTCCTTCCCCTCTCTCTCTATCTATGTCTTATATAGACCTTATGAACTTATACCAGTACTCACAGCCGAATCCCTTCACGCCTGGCCATTCCCCTATACACCTACTCATATTTGGGTCTGGAACACCTGGACCCCTTCAATAAATAATACTCACATTTGGTTTCCTGTATACCTGGTCCCTTTCCCTATACTCACAGTCAATTATGAGACACCCGGTCCCTTCTCCTAAACCCGTACTCACACTCGGTTTCGTGTATACCTAGTCTGTTCCCGTTATTCTCCTACTCACATTTGGTTCCGAAACACCTGGTCCCTTTCCCTATACTCATACTCACATACGGTTCCCTGTACACTTGGTCCCTTCCCCTATATAATCATTCTCACATTCGATTATGGGACAAATGGTCCCTTCCCTTGTACACATTCTCACAGTTGGTTCTGGGACACCTGGTCCCTTTCCCTATACTAACAGTTGGTTCTGGGAAACCTGGTTCCTTTTCCTATACTCACAGTTATCTGGGAAACCTGGTCCATTTCCCTATACTCATACTCAAGTTGTTTCTGGGGCACCTGGTCCCTTTCCCTATACTCATACTCACATACGGTTCCCTGTACAATTGGTCCCTTCCCCTATATAATCATTCTCACAGTCGATTATGGGACAAATGGTCCTTTCCATTGTACGCATTCTCACAGTTGGTTCTGGGACACCTGGTCCCTTTCCCTATACTCACAGTTGTTTCTGGGAAACATGATCCCTTTCCCTATACTCACAGTTGGTTCCGGAAACCCTGGTCCCTTTCCCTATACTCACACTTGGTTCCGGGAAACCTGGTCCCTTTCCCTATACTCACAGTTGTTTCTGGGAAACATGATCCCTTTCCCTATACTCACAGTTGGTTCCGGAAACCCTGGTCCCTTTCCCTATACTCACACTTGGTTCCGGGAAACCTGGTCCCTTTCCCTATACTCACAGTTGGTTCTGGGAAACCTGGTCCCTTTCCCTATACTCACAGTTGGTTCCGGGAAACGTGGTTCGTTTCCCTATACTAACAGTTGGTTCTGGGAAACCTGGTCCCTTTCCCTATACTCACAGTTGCTTCCGGGAAACCTGGTCCCTTTCCCTATACTCACAGTTGGTTCTGGGAAACATGGTCACTTTCCCTATACTCACAGTTGGTTCTGGGAAACCTGGTCCCTTTCCCTATACTCACAGTTGGTTCTGGGAAACCTGGTCCCTTTCCCTATACTCACAGTTGGTTCTGGGAAACATGGTCACTTTGCCTATACTCACAGTTGGTTCTGGGAAACATGGTCCCTTTGCCTATACTCACAGTTGGTTCTGGGAAACATGGTCCCTTTGTCTATACTCACAGTTGGTTCTGGGAAACATGGTCCCTTTCCCTATACTCACAGTTGGTTCTGGGAAACATGGTCCCTTTGCCTATACTCACAGTTGGTTCTGGTAAACCGGGTCCCTTTCCCTATACTCACAGTTGGTTTTGGGAAACATGGTCCCTTTCCCTATACTCACAGTTGGTTCTGGGAAACCTGGTCCCTTTCCCTATACCCATACTCACGGCCGGTGTCGTGGACATCTGGTCCCTTCACCTATACGCCTATAATATTACTCACATTTTGTTCTGGACAACCTGGTCCCTTTCTTTATACTCATACTAACAGTTTTGTCTGGGTACCTAGTCCCTTGTCCTATACCAATAATCACAGTCGGTTCCCTGGACACCTGGTCCCTTCCATTATACGCTTCTCACAATTGGTTCAGGAGCATTTGGTTCATTTGCTTATAATCATACTCACAGTTGTTTCTTGGACACCTGGTTCCTTGTCCTATACCCATACTCACATCCGGTTTCCTTGACACCTGATCTCCTTCCCTGGACACCTGATCCCATTTCCTATACTCCTACTCACATTTGGTTCTTGGCCGTCTTTTCAATTTGCTTATACTGATTCTCAGTTGTTTCTGGGACACATGAATCCTTGTCCAATACCGATACTCACAGCCGGTTCCCCTGTACACTTGGTCCTTTCCCATTTGATCTGTACTACCTGGTCCCTTTCTCTATACTCCCAGTCGGTTATCGGACACATGGTCCCTTCCTTATACGCACTCTCACAGTTTGTTCTGGGACACCTGGTACCTTTTCATTAAACTCACAGTTTGTTATGGGACACCTGGGTACCTCTTTTTCTTAAACTCACAGTTTGTTCTGGGACACCTGGTACCTTTTTCTTACATCCACAGTTTGTTCTGGGACACCTGTTACCTTTTTCTTACACTCACAGTTTGTTATGGGACACCTGGTACCTTTTTCTTACATCACAGTGTGTTATGGGACACCTGGTCCCATTCCCTTTACTCATACTCAGAGTTGGCTCTGGGATACATGATCCCTTACCCTATTCTCGTATTCAAAGCTTGTTCTGAGACACCAGGTCACTTCCCAGTACTCCTACTTACATTTGGTTAAATGACATCTGATTAAAGGCAGGAAATATAAACAATAAGATACAGAGAGAGAAACATACAAGAGAGAGAGAGAGAGAGAGAGAGAGATGAGATGAGAGAGAGAGAGAGAGAGAAGAGAGAGAGAGAGAGAGAGAGAGAGAGAGAGAGGGGGGGGGGAGAGAGAGGGGGGAGAGAGAGAGAGAGGGAGAGAGAGAGAGAGAGAGAGAGAGAGAGAGAGAGAGAGAGAGAGAGAGAGAGAAGAGAGAGAGAGGAGAGAGAGAGAGAGAGAGAGAGAGAGAGAGGAGAGAGAGAGAGAGAGAGAGAGAGACGGACACACACACACAAACACAAACACACACACATACATAGACAGAGAGAGACAGAGACAGAGACATAGACATAGAGACATAGACAGAGAGAGACACACGGACAGAGAGATAGAGCCTTTTCTCTCTCTCTCTCTAAATTTGTTCTGATAAAATTAGGTAGTAGCCACAGAAGAACACTATGTTGTTGATCAATCTAATACATTGTTCCTTTATTCATGTGATGTATACAATATATACATCCATCGCGGTGTTTGGATAGCGATGCAAGAAGCTACAGGGAACCTCCTTGTTGAATTTGAAAATCATTTTATTCTGATAAAATTTCATTGTAACCGACGAAGAACCCTATTGTGGAAAAAGTCATATACCTATACTCATGTGATGTATACGTGATTTTACACATCTTGTACATTATCCACCGATATGTGTTGATAGCTCCGACTATAATTACAAAGAAATCTATCTGTGGAATTTCAAAAAAAAATCCTTAGCATATTCTATATTGAACATAATACTTCAAAATGTGATTATACGAAAAAAACCATGAATGGGTTTTTTCGCTTATAGTTAACAGGTGTGAGATTTTTTTTTTTTTTTTTTTTTTTCAATACCATGAAGCTTTCTGAAATGAAACTGGCCAAATCCATGGGGGCCGCCATTTTTTATATGTATAAAATGAGCCGAGAAACACGGATTGAAAAAAAATTATTGTCGTCTTTTTAATATTTTTTTTAAATCGATAATTTGGGTATATATAAAATGACACGAAAAAACACGGATTTTTTAAATTATTGTCGTCTTTTTAATATTTTTTTTTTTTAAATCGATATTTATTAAAGTGCTGTGTTTGGGGAATTAACATTAAAAATAAATGGAACTCTGTAAGAAAATATGTTTTCCCGTTCGTCAAAAAAACGACAGCATTAGACTTCTACCCCTGAACCTAAATGTTGACTGTATCGTATCCAAAGAGGACGTGACGTCATTTCCGTAACACTTCATCTTGGCGTAACGTCAATGGAGCGACGTCGTTTCCCGCAAAAAAGTGGTATCAACATGAAATACCCCAAATTCCTATACATGAGCTATTTATCAAACATTGTGGCAAAAGGATAACTTTCTCATAAGGAGCAATTGTTCTTTTAGCGACAATCTTTCCCTAAATCGTCTGTTGCAAAGGCCTCAGAAACCGTCTCTAATAGGGAAAGGGTTTAGCAGAAATGTGACCCCTTACATCATTTGTTCCAGTCATATTGACTGGTTGAAAAAGGCAGTTGCCAGGTGGCATCAGCAAAGAGCTGGTCTTTTTGCTTCTTTACCATAATGCAGGTGATCGATTAAGGATCATCTTGGGCATCATGTTTTAACCTCGTTCATTATAAATGTATTCCTTGATTTTCTGAAAGTCTTTACTTTATTATTTTCTGTTCGTAATAATAGACGACAGCAATACGAATTCCAAATATTTTTTGATAATGCACAAAACATGACATTAACATTATTATTGTCTAGTCAATTACTTATAAATCCTTTTTTATGGCCAAAGTATGCTCTTTAATTTTTGTTTATAATTATCTTGCGTTTTTTCGTAAATAGGTAGCACCTATATAGATATATTAGACCAAGAAGCCAACCGAGGTGAAATCTAAATCGGTAAAGACTTCTTTTGACATGAAGTCGAACCTGTAGTAAAATGAAATTCAAATCTGTTTAGACATACTGTTAAACAGATAGTAAAATGAAAATCAAATCTGCATAGATACACTGTCGACCCTGTCGTAAAAGGAAATTCAAATCTGTATAGAGATGTAGAAAAATCAAATTAAAATCTGTATAGAACGGTAGAAAAATCAAATTGGTGTCCCTCAAGATCTGTATCTATAGAAAGTTTACAACTTTTTTTGACACGAAGTCGAAACTGTAGTAAAAAGAAATTCAAATCTGTATGACTCACTGTCTAACCGGTAGAAAGATCAAATTCAAATCTGTATAGACACATTGTCGAACCTATTGAAAAATCAAAATCAAATCTGTATAGACAAACTGTCGAGCCTATTGAAAAATCAAATTCAAATCTGTATTGACACACTGTCGAACCTATTGAAAAGCCCAATCAAATCTGTATAGACACAATGTCGATTATATTGAAAAATCATATAAAATGACATTCAAATCTGTATAAACAATCTGTCGAACCGGTAGAAAAATTAAATTCAAATCTGTAAAAACAACGCCGAACCTGTAAAATGAAGTTAAATTTGTGTATACACATAGTAAAGGCATGAAAACACCATGTTTAAATGACAACACTTATTTAATGCAGATACAATAATTGTAACGACAATAAACAGCTTTTACGACATTCAAATTAGTATAGACAGATTACAACCAAATCTGTATAGACAGTCGGCGCTCAAAAATATTAGTCAAACCACAACCGTTTGACCCGGTGCTATGGTAAATTCATACCCGACAACTTACCTCTGTACCGGGTCAAAAGGTTGTGGTTTGACTTGAGATTGCCTGCAGTTCGAAAACAGAGCATCTCCGGGAAATCTCCTTTTTTTCCGAAGTGCAGGCAAATCTGTACATTCAAACCACAATCTGTTGACACGGTGCTAGGGTGAATTTACAACCGATTCTTTTCTAGATGGGTGTGCTTGTGGTCAGTTCTCGCGTTTGTATGCCTTCTGTTTTAGAAATCTCATATATATATATATATACATATAGTCTTTTATGTTATATAATTTAGGCCTGCATCGTATATATATCTATCTCCCTATGGAATAAAATCCTTCTGAGATGTTTGTAAACTTTGTAGAGTTATAGCTTTCCTTAATAAAGGGTCCTTATCGTTCGCCACAGTTGACTTACCAGTAGAATCGGGATTCGGTGCACTTTTCATTTCTGACGGGTCCTTGTGGATTGCCACAGTGAATGTATGGGGGTGGGGTACATTAAATGCAGAAAGGCGTCCCATGGACCAGTGGTTAGTTATAAAGATAACAACATAATGTATTTTTGTTGAACAGTTTTCACATCATTCGTATATAAATCTTAGCCTAATACTTGTACGCTGCTTATCGAGAAAAATGGCATAGAATGTATTTAAGGATTCTGCAGCAGACGACATTTGAAACAGGTTTCCAAAAGAGAAATACTGAATATAATCATGATCAAGGAAAGGAGGCGAGATTTATTTATATCAGAGTATTATTTTTCACCACATTTCAGCTTAACTCTGTCAGCACTGAATTACATAAAGAAGACTATTCCATGTTCAATATCGGACGATAGCATTTTTCTTGTATCAACATTTTAAGACTATTTTCATAACTATAATCTAAATGAACGGTCTCTGGAAGTTTTGAGTTTATTACATTCTCCATATATAATAATTATTTCACGGCTTTAATTCGGAATGACAAAAAGGTATTTTACTGTTTGGTAACTTAAAAAACACCTTACGCAAAACTGAATGCTATTAGCTGGACGCATTGAATATGTGTTATTGTATAGACGTGAAACCATCGATTTATCGGGGTTATACGCCGTTTTCAACATAATACCATTTACATCGCGGCGACATTTCACATATTCATGATCCCTGAGCAAACAAACACGTACTAGGCTAGGAAATGTGCCTTGCCCAAAGGCACTCTAACGGTCCCCGACGCTGTACCAGTCGGCACGGCGGATTCCTTATAAATATATAAGGCAAGACTGAATGTTATTATCGTAACGAGCTGTCCCACCTGAAATCAGCTTGTTTGCTTTGAGTTATAAAAATATTCCAAAATTATTATTACAAGAGAAATGGTGACGCCCGATTTTGAACATAGAAGAGTCTACTTTAAACAATTCGGCGTTGAAAGAGTTAAGGAGACCTTGTTCATCTAGAGAAATATATCGTGTATTGTAGGTCACGACGTTTACATTTACAGACACATGTTCACGCCCGTCTGCTATAGACACGTCAGTTATGGACAGTATAATGGAAAGGGACAAACCACATCCGCCTGCCAAGGACATAAACATTAGTATGTAACCCAATCTCTATGTAATTTCATCTATCTGTTATTGCCGACTTTTCGCGGGGCTAAACACACATAAGCCGTGTCTAGCGATTTAGACTCTTAATGTATATGCACAGTCTCAATAATGTCTTCACTTTTGGCAAAAATGTTATTAAGTCATTAAACCTTTTCCACATACAACACATCTGTAGCTGACGACTATGAAAGCATGTGATGAAAAAATTCGAAAATCTCTTTCTGTAAACGATTAATTTTAGAGATACAGTTGCAAACATTGTGGCAAATAGTGAGCAATTTCTCCTTTTGTCAAAAGGTTTTCAAAAGTCCTTTGATGAAGAGCCTTCAGGTAAATCGGAAAAAATGATTCCACATCGGAGTGTCAATAAGGCCACAAGTCGCCTGACGCGGTTCATATTAAAGTAGAAATAGACTGCATGTGCCTAGGGATGAGAAAATATGTAATAAATTACAATTATAACTGTGAAATTCGGTAATCAGGATGAACCTTAGAAACGTCTAGTAAATTTAACGTAGAGTAGGTCGATTGTCTGTTTTGAACGCGAACTATCTGATCGAACTGTACGTCCTCACATGCTGATCTGAACTTCTGTTGAGGATTGATAAGTTTTCGTTAAGATGGAGTCTTTTGACGGTGTTGTTCATTTACCTTTATCATTATTCGTAAAGACTGTAGTTGTTTTCGTAGAAACATGAGAATGACAAATATGAAATGTCTGATCGTACTGTGCTTCGACACGTATCTAAGCCTTTGTTGAGCACCGAGATATTTTCGTTAGGTTGACCTTGGGGTGTAATAAACCGGTATCATTATCCGTATTAACTGAAGTTCTTTTCGTAGAAAACGTTTATTTATAAAATGTAGGTTCATTGAAAAGAAAAATAGTCGTTTCCGAAACACGAGATAAATATATGAAATGACATACCCAGATATTGTCTTTTTTCTTAGAAGCAAATCATTCTTTTTATACGATATTCATTGGTTTCTAGGTAAATATGTACGTACTTCTCGTTTTAATTATAACATAGGACTGATTTGACTTCAAGCGTTACTGCAGTAGACGACTTTTTAAGTTTGGGAAACAGTTGAAAGTTGGAGAGAGAGAGAAGATATTGCTTGGATTGAACATTTCCTGCATTTGCAAAAGTGTTTTCTCCAAACGTATGAAACGTGTTTCTTTTCGACTAGATTCTCTTTAATTTATCATTAAGAAGTTTCAGACGTGTCAAACGTTTGTAAAACGGAAAAACATCATCATGCTAAATTTGAACCAGTCAGCAATCAAGCAAGAGATTCCTAGGAAACCCTTCCTGATACTTATCTCGTGATATTCTTTGCAGGTTTTGTGCAAATATTTAACAATTAAAAATATTTCATCTTTTTTCCCACATACAACTAACAAGCAGCCGACGACTTTGAAAACATATTGGCGAAATGTATGTATGACAAATCAAAGGCAACCCCCAATTGAATACAATTGAAAAAATAGTGGCAAAAGAAGAAATTGTTCATCATGAGCATTTCTCATTTTGCTCCAATGTTTTAAAAACTCGTCTGTAAAACAAAAACTATTACTGGTGTGAATACGTGTCACATTACGTTCGAGATGGGAATAACTGTCACATTACGTCCGTATTGTGTACAACATTTTACAACATGCATGCTTGGTATAACTATATACATGTACTAACACATTACGTCCGTATTGTGTACAACATTTTACAACATGCATGCTTGGTATAACTATATACATGTACTAACACATTACGTCCGTATTGTGTACAACATTTTACAACATGCATGCTTGGTATAACTATATACATGTACTAACACATTACGTCCGTATTGTGTACAACATTTTACAACATGCATGCTTGGTATAACTATATACTAACACATTACGTCCTTATTGTGTACCATTCATTACAATATGCATGGTGGGAATAACTTACACATACCGTTCATAATGTGTACACTAATTTACAACATGCATGCTTGGAATAACTATATACTAACACATTACGTCCGTATTGTGTACAATATGAATAACATGCATGCTTGGAATAACCATATACTAACACATTACGTCCGTATGGTGTACACTGAACAAGATGCATGGTTGGATAACTATAAACTAACACATTGCGTCTGTATTGTGTACAATATGAACAACATGCATGCTCGGAATAACTATATACTAACACATTACGTCCGTATGTTGTACCATTTGAACAACATGCATGGTTGGAATAACTATATACTAACACATTACGTCCGTATTGTGTACAATATGAACAACATGCATGCTTGGAATAACCATATACTAACACATTACGTCCGTATGTGTACAATATGAACAACATGCATGCTTGGAATAACTTTAAACTAACACAATACGTACATTGTGTGTACAACATTTTACAACATGCATGCTTTGAATAACTATATACTAACACAATACGTACATTGTGTGTACAACATTTTACAACATGCATGCTTTGAATAACTATATACTAACACATTATGTCCGTACGGTGTACAATATGAACAACATGCATGCTTGGAATAACTTTAAACTAACACAATACGTACATTGTGTGTACAACATTTTACAACATGCATGCTTTGAATAACTATATACTAACACAATACGTACATTGTGTGTACAACATTTTACAACATGCATGCTTTGAATAACTATATACTAACACAATACGTACATTGTGTGTACAACATTTTACAATATGCATGCTTGGAATAACTATATACTAACACATTATGTCCGTACGGTGTACAATATGAACAACATGCATGCTTAGAAAAACTATAAACTAACACATTACGTCCGTATTGTGTACCATTCTTTACACCATGCATGCTTTGAATAGCTATAAACTAACACATTACGTCCGTATTGTGTACAGTTCTTTACACCATGCATGCTTTGAATAGCTATAAACTAACACATTACGTCCGTATTGTGTACAGTTCTTTGCATCATGCATGGTGGGAATAACTTACACATGCCGTTCATAGTGTGTACAACATTTTACAACATACATGTATGTACACAGGTAATGGTATAAACTTTCAAAAAGTAACTTCGGAGCATGTCCAATTGTTAAAGGACTTTACCAATTATGATGAAACTTTCCAGGTATTGATTGAACATAATATGTCTACGACAAACGACTTTGACAGTTTCTGTGAAACATTTATTGTAAAAATGTTAATAATGCTGCAAATATATGTTTCTCTAAACGAAAATCTAACTACATTTTAAACCTTATTGGGATTCTGAGTTGTAAACAGATCACTTTGAAATTCTTACAGCTAGACGTAGTTGGCTGGAAAATGGCCGAACTAGAGATCCAGATGATATCACATATCGAAATTATAAGATCTCAAAGCGAGGATTTAGAAAACAGCATCGGATTAAATGTAAACAGTACATAGATAAGATATATGCCGATATCGACAAATATGCTGAAAGCGACAGTAAGTCGTGTTGGAAACGTGTTAACGAGTTGTCTCACCTGAAATCAGCATTGTTTGCCATTTAACTATAAAAATATTCAAAAAATCTTATTTCTGTCATTCCACGGCATTTCCATGGTAAACAACCAATAAGTAAGCCTATTCTTAACCAAGCGCATCATCCATAATGTTATCCTGTGTTATGTATTATTTATAAGAGAGAAACATCGACTTTATCATATCTCGATTCAGATTTAATTGATAATAACACCTACAACACGTGTTTTCAATGACATGGATTCAAACGAACAGATATGTGATCTCTTCATATCCTGCCGTTCAAATTGAAAGCGCGTTATGCAGATTTAGCTTAAATATCTTACAATACCTTTGTCTCCCGGGTTACTAGACAATATTTGGCTCAGTAATGAATACTGTCAAAGTACGCACCATCTTGAATTCTGCAATAAGGATCACGTTCGTAGGTTTGCAAGACAGTATTTCGCTCGGTAATGTACCTTGTCTAAGTACAATCCATTGTACACACTGCGAGAAGGATCACGTTTTCGGTTTACGTATGTTCATAACTGAGTGCACATCCTCAAATGTTTTTACTACTAGACTTGTCGCATCCCCAAATTTCCTGATACCATGACCTAGTTCTATTCAATTCCACCCCATAATCTGCACTGATAATGACCTAGCTACATTAAATCACATCACAAACTGTCTTAAAGGCGTATCCTCTGAATTTTTCCAATGGACAGAATTTTCTTAAATTTTGTCGAGAGCTTCCTTACTCAAAGACTAACTCAAAACAACATTCAAAACAATGGGTCGCGGATCTACTTTTTTTGCTATGCACTCTTTTAAAACCCATATATGTGCTCAGTTTAAGGAAATATAACGGAATGTAGAGAAACAACACTATTTCATACCAGTGAACACAAACACATACATTTATATATCAACATGATTTTATTTTATATTACAGGAATCAATCATGTGTCAACTTCATCAGTATTGACCAATTTTTTAAATATTTCTATTTTAACACTTTATATACAATAATTCAAGATGGCCGCCATTATCAAATTTGTATAAAATTGAACACGGGTACAATACAAAAGTTGGAATTTAAAAAATTATAGTGGACAGATTTTTTTAATACTTTTCATATGAACACCTTATTATAAGGGTTGTTGAATGAAACAAAAAAATCTATAGGTCGCGGGGCTAATTACAGAGATATTTCCTATTGAATTATCTCCCTTTATGATTTTTTTTCATAAAATTAGCCCTGGAAAAATACAATTTTGAATTAAATATTTCTTAGGGCAGTATTTTTTTAATAAATTTGTATTATGAATAACTGGTTATAAGGGTTCTTGAATGAAGCTTAAAACAATGGTTGCAGTGCTTACTAGTTGAATTTTACATTGGATTATCTGCCTTTATGTTTTTTTTTAATAATAGCCCAACAAAAAATCAATTAAAAATTAAAAGCTTTCTAATGGAGATATTTCTTCAATATTTCTCATATCAATAACTTGTTAAATGTGTTGTTGAATTAAACAAAACAAAACACTGTTGGCTGTGTTCTTTTGATAAATTTCACATTGAATTATCTCCCTTTAAGAAATTTTTTAGGAAAAATTACAAATTTGAAAATCTTCTAGTCTATACATATCTTCAATAACTCTCACTGTCTCACATGAATTATGTTGAAATACACACATTCATTTTAACTTATTTTGACACCTCTGCAGCAGACAGTCTTTGAAAACATTGCAACAAAAGGAGAAATTATAGCATTCAATCATTGTATGTGGGAAAAGGTTAAGAAAATAAACCACTAGTTGCTGCACTGAGTTGCTGTACATATTACCAGGAACAATTTTACTGATGTATTTCACATTGGTTAAATAACAAAAATAAAAAGTACCTCTGTAGGAAAAGAAGGCAACAGGTCAATACGAAATCCTCAATGACTCCCTTTCCCACATACAAACCTGCAGCAGAAATTCAGACACAAATATGGAAAGTCTATGTTAATGAAGGTAGCATAGAAGAAAAGAGTTGAAAACATTGTTGCAAACATATTGCCCACTATGAGCAAGTTATCTCTTTGTGACAATGTGTTCAGAAGTCATCAAGTACAAATGCCTCAAAATGCTCTGCAAGTGGGAAAGGGGTATTGCATTTCTGCAAAAAAGAGATTTTGTATAATTTGTTACAAGCATACCTAAATAAAAGCTGTGTTCAATGAAGTAAAGAAACTATTGGTTTTCTTCCTTATTACATACAAATTACATTTAAGATTCTATCAGTGTTAAGAAAACATAACCCACTAAACTGTCAAACATACAAGGTTACTACAGCAGAAGACTATACAAACATATCTAGATAAAAATATATCTTAGTATAATCTATGATGTGGCATCTTTTTTTTTGCAAATCAAAACATCTTATGTCATGCTCAGACTAACATTGGTGGTAATCAACTATATTGTGAGAATATCAGTTCTAGACACAGATAAAGTATGAATTCATCAATCTCTCATTAATTATCTTTTTTTTTAAATACAACTTTTGGGGAGACTGGCTAGATATTACCATTACTCATAATAATAAAGTGAGAGTCTAAAACACTGACAAATTAAGTAGACCAAGATCAGAAGACAATATTGCTCTAAGCTGGGTATGCACAGTGTACTCTAAAACATTTTTCAGTTCATACTCCTAGTGTCAACATATTTCAAAATTCATACATCAACCTTCAACAACAAATAATATGGTTTCTGTTTATGATTGGGGTTTTATGCCATTTCAACAGTATTTCGGTTATATCTCAGCAACAGTTTGCTTATATATAATACAATTGTATTAGTAAGGCTATGAAAGCGTGCCTTGCCTACAGGCATTCTACCACAACCTGCTGTTGGCAGGAATCAAAACTGCCTTTTTAAAGCAGCATAGCAGCAGTTCTAGTTATTCGCTCATGCGAGCAATTAGAACTGCTGCAGGGCTGCTTCCTTGATGCGGTATTTTCATTTGTTAACTTTTCATAATAAACACATCAGAGAAATATATTACAGACCTGCCAATGCATGAATGATTGTATCATATATCCAGTGACCACTTGAAAACATCAATAACTCTCTACAATAAACATCAGTCTGAGCATGCATATGATCTGATCAATCAGATCAAGTTGCACAGAGGTGTAGGTTGGTCTGAATCTATGCTAGTCACAAAGACCTTAAGTCTGGTACTAACAGAATGACACTCAAATATGCTATTGAAACGGTTTCATTGTGTGCATATAGAAATACAGCACACAATGTCTGTACACATATCCATTGGCAAAAAATGAAGACTCAGATTAGTGAAACATGCAGGTTCACAACATAGGAACAAATTACAGTTTTTTGTTATTCAAAATGAACATTTCCTCTGCAATATTACTCACACTGTTTATCTGTAGAGCATTACAAGCATGGGTGTATTATTTTGAAAGCTGAATGATAGAATAGTTAACAAAATGTCATGTAAACCAAAAAAAATCTTGGGAAACTTTGTTCAACAAAAAATATTATGAGCAAGATGTCAAAGTTCATACATCAACCTTAAAATAAAAATACAATAATTCTATTTATAATTGAGATTTCCACCATTTCAACAGTATAAATTTCAGTTATATCTCAGCACAGTTCACTTATACATGATACATGGTTTTTCAAATCAGTACTAGCAGGGACATAGATACTGGGTTAAGAAAATGTGCCTAGCCCACATGCACTCCCCCATGATCGTTAGTGGGTAAAAAGGCTGGCACACATAGTTTTACCAGATAAGAGGCATGTTAACCCTTTCCCACATACAACAAATCAGCAGTAGACAACTTTGATAACATTGGGGTAAAAAACATAGAAAGTCTCTTAGACTCTCTATAAATGTAGGTATACTTACTGAAAACAGTTGAAAACATTGTGACAAAACTGAAAAGAAGAAATTGCTCAATTTGAACAATTTCTCCTTTTATCACGATGTTTTCAAAAGTCGACTGCTGCAGAAGCAATCTAGCATAAGAAAACGTCTCAGGTCTGTATGTGAGTAACAGTGCTCTGTGAAAACCAACCTGATCTTACAGCAGACTCATGATAGTCGAACAAAGGGAAACAATTGGAATAGTTTGATAGGCTCTGCTTTCCAAATGAGTTTGGGACAGTTTGATTTAAAGATCTAGCAAGCGCATATGGATCCCACTTATTCTGCATTACAGCTTTACTAAATCACTTTTGAAAATACTTCTTGACTTGAGTAGTTTAAAAGTTTTTTCAGTTAATTGTACAACTGGTTTTCTTCGTGTTTTTCTTGTCTTCTGGTTTATGTCTGACCATCTTTGTACAAAATGGGAAACTGTTTCTTGAATTTTCACCATAGTTGACGCATCATCATCCATAATTACGACATAGACATTCACATTCCTATTATCTTTCTCGAGCACAAGACAGCACGCCACATCTGGTTCAAAAGATTTAGAACTACCATGCCAGTTTCTTCAACACTGATGGATGGGCATTGATTCACCTTTACTTTCATGAAAGCTACATTGTTTACAGTCTTGAGATCTAAGTCAAAATGCAACACATTTTCCTGACTTGCTCCCCACTAGAGTGGCAGCCACTCTATATAGCTCCATCCGATCCACCCTTCTGCGAACCCATGTCATATTTGAATTGAATATATGGAGTCTTGTCTTCAGTCAGACTCAGAGACATATGTGTTTATATGTCTCTGCTTCAGTACTGAAAAATAAAACAAAGAGGTTGATAAATACCTGGCTTTGATATAATGTTAACCAAATCATATTGCAATCTACTTAAGACATATAAACACATGTGTTTATATGTCTCTGAATCTACAATGTTTATTCAGAAGAGAAGAATTTTAAATTAAATTCAATTAAATAATTTATGACTATGATAGAATATTGTGTGTGTATGTTTTATTTCTAAAGTGTCATTTCATAACCCAAATTGGGGCCCCATTCACAATCAAAAGACACCTCTATTTTTACAAAAGTAGGCCTAAATTTCATAAAAGCTGACTTTCATCACATGTCACTATTTTCGTAATTGAAAGGGTCCTGGTCACAAAACAGCATAAAAAACACACTGATTTCTACAGGCTACATTGACAATAAGTTGGCTTTGTTTTATTGGGGTATTATGCAGTTTTCACCATTATTTCAGTTATATCACAGCGACAGTTTACTTATTCAGGAATCCTTGGTTAAATGACTGTCAGACGAACCCCCCACCCCCTTCATTTTTTGTGAACTCATAAACTAATAACATCATAGAAAATTATTATTAATAGTAAATTACCTAAACTAAAGTTGCCCCTTTTGCTCGGCTGGTGACACCAGTGGTGTCGTTTGGTTGTTTCGACAGTATTCACAGTTCCACATACTATAACGAGCCGTAGCCATGTCTTGTTTTCAGGAGAAATACTACTTAAGATAGTGTTATTTCACACAGTCTTCACAAACAGGCTGATCTTCCAAGTAAACGAGTTCTAGTCTGCGGCGAATCCGATACCGATTATCCAGTATCGATGCGAGTTTCCGTAAATCTTTTGAAAAGATTGCGATTGCTTTCGCTTTCTGCACGTTTAAAAGATAAAAATCTGCCACTCTTTAGCCTAGCTTGCGCGGACATAATGATTTTACACCGAATTTACACCTTGTTGATATCGTGTTCCGGATATTGACAGTTTCGTGATCTAGCTTCCTTTAATTGCGACCCAAGACTGTGCCAGTTCCGTGACCTAATTCCGTTTAATCGTAACGAAACTGTGCTGATAGTTTAACCTAGCTCCATGAAATCGCCCCATTAACTCACACCCCAAACTGTACTGATACCGTGACCTAGCCCCATTAAATCCCACACCAAACTGTACCGATACCGTTACCTGGCCCAATTAAATCCCACCACTAACTGTACTGATACCGTGACCTGGCCCTACCATTAAATCCCACCCCTTGTACTGATACCGTGAACTAGCCCTACTATTAAATCCCACCCCTAACTGTCCTGATACCGTTTACCTGGCCCTACCATTAAATCCCACCCCTAACTGTACTGATACCGTGACCTGGCCATACCATTAAATCCCACCCCTAACTGTCCTGATACCGTTTACCTAGCCCTACCATTAAATCCCACCCCTAACTGTACTGATACCGTGACCTGGCCCTACCATTAAATCCCACCCCTAACTGTACTTATACCGTGACTTAGCTCCATTAAATCACACCCAAAACTGTACTGATTCCGTGACCTCGTCACATAACTCCACACCCTAAACTATACTGATACCGTACCATAGCTCTATTAAGTGACACCCCTAACTGTACTGATACCGTGATCTGGCCTCATTATTTCACACCCCAAAATGTACTTAGATCGTACCATAGCTTTATTAAGTTTCACCCCTAACTGTACCGATACCGTGATCTGGCCCAATTACTTCACACCCCAAAATGTACTGATACCGTACCATAGCTATATTAAGTCACTCCCCTAACTGTACTGATACATCGAGTTCGTGACCTAGTTCCATTAAATCACACACACACTGTACTGATACCGTGACCTAAATCTATTACATCACATACCAAACTGTATTGAAACCGTCATGTGGCCCCAAATCACACTTCAAATCTGTAATGATCCTTGACCTAGCTCCAATAAATATCATACCAAACTGTGTTGATACTGTGACTTAGCTTCATTAAATCGCATCAAGAACTGTGCTGATATATCTAGATATATTTATCGCTCCCCGATCTGTGTATATACGGCGACAAAGATTCGCTAGATATATCAAGTACCCTTAAGTTTAATTGCAATTTATGCCGCCCATGCAATAACGTTTTGTAACCAGTAGTAACAGATACTTTATCTGATTTATTTTAAGGATAACGGAATCACGTATTCATTTAGAGTCATGTAACTGATTTGTTTATGCCCTTTGATAACACAAATACTCATACTTCCCATTCTAGACATTCCACATGCTTAACTGACGTTTGTTTAAAGTATGATTGATACGCATGGGTAATTGAGGTTAAACATCTAGACTGAGATATAAACAATACTTCCTTCTCATTCCAAACTGGTCGGCAGATTTTCATATAAGTGTGCAGAAATGATCCTTCTCTGACCCTCTTGCAGATTCCTTCAAGCCAATTTATTTGTAAAAAAGAGAGGGGCTGTTTTGCATTATATGGCCATAGTAAAAACTATGTTTTTGTAGAAATGTTCCTTGGATGACCCTCTATCAGATTATTTCAAGTCATGTTGATCGGTCAGAAAACATGGCCGTATGGGGGTGGGGCTGTTTTGTTTCCCATGGTGAAAACTTTTACAAATCTACTCCTCCGACAAAATTTGATCGATTTCAAAATAATTATATCGAACACGGATTCCCTTGTATCTTACATTGTCTGATCGCCAAACAGTTAATTCTGCACGGCGAGGGTAAATAAACAAAAACAAACAAACAAACAAAACCCCATTTTCAAGGGGATCGATCCTTATACTCGACCAATATTCCAGATGTCAACCCCATTGTGTACCCCGTCGCATTACCTCTGAGCTGATGGCAATAACACTCGTTAATGCATACATCAAATACTGTATAACAAATACTGTAAAACAAAAACTATTACTGATGTGAATACGTGTCACATTACGTTTGAGATGGAAATAACTGTCAGAGTAAACCGTAGTGTGAACAACATTTTACAACATGCATGCTCGGAATAACTATATACTAACACAATACGTCCGTATTGTGTACCATTATGTACAACATGCATGCTAGGAATAACTATATACTAACACATTACGTCCGTATTGTGTACCATTCTGTACAACATGCATGCTTGGAATAACTATATACTTACACAATACGTCCGTATTGTGTACCATTATGTACAACATGCATGCTAGGAATAACTATATACTTACACAATACGTCCGTATTGTGTACCATTATGTACAACATGCATGCTAGGAATAACTATATACTTACACAATACGTCCGTATTGTGTACCATTATGTACAACATGCATGCTTGGAATAACTATATACTAACACAATACGTCCGTATTGTGTACCATTATGTACAACATGCATGCTAGGAATAACTATATACTAACACAATACGTCCGTATTGTGTACCATTCTTTACAACATGCATGCTTGGAATAACTATATACTTACACAAAACGACCGTATTGTGTTCAATTATTTACACCTTGCATGGTGGGAATAACTTACACGTACCTCTCATAGTGTGTATAACATTTTACAACATGCACGCTTGGAATAACTATATACTAACACGATACGTCCGTAGTGTGTAGATTTCCTTACAATGTGCGTGGTGGGAATAAGTACATACTAACACAATACGTCCGTATTGTGTACAATTCTTTACATCTTGCATGGTGGAAATAACTTACACATACCGTTCATAGTGTGTACAACAGTTTACAACATGCATGCTTGGAATAATCCTATACGAACACAATACGTCCGTATTGTGTACAATATTTTACAACATACATGCTTGGAATAACTAACACAATGCGTTAGTATTGTGTACAATTCTTTACAACATGCATGGTGGGAATAACTAACACAATGCGTTAGTATTGTGTACAATTCTTTACATCATGCATGGTTGGAATAACTTAAACAATACGTTCGTATTGTGTACAATTCTTTACAACTTGCATGCTTGGAATAATTAAATACGAACATAATACGTCCGTAGTGTGTACAATATTTTACAACATGCATGCTTGGAATAACTAACACAATGCGTTAGTATTGTGTTTAATTCGTTACATCTTGCATGGTGGAAATAACTAACACAATACGTTAGTATTGTGTAAAATTCGTTACATCATGCATGGTGGGAATAACTTAAACAATACGTTCGTATTGTGTACAATTCTTTACAACTTGCATGCTTGGAATAATTATATACGAGCATAATACGTCCGTAGTGTGTACAATATTTTACAACATGCATGCTTGGAATACCTAACACAATGCGTTAGTATTGTGTTTAATTCGTTACATCTTGCATGGTGGGAATAACTAACACAATACGTTAGTATTGTGTAAAATTCGTTACATCATGGTGGGAATCACTTACACATACCGTGCATAGTGTGTACAACATTTACAACATATATAATTCGAATAACATGACGTCCGTATTGTGTACAACCTTTTATGTCAAGCACGATGAGAATAATTGTCACACTGTGATCCCTTTTATGTCAGAATGGAATGCACATAAAGCCCGATTCAATTCGATAATTATAGATTATTAATTATATAAACGTTTTATAACTTTTTTCCATTTGAAATACCTAATATACAAAGATGTTTATAGTTTCACTTTTAACGTTGTCATGGCGGGTTTAAATATATACCAGAGTCGGATTACATGTAATGGCTGTTCTGTGTCAGCATTTTGTGAAATAGGATCTAAGTACATCCCAGTCCATATTATAAAGACTCATCCGTGACATCATTTGAAATAAGCAATCGAGATAAAGAGACGTATATAAAAGAAAACACTAACTGTTTGTAGAGTAATCTTTATTCAAGATTATTGGGTAAAATTGAAAATTCTACAGAATTTAAAAGTAACCTCTAACAAGCTTATGTCAGTAATATGTGAACAGCACCAATCAGATCTTGATCAGCAAGCGGGCTCACAAGCTGATCAGATCTGCACTGTTATTAAAAGCCAACGTGTACCTATTTGCATAGACAGGCTCAGTTTGAGCTCCATTTACCTGACGAGATCCGTCATTTGTCTTCCTCAAATTGGTGAAATAGTATAAGTGGGAAGGTAGCCATTTGTACGTAAGCAATAGTATGTTAAGAACAGTTCTAGCACAAGAGCCAGGAAACCCAGGTTTCACGGCAGTAATATGGCGAGATACAATGGAAAACATGCCCAGTCAATCAAACCTTAATAAAACGTAAAATGATTATAAACAAAACAAAAAAAGAATACTTTAGCCATATTTTTTTTAAAAGTACTTTTTCAAATCAATTAACCAGACTATGATAATGTTCATATCATGTTTGTTTTTTATTGAAATTCGTATTGATGTCGTCTCTTATTACGAACAAAAATAAATTTATGATTTACGAGGTTTAAACATGAGCCCGATAACAGTAGTGGTCAGCTCCGCGTGGAATCCACAAAGTTCAAGTTCACAAGGGACATTGGTGTCAAATCCGTTTCCGTTTAATACATATATTACTTTGATCCAGAGACTATAAACTTCACAAGATGATTCGATTCCAGGCGGAGCTGACCACTACTGTTATTGGGCTCATTGGGTCAAAAGTCAAGGTAACAGTGGCTGTAAATACCAAATTGGTTTATAATCAATACATCATGAACTCTTGGGCTCAGAGTCTGTACATTTTAGAAGATGATATTTTCCGCGAGTAGATAACGACTACTGTATTTTTGGTCACCAGGTCAAAGGAAAAGGTCTTATGGGTCGTGAAAGTTAATTTGATTTCCGCTTAGTATCTCAAAAATCCTTCTGTCACAGGAAAGTTTGCCAATACGAGCAGAAGACCTTATGACTGTGCAATTGGGGATACATACGCTTTTTATGATAAAGCATTTCATATTGTTCTTTATTATTTCAGATGTGTGTCATATCACAGCAGTACACGTTATAATGACTCCTGTGTTACTGATTGATATTTACCTTTGGAATATGCATCGTCAAAATACAATGCAATGGTCATTAGTTCAATCCCCGGCTCGCACATTGATGATCAACGAAATTCATTCTCAATAGCGGTAATTGCCTACCACCAATTGTCTGACATATGGTCAACGTGGGATTGTAGCCAGCTCATTAGAAGTCACTCATGTATTTATGTGAACTTGCCGCCGTGATACAGCTGAAAACAGTTTCAAATGAGAGCGTTACACTACAATCAATCACACCACAGTAACTCTAGTGGGGAAAGTCCCGATTTATTTTATAAGGACAGAGTAGGGTAATACCCATTTCTTTACATATGTATATATGTAAAGCGATATATGAATATGGGGAAGTCCCTCATCATACATGAGATGAATACTTTACATTCCTATAGGTTATATGAGATATGGAGATGAATTCATGACCTAGTCGTCTGAATACGTTGATTCAAATCATAACAATTATTTTGCAATGTCGTGTTTGATCCATTTGTTATGGACAATTTCTCTTATTGCAACATTGTGTAATTCTAATATAAGATATTGCATTCTTTAAAATCTCCCAAGCCCTTGAACAAAGGTAAGATCTAGCTTATGCGTTTATAAATTAAGTAGAGTTGTAAATAATTTGTATCAGATATAAAAAACATATTGGCATCTGTCTGTCTGTGTGTGTCTGTTGTGTCTGTCTGTCTGTCTGTCTGTCTGTCTGTCTGTCTGTCTGTCTGTCTGTCTTCTGTCTGTCTGTCTGTCTGTCTGTCTGTCTGTCTGTCTGTCTGTCTGTCTGTCTGTCTGTCTGTCTGTCTGTCTGTCTGTCTGTCTGTCTGTCTGTCTGTCTGTCTGTCTGTCTGTCTGTCAGTCTGTCTGTCTGTCTGTCTGTCTGTCTGTCTGTCTGTCTGTCTGTCTCTGTCTGTCTGTCTATTTCTCTCTGTATGTCTCTCTCTGTCTATCTCTTTGTATCTGTCTTGTGTCGTGTGTGTGTCTGTGTGTGTCTGTTGTCTGTCTGTCTTCTGTCTGTCTGTCTGTCTGGCTGGTCTCGTCTGTCTGTCTGTCCTGTTCTGTTCTGGCTGCTGTCTGTCGTCTGTCTGTCTGTCTGTCTGTCTGTCTGTCTTACTGTCTGTCGTCTGTCTGTCTGTCTGTCTGTCCTGTCTCTGTCTGTCTGTCTGGTCTGTCGTCTGTCTGGTCTGTCTGTCTGTCTCTGTCTGTCTGCTATTTCTCTTCTGTATGTCTCCTCTCGTCTATCTCTTTGTATCTGTCTATGTGTCTCTGTATGTCTCTCTCTGTCCTATCTCTTTGTATCTTGTCCCTGTCTGTGTGTGTATGTTGTGTCTGTCTGACTGTCTGTCTGTCTGGGGTCTGTCTGTCTGTCCTGTCTGTCTGTCTGTGCTGTCTGTCTCTCTCGCTCTCTCTCTCTCAATCTCTCTCTCTCTCTACTCTCTCTCTCTCTCTCTCCTCTTCTCCTCTCCTCACTTCTCTCCTCTCTTCTCTCTCTCCTCTCTCTCTCTCTCTCTCTCTCTCTCCGCTACTCTCTTCTCTCCTCTCTCTCTCTCTAATATATAATATATCTCTATCTCTCTGTCTCTATGTCTCTCCTGTCTATATCTCTATCTCTTTCTATCTATATATAATATACAATAATGAATATCTGTCTAAGTACACTGCATCAATGAATCTGCAATAAATTTCACGTTTTCGGTTTTTCGCAATACAAAATTATGGGCTCGGCAATGTTGCTTGCAAAACATTTGTTTACAACCGGTTCATACTTCACGCCAAGCCTCGCTCTGTTGAATACTTGAACATGGAAATTCCCTTTAAATGAAAGTATTTTTTTAATATAGTTGAAAAACATTTTGGCAAAAGGAGAAATTGCTTATAATTGAGCAGTTTTACTACTGGTACCACATTGTTTTCCTTAAGTAGTCTTTTACATTACGTCTATAAATGGAAATGCGTCTAAACTTATTTTCCACCTGCAGGTACATATTGACACATCTGCACTAGATAACTATTGAAAACTATGCCATAATGCTTTTTTATTTATATTTAAACTGTCATATATGGAGATATTTCACATTTTCAATGCAGTGTGGCTGACTTTGTAATTGAAACAAAGATAGAGTGAGAAGTATCACTATGATAATTTCACTGTCTTTAAAAATCAGAGTTTTCACAATTAATGCTTTGACAAGTAATGTAATATACACATCTCTTTACCCCTTTCCCACGAAACAGGGGCTTCCTGACACTCTGCAGAAGATTGAATTTTGAAAACATTCATTTAATTCATACATCAAATCTTCTTGAATTGTTGAAATTCTTGTATCTGTACATCCGTTCTTGCTCACCTTTATCCGGAAATTGTCGTTTTGATCGAGCTTTTCAGTGGTTTCAACTGAGCGCCGTACTTGTCCACTACGAATAGCTCTATCGAATACACTTTTTATATATACTCTTTTCCTTCAAAATGAACATATATTGATGATGACATTGATGTGGCATGGCGGTGTTCTCGGATCTTAAACACCACATTTCCCTCACGTAATGGCGAAATGATAAGCTAACACAGAGTTGAATTGAATAGTGGCATTTTATATGTAATTGCCGCAGGACAACTATAATACTAGTGTCCCCTGATGCCGGAAGCTTTTAACATATCTAGGCAGGAACAAAAAAGTGCCTGCCCGGGACCTAATTCAAGCATGATTAACAATGATATAGTAAAACAATAGTAACAAAATCGAACCAAGTACCAATCAGAGAGCGCGACCTGTATGTCCGGTTAAGTGTGTGATAACGGAATTGCAATTAGATAAGTGGTGAAGGAAAGGGGTGGATGCACAGGGACTAGCTAGTATGGAACGCCTCGGCAACTGTCTTAGAAGTGTATGAATCCTCCAATATTATGTCCTGTTTGTTATTACATTATGTACATCGATTCTTTACATTTGTGCAAACTAATTTATATTATGTCAGTATATGGTTATGTTTTGTGGTTTTGTACTTCAGATTCTGACAGTTAGTTTATATATATATGTAGGTACATTCTTTACATTATGTAGATTACATCTTTATATTTATGTCGGTACATCTTAATATTATTGTCGATACATCTTTTATATTATAGTCGGTATCATCTTTATCCTTATGTAGATACATACTAATATTATGTTAGAAACATCTTTATATTATGTCGGTAACATCTCTGACATTATGTAGATGACATCTTATAATAAGTGTAGATACATCTTTATTTTCATGTCAGGTACATCTTACATTATGAGATACATCTTTATATTTTATGTCGGGTACATCTTAACATTATGTAGATACATCTTTTTTATTTATTGTCGGTACATCTTTACATTGATGTAGATAAATCTTATAGTATGTAGATACAGTCTTTATTTTATGTCGGTACATCTTTACATTATGTAGATTACATCTTTACATTATGTAGATACATCAATTATATTATGCTGGATACATCGTTTATATATGTAAATACTATCTTTATATTATCGTAGATACATCTTTATATTATGTTAGATACCGTCTTTTATATTATGTAGATACATCTTTGTCATTATGTAGAGCAAGTTCCCTGTGGTGGAGATGGATATCTTACTGCGTCGATAGAAGAAGATTCCACAAACTGTAAGAGCACGGCGGTGATAGAGCTCGCTGATGGTTAGTGGTACAAGTAGTGTCGATGATTGATGTGACCTGAGTGAAGGCGTGCGATTTTTCTACATCGACTTTTAGATCAAATAAATAGTTTTTATTTGAATCTATTACTTTTTGATTCACCGCGATGACATAATCATTTTATATATCATAAATTACAGTATATATACCCTATTTGTCTGTTAACTGCCATTGAATCAAGTTTGATGTTAACAATGGACTTTATAAATAAAATAGGCCCCAAATCAAATATGATAAATTTCGTCATAAAATATGGATACATTTGTTGCAACCATTCAATGCTCCAATCACGATCCCCAAAATATTTTTCAGAGTGTCAACTTTCATGCAGGGTCTTACAGTCTGTGACTGAACTATTGTTGTAAACATCAGTAAAATCTAATGAAAAAGTTTGTGGTAAAGGATGTATTCAAACTTTGAACAAAAACAAGTTTTTTGAGACGTGTTCAGAGCAGACGATCCTTAACATACCATTAGTGGGGTTACTTCTAATTATAGCAATGGATATGTGTAACATTTAATTCATTATCATATAGAGGTAATAACTTTGCCATATAATGTAATGACCGGGGCCTATCGTTACTAAGTAGAAAACGGTTTTATAAGCGCAACTAGCACGTGATTGTTGTTTGTAAAGAAGCTATTCAGTCGTTGTGGGCCCGTCAATAACGCTTTTGACTTTAATAGAGTTCTGATCGTGTCTAACAATATTCCTATTGGGGGAAAAGAGCGGTGCGCAAAAGGGATAGAGGATTGAATTGGTTAACTTCGAGAATTCGGTAAGTTATAACTTTTGACTTATAGTTAGCACATTATATTTTTTTCCTCGTTTATCCAATAAGACCGAACCTAATTATACTATCAATAGTTGTAAGGTGAAAAGAGATTTGCAAACCGTGATGTACACATATGGAAGAATTATTACACTCGGCACTTGCTATCGGGAATATTTAACCATATAGAAATAAAAGAGTATGTGTAACTTTAACAGATATTTAATACTTTTATTAATTAAGTTTATCGCATAGGTGCAAACGGCTCCACAAAATATTAATTATCTATCTGAATATGTATATTTTATTTTTCGAGAAAAAGATATTTAAATAGTCTTATTTAGGTTGAATAATCGTTGTTCAATATCATAAAAGACAAAGACAAAATAAAATTACCACCTTCACTTATAATCGATGTATATCAAATATTATTGACAGAATTCTTAGGTGCAAACAGTCCAGGATTCGGCCCTTCATCTTCTACAATTTATTTTATTTCATCAAACAGAAATTTAGATTCAAAGAATTTGAGTCCCCCTTTTCTGTGATTGATATATTTGTATCTTCATGGTTTTAAATGTGATTCGTGATAGTTCGGAAATGCTCCCGATTCGATCCGATGTTTTATGACCCTCATAAAATATTTTTTTATCCCAGGGGTCGTAATTCCGAAATACTTATTATCTTAAACAACAACTCTCAATTGTTGAATCCAATACTTAGTTAGATTTTGTGATGAAGTCTTTGTAACTTTAAAAATAACGTTCAAAAGATTTAGTGGACAGATAATTTGGTGATATAACATCCCTGCTAAGATTCTTTCGAATACATATATATATGTTAGTTTTTTCTGTTTTCTTTTTTGTCTGTTTCTGTCTTTTGTGTATTTTTTTTTTATTTATCATTAATTAATTAATTATCATTTCATAAAATAAATAATAATACATTAAATTTAGTGACAGAAATTAATTTGGTACTTGACTTCTATTAAACATTTCTGTAAAGCTTCTTCAGGATAATTAATTTGAATTTTTGTCCTTTTTCCTTTGTTAAATGGTTTATTTCTCATCGGGTTTATTGTATTTTGTATACTCATGTACATTTGAAATGACGAGGACACATTATATCTATTTTAAGTCAAACAATAAATTAATTGAAAATTTAATTGACTTTGCGTTCATCTGCAAAATATATATCCAATCTGTGTCGACAAATCCATTGCCCGGAGCACCGCGGCGATTACCACCATAATTGCTCGTGCTACTGTCATTTCAAATGAATAGCCCACCGGCTACAGTTTATTCCTGTGTCTGGTAGCCCGGTTTCATAACTTACATGATGTGTATTACATGCAAAATCTACTCGCTTGTGGCCATAACAATCAATAACAG